>JAPQRP010000006.1:28005281-28030727 GCA_037367295.1 Apogon hyalosoma | reverse complement strand
GATAGATAGATAGATAGATAGATAGATAGATAGATAGATAGATAGATAGATAGATAGATAGATAGATAGATATTGCTCTTTTCTACACTTTTTGCCTGCTAGAGAACCTTAGGCATTGTCAGCAGTTGCCTCCTGCATAGTGTCCTCATTAAACACCTTTATGATAGTGATGACGGGAACAAAACGACACTTAATGAATACACCAGCACATAAATCAAAAGAGATCCCTTCAAAAACTACGGTGCATTACACCGACGGCATGAGATCATTTGTCACTTTCCAAAGCCATGGCCTTCTGATGACTTGAGTTTGACTGACATCACTTTCTCTCACTGTTTTTACCTCCAGCACACCCAGCCATGTCATCTGTATCCACTTCATCCTGCCCCTGAGAGCCCATGAGGACAGCATGTCACAGTGTATATACACCTGAAAAATCACCTGTATCTATTTCAATGAATAGTAAGAGGGGGAAAATCGTGTCTATAGAGAGTGTATCTTTCTAGATTCAGTGTGAAGGTGCCGATCACAAGCAATGTAGACTGCCTTATGTTTTTGTGGCCATCCGTCAAAGAAATGTAGACACACTGGATGATTTATGTTGTCTCCACAGCAGTACTGCAAAGAGTAAGACATGCCAGTCTTTTTCTTTTTTTTTTTTTAATCTTTGCTAGGAGCCCAAATAATAGATAGCGCGCTATAAAAAGGCTTTATTTCTTTATTTACTGTGTTTCATTTACATTTGGAAAACCATTTGTTACGTTTGATGCCCTTGTGATTCAGACAAAATCATTTTGATGTTTTGTAGCCCCCTCCACTGATGGGGGAATGCCAAAGAGCATGACTGTGAGCATTCTTACATAAACCTGCAATGTTTGTCTCTGTTCCTCGTGCAAAAAAAGATGCTAAGGTCTAAACATATTCATTTAAAGAAATCAGATATTATCAGTGCAAGGATTGCAGATGACAAACATTTGAAACCTTTAACACTGAAAACTCTGGGTACTGTAACTAGCATACTGGATAAGGAATTAAAATAATCCCTTTCTGTAAGCAGTTGTATGGTTAAGTTTCAAGCATATAAATTAATGTAATCTTAACGTACATGACCTTTTCATTTCATTCTATCATCATGTGCATTTGCTGCTCCTAGTCTTCTCTTTTTTGTCACGTAACAATTAGATATTTCTAACAACACAGAGGTTGTTTTCAGAAGTGTACTTTCAATTAATCAGCAGTTGTGTTATAGAAACTGCATCTTCTGAGATTGCCAACTGATGTCAGTAATTGCTGTTACATAATAAAGTAAGTTATTGCTGCCAATGAGTGGCAGGGTGTCTTGGCAGGAAATCATGTTAGACATTTAGACAACATCATCCTGTAGGGTTTTATATGACAGATCTATGAAAGGCTCGTTTCACATTAATGTTAATACTCGCAGAATGTGTGGAAGTAGGTCACAATTTTTTTGTTATTGTATTATTCAAGTCCTTTACAAAAAGTAGTTTTACTTATTGTCACTTAGGATCACCTCTGTGTATTTGGGAAAAAGGCCATCCTTCTTTTGGTGATAAAAAGGGAGAAGGGGCATGTCTATATGACCCCTTCACACAACACTGCTTATTGATTGATTGTCAGTACTAGGGCTAAACCCCCTTCCAAGGACAAGTGGCTTCACACAGTCCTCCAGCACATACACACACAGTCGCTCTTTCTAGTTTAGGCTTTGAACAGGTCTCTGAAGTGTGCTGTGCTATTCTTTGTGTTTGATGACAAATTCAGTACAGGAGCAGCCGCAAACACTGCGTCTCCCTATGTACTGAATGATGTCTTGACAAAGTCAAAGTGTACTGCTGCTGCACATTTTAATGTTTGTTTTCCTGTGAATTTTAAATCCAGCAATCAAACAGTTGAGTCTCTGATCTCATGTCAATATATTTGTGTTGTTTTAGTGTTGGCATTTGGTTTAGGACCATTACTTCCAACCAAATGAAAAACAGAAACTTGCAACAGCTTGCGATGAGATTCTGGTTGTTCTAGATTTGAGTCACTTCTGTGACACTGATTGTGGATCTTTGTGATCTCAAAAGAAGGTTCATAAAGAAAACATTTCCTTATCCGCTTGTTAAGTCTGTCGTAGTTCCACACAACTAATTTCTGGGCCCAAACAGTCTATAAAGGAAGAGCTTGTCTGCTTGTTTATTATAATGTCTTTCTTTAGTGAGAAGCTAAATTATTATTATTATTGTTTTTTTTAAACTCAAATGTGGTTATAGTGAGTAATTTTTAATAGTTTGTGTTTTACCTACAGTAGGCTGTGGCCCAGTGGCACACATTTAGAAGGCAGACACAGCAGAATTACACCTGAATACAACCATGAAAACAATATACCTATAGCGTACAAGTACATTTTTTTGTTTTCTTTTAAGGTGTCTAAAATAATGTTTAATCTCCTGGTCCGTTTAGAGCAGTGCATTGCATCACTTCATGCTCAGCTGTATCCGCTGCCTAAATGGGACTGTCTTGACATAAATTGTTTCTTTATTTATCTTCCCCTGAACTGAATAGTACAGATAAAGGGCAGGCAAAGAAAAAGTGTGAAAATGTGAAACACCTTATAAAAGCTGTTTTCTATGTAAAAGTAGTCTGTAAAGATTCGGTTCAGTATATGCACAGGGAACTAATGTTAATTTTGCTATACTTTGTTGTCCTTGGTTTTAGAGTTATAACTGTCTTTACCAATTTCATCCACTTTCTCTGCTCTTTACCATCAAATATAAAGTAGTAAAATGATAACTGGATGTGTTTATGGGCTCAGGGACACGGTAGTGCAGCATACTAAAAACACTAATGAACATAAGTGGACTGGCAAAGGCTAAGTAGTGTCACATTTTTAACAAGCAGATAGCCTGAAAAAATTTGCCTTGGCTGTTCAGAGCCAAGACTTCAAGTCAGGGACCATCTTTGGGATGGAGTGGAGAAGTAATTGTGAGTTTGGCCTTATCTAACATCATTGCTTGACCACACTGATGCTATTCTGTCAGTCAGTCATTTTCTGAACCGTTTTATCCTCGAGAGGGTCAGGGGCTGCTGGAGCCTATCTCAGCCCCCCTACCTGTGGGCGAAGGTGGGGTACACCCGGGGCGTGTTGCCAGTTCATCACAGGGCTGACGTATAGACGAACAACCAATCACTCTCACATTCACACCTATAGTCAATTTTAGCTTGACCAATGTACCTATTAGTGCATGTGTTTGGATGGTAGGAGGAAGCTGAGTACCTAGAGAGAACCCCCACAGACACAGAGAGAACATGCAAACTCCATTCAGAAAGGTCCCTGGTGTTGGATGGTGCTATTCTGGTTAAGTGAAAACTATTTTTGAGAGCCTTTAAGATAACAGCGAAATGCAATAATAACTACAAGAATCATATATGTCCTGGTCACAACTTCCACGTACTTTTGTGCAGGTTAAATATCCTAATATACCAATTCTTCCACTTGCTTCAACTGCAGTAAATATCATTATGTGTTCATGAGGAACACAACTCAGGTACATAATGCTGTAAATAATGGTCTCACAAACCAACAATGTAGACCTTGTATAAACATACAATATACCTTCATTGAATAATGTGTTTTCTCTGACTGAACTAATATTTTGTAGTGCAGTAGTTGTTCTGTCTTGCGTGTGCATGTATTTCTTCATCT
Organism: Apogon hyalosoma; assembly: GCA_037367295.1. Classification (NCBI taxonomy): domain Eukaryota; kingdom Metazoa; phylum Chordata; class Actinopteri; order Kurtiformes; family Apogonidae; genus Apogon; species Apogon hyalosoma. Next base: position 28,027,018 of record JAPQRP010000006.1, on the reverse strand, counting down.
CCGACCTTTCTTTTTGACTCTTTCCTTCTTTTGTAACAGAGATAGAAGATTTGCATCACTCTCTGTGTACTTTATGTAAACGTCAGCATTAATCCACATTGCTGTGACTGTGTGCAAGTTTCTCAGATGAAGTCCACATCTCCCACTGTCTGTTTAGCCCATATTCACTTGCTTGCCTGAAGGCTTGTTTGGATTGTACACATGCAAATACACAAAACCACCCAGTGCCCTGGGGTGCATGAATATTTGAGTGGGTGAAGTGATGGGTAGAGTTATGAGGTTATGGGTGGAGGCTGCAGGGCTAGAGGAGGCAAGGGACAAGAAGGGGAGCGAAGGGACAGTCTGCCACCAAGCAGCTGTTAGACTCTGCTGGCCTGCCGTGTGTTATTTATTGCAGCACTGGTTAGGATCTCAGCGTGGTGTCTGCAAAGTGGGTCAGCATATTATCTACCTCCCTCTTTTACTCTCTCTCCTAGTCAGTATCCCATGCTCAGAATCACCATTTTGAAGCCTCTTCACTAACACTCACACTACATGATCTGTTTCACTGCGTATCTCACATTCTTATGTTTTGTTTTTCCTTCTGTTACCTGTGTCCATTTAGCCTATTTTGTATCTTCTAACTCTGGCTAACCTCATTCCTTTTCATCACCTAGATCCCTCTTTGTTGATTCTGCCCTCGTCATGGGCACATCTCTGTAGCTTTCCTCATGTGGCCTTACTGAGGAAGCAACCAAGAAAGCAAGAAAGCAAGAAAGCAAGAAAGAAAGAAAGAAAGAAATGAAAATGGGTGGAGGAGGAAAGCAGCAGGAGTAGACTGCTGCAGCCCAGACACCCAATGAGCTTCATTAGCAGGCTTCCACTGTGATTCAGGAATCACATTAAAAATAATAAATGCATAGAGCTCACAGGAGAGTACATACTCACACACATAGCCTCACTCTAAAATACACAGAAACACAAAGTCCCATGCTCAAAGAGTTTTCTACAAACAAAAGTTCATGGACTTCTCACAACTGAACCTCCCCTGCTGTGTAAAAATATGCTTAAACATGTATTGAAATCTCTTCCTCCCTCTGACTTTGCGAATCCTCCTCGGTGCACATGATCATCAAGCCATGAGGCTATATGGATGTAGCATGCTGAGTCATCAAGGTTTTCCTGAATCGTCTGTGGGTTTGGTTTTGGACCCTCAAGGCTTGAGTGCTGCCAGGTTCCCACAACTCTCAAAAGCTGCGCTGATGATTTGCAATCCCCTCTCTGACTGGCCTAAAGCCTTAATCAGAATCTCAATCTGAGCAACCCCTGGGGCATGGGCGGGGCACCGACCTATTCCCACAGCTGGGTTGCTAGGATACAACACTTGGATCTAATAAAAGTGAACACCTGTGTCTCACTTGCACCTGCTTCTCTAAGGGAGGAATTATTAAAATCTATGCCAACACCTCTCATCTAATCTTTCTTTCCTATTCATCCTCATTTGATGAGAACAGATCTAATCTTTGGAGTAATTCAAATAATTCCTGAGGATAGTCAATCCTTAATGGAGCTCCACAACAACAAGAATAGTCTCATCAATCCCGGCACTACTAAACAAGCTGAATTTAAACAGCTTTCAACCTTTCATGTTTCTGAATTTACTTGGAAAAAAGAGGAAAAAAACATTGAATCTAGGCCATGCAAAGTGTGAATGTTTCATATGCAGCTTGTGGAAAACACACATGCACGCGCATACCCAGCAGTGAGGATATGATAAAGAAAATTAAGACACTCCAGCAACTCTTGCAGCTGTTAGTTTTTCAGACCTTCCTTATTCTCCCTCTCTCGTGCTCCACTCCTTCTCCTCCATTACTTTTCCGGCTCCCCGCTCCCCACCACCTCTCTTCTTCAGACCCATTCCCCTCAGAACAATACAGAACATGTGCTGGCTGCAGAGAGAAAATAGCTTTGGAGGGATTGCAACCAATTAAAGAGAGCAGTGTTACACTTTGAAGAACTGCTGCACACAAGACAAAGCGGTATGTTTGTAATCTAGCCCAGTGTCTCCTCGCTGGCCCATGGTCATCAATCCTGGCTACAGCGGGTGGCAAAGGGGCAGGGTGGAGAAGAAGCAGCTCTTTGTACCAGGGTCACTTCATCAGCATCCCACACCAACGGACCACTGCATCTTTCGCCCCTATTGCCTAACCCACAGGGCACTATAAATGTCAGTAGTGCCCACCCCACTCTACACTCCATACCCATATACTGAGAATCAACCCCCTGGGACTTGATACATGTTTCTGTCCTTCTCTGTCCACTCTTCTCACACCCTAGGGAGCACAAGGCTGCACTCTGCTGCATAATGGCCATCAATCACTGTGGCTAACTCATTCTCCTGCTAAGCAGGGTTGGTGTTTATGATGTAGAGAAATACAGCAAGGTGACAACGTCAAAAGTGTCCCATCACCCACAGCTTGAAGATTTGAAACCAAACAACTAATTTTCATCAATAATTGCAGGTGTACAAACAGCATTGATCAGGTGTTGATTCAATATCTTTTCTCAAGTGAAAGTGAAAAAAATAAAAACAAGTAACTCCTAACAAATAAAACAAAAAATAACAGACTGAAAAAAAAGAACATTAGGATCACTCCAAAAGGTAAATCTGTTTTCAGTGACAATAATAAAACCTGAAATGGTGGTGAAGTGGTTAGCGCTGTGGCCTCACAGCAAGAAGGTCCTGGGTTTGATCTTTCAGCTTCCTCCCACCATCCAAAGACATAAACCTTAAAAGGTTAATTGGTCTTTCTAAATCACCCATAGAGTGACTATCGTGGATGCCTGCGCCCCCCCCCCCCGGGACTAAGCAGTTTTTAAAATGAACTGTGACACCTGTTCTCTGCACTTGAGCCTCCTTTTCGTATCCGTTTGCTTTTGCTGTGCCTTTACACTATTTTCCTCTTGTTACGTTTGCTTCTATGTATAACTCTCCCATTCAGTTTGATTAAAACTGATGTTAGGAACATGTGCATTGATGCAAAATGAAAATGATGAAAAGTAATAAGTAATGAATCTCTGTAAGGAGGCTGTAAATGTAAGGAAAGTACAGAGTGTGTTGAGGTGTGTTTATAAATTCATGAAAGCTCATCCGCATATAGCAACAAAGAATAGTGCTTAACCAGTTCCCCTGGAAAAAAATAAAGAAAAAAAGAAAAAAAAACCCTATAACCTATGTTATGTCCTTAACACTGACTAGACTTGCTTGCCCCTACTGTGGATAACAGCTATTGAAATACTAGACCTTCAGGGCTGCGCAACAACAAATGAAGTCCACTGTTAAAGTGATAGAGGACTGTATCCAGTAAAGACCTACTGGCCATTCAGCACGTCCCACTAGACCAGTGCTCATCTCCTCTACTCCTCTACTCTCTGACATTTACTTACTGCATGCCTCTGTCCCTAATATCTTTAAAAGAAATTTCTTGTCCATCTGTCATTTTTTTCATCTCTTTCATTTTCCTCAAGGGCAATGGATATTTTTATCCTTTTGTTTCTTGCCTGTGTCCTTTTTTTGCCTGCTGAACACCATGCTCCATTATAGAAACGAGCCTGCTGTTCTTTTTGGCCTTCACTCATTGTCCAAATTTCACATTCTGTGTCAGCAGAAATTTTGCCTCGAGGACAGAAAATTGTTGTAAGGATCCCTTTGTAGTTTAATGGTAGTGCTAAAACATTTAGCCAATTATTCAACGTCTCAACAGACAGAAAATAAACAACTACTTATTAAATTAGTTCAAAAGTTGTCATTTCTGAAGCCGACTTTCCAAATACTTCAAGCAGGTTCCAGCATTACAAACACAGGGATTTGTCATATTTTCCTAAATTGTAGATCTGTGTGTTAGACCGATGATAATAAAAAATGTGAAGACCTCACTTTATACTCTGAAAAATTTGTCTTGGTTTTCTCACTTTTCTCTGACACTTCATTTTGGAAAAAAAGTGCTGTAGGTCTGTTAAGTCAACTGAAGCACTCTACATTAAACTGGCCTATACAGATAGATTTGGCTTTATTCTTTTCTCTAGGTGCTATTATTCATGGCTTGTCACCAGACCAGTTGAATAACTAACAAGGATTGTCTCTCTCATGTTTATTCATTTGGGCATCTCTGTGAATGATCACATTTCCTTGTCTTGTCCTCTTAGACAAAGCCACTGCAAAATGTGTACTCAGGCAAAAGTTAAACTGTTGGCTTATTGACTAAATGTCATTATGCTATGTGCCACTGTGTGTATTATGCAAAGTCTGCTGTCAGGTTAGGACATTTAGCTAAGAGTGTCAGGCACTGGAAGAGGCAGACAGAACACAGACAGAAACTTCAGCTGCCAACTCCTTTACGATCGCTGCTAACCATTGCATAAGCAGCCACCATAAGTAGGATATGGACACATGGTGTACTGATGGCTGGTGGGTGTAAGGAAAGTTTTAGAGTCATGCAGGAGTATCATCGTTGTCTATGTCAGCACCATGGACAGTTCCACAGAGGTTAAGCTCTCAGCCCATTCATAGGGCTGAATAAGAAATGCCTTGCTCTAGTCTTTATTTTAAGGAGACAGTGTAGAAGAAATATGTGTACGACAGTAATATAAGTGCATGAAAGCCTAAACCAGCTGTGGCCTGAATGTGTCAGGTTCAAACGTCACTTTGTGTATTGAATGTGGGATAGAGCATAAGCAGGAAAAGCTCAAAGAAGCTTTATGGGGGCGCCATCAGCCTTAATGGAGTCTGAGAGGCAGCTATGTACACCACGTCCTCCCAGATTGTTCTAGTGCTTTTCTCTCCCTATCTCCCTGGCTTTTTTCTTCGGTCCCTCAGATGCATAAACACACATTTCAGAGCTATTAGAAAATGTCAGTTGGAGCAAGCACACAGAATAACGGTTGGGCACATAAATATTGACTTGACTACCATAGTGCTGCAGAATTTCCTATTATTATCCATGCTGTCACATTTAGAGTCATTTCATTCTTGTATTCATTGTAGAATCATATTTCCTTCTTGGGAAAGATAAAGTCCCTGTCTCCAGTTGTATCAGTGCCCATCTCTCCAAATGTGAACAAACAGTACAAATGTCTAGCTTCCTAAGGCCACATGTTTTAAGCTGACTTTTCTTTACAGGCTAACAGTTTGTGCCATTATCTACAACTGTATTCAGTGCAGCGGTTCCCCCGCTTTCTCTTACTTTGCTCTCACTGTGCGTATTGTATTATGCTACCACTCTCTTTTGCTTTACATGTCTCTCAACGACACCTGCAAATGCCCCTATAGAAATTGCCACCATCTCCATGACTACCACAGTACACATATATGCTTGCAGTTTTTCTTCTAATGATGTTTAGTAAATGCACATTTTAATAGACCAAACTAAAGCCTGCGTCTTTGTGTTGCCCCCCCACACACACACACGCACACACACGCGCACACACACACACACACACACATCTCACTAGTATCTCCTTTACTCTGCCCACATGGAAGAAAGGATAGAAAAAAATACACACTGTGTATTGTTTGGTGCCCTTGATGAGGCTTGCTAGCATGTATGTAAAATAAACATATCTGTCTGACCTCCTTCATGCAGTTCCAACATCAACTACAAAGCCTCATAGAAAAAGGAGGAAAAACAAAAATTATCCCCTTTTGACATGATTGTTGCAATTTACCATGGATTGGTGTTTGCCTTCTTCTGCACAAAAAGCAGTTGTCTGACTGTGGCAGCTGCTGGTCTTTAAAACAGGGGAAGCTCATCTTATGGCTCCATCGTAAAACTTGTCATATTATAGCAAAGCAATTAAAAATAAAATGAATGCTTAATTGAGGCTGTTACGCTTCATCTATACCATAAAACCACAGCAACACACACTTGCAGGTGTACGACTTGACCCTTTTTCTCTTCAGTTGATGTAGTCACCACACTTTGCCAAACGACCTCTCTTCCACTGATATCCACATGGGACTGAGCTCCAACCTGCTCCATTGCCAGTATGTTTCAACACCGCTGCCATTCGAAATGGGTTCAGCCTTTTGGACCAATACCTATTCTTTCGAACAGTTCATCAAATCTAACGTCAAAAGTCTAGTGTCCTGGCCTGCCTACTGACCCATTCACCCCCAGAGACACTGAACGTCCATGGGATTGTTTTGGGTGGGATAATTTTATGAATTTAGCCAATGACCACCATGCTTCTCTGCAGTGAAAAAAAACAGCTCGGTGCTGCCTCATAGACAAGCCACTGACACTCGACATCAGTGGGGAATTCAACAGTGCAGGCTACTGATATGAGAATGTATTGGGGAAATCACATTGGAAAGCAAATGATAAACAGCTGACCAGAACGACATAGCTATAAAATTAAGCGCATGCTTGTGCAGTTTTAATGTAAATGTAATTCATATCTTTATTGTAAATTCAACAGTGCAATTCTGCCCATTCATTTCCTGAAATGTTAGGGGATGTTCAGCTTCCCTAGCTGTCTCAAAGTAATCACCTCTGTTGTCTGAATATCATGTATGGCTCTACACAGCTCTGTCCTGTATACTCACAAATAGAAGGCGAGCCACTGAGATCTACATAAATGCATTTGATAGACAGGTCTGCACACAGGGTGGAAAAATGCAGACAGTTGGAAAATGCTTCACTTTTGCCAGGGTGGTATTTCATAAGTGCAAACTGACATGAACAATGGAATATAAAAACAACTAGAGAATGAACAGAGAATTTTACGTTTCCCCATTAAATTGGCAGTGGATAGACAATTCTAGATTGGTCTTAAAGCAGTTTGTCTGGCTAAGCAAGTTCACAGTGAGAGGAACATAAGGACCAGGATCAATGCTTAAATAACATTTCTTTGGTGCTTAACAAGGACAAGACTGCTGCAGACAGTATTGTCTTTGATGCACGCAAGACAGAAGTTAATGTGAATGGCTTATTGGGCAACTGCTGCGCCATTCTTTGAAAAACATATTGGACATGCATTTAATTTAAGCTCTGAAGCTCAATACAGCTTTCTTCCTGGAGTACAAGGGACTTAGTTCAGAGACACAAGAAGATGAGTGGCTGGGAACGGACACCAAAGAGCTTCTAAACAATACGGGATGATTGAATATTACTTTTTGAGACTGACAGTGCCAGCATATTTTTATTACAAGAGAAATTACAAATTAGAGCAGAGTACAGTCTTATTCCATACAATAACGGACAGCCTCAAAGAGTTAATCAGAAGGACAAATTAATATTCTAAATTAAACATTTTTTGGAAAAAAAACAAAACAAAACAGAAGATTCAGTGGTATTTATATACCTCTATACTGCACAAAAAATGCATTCATGGAGGTTGTGGCCTATTTTGAAAGGTTCCCTAGGTGCAGCTATGTCTGGGATATATAGACAACTTAATTATAGTGTGTGTTCTAAACAAATGATGGAGATGGGTCACATATTTTACCTGGATGATTTCATACACAGTATCAGACAAAACGCAGCAGCAGAACATGAAAAATTAGGAATTTGGGAAAACCTGACAATAACAATCTTATTAACCGTTCACTTTCCCACCCTTCCTACTGTAATTTTGCTTGTAACATTAAGTATTTATAAAAAAATGAGAGAGCTGGAAATGCATATCACACGGTAGTAGAAAGAGAAGAAGGATGTATGTGCTGTTATAGATGACTTCGTTTAGCCTCACTACAGCCGCACAATAAACAATAAACTGAGCCTTATGGAAGCTGGTAAAACTAAAGTCAGATAAAGATGATTAGAAAAGTGATTGATATACGCCTGTCTATATTCATGAATTACTGTGCATCCCCTCATGAGGGAGTTGCAGAGGGAAAAGTAAAGGAGGAGCATGAGTATGGCTGGCAGATGTGCAGTGCAGCAGGAACACAGGTGCAGGCCAGTTTAATGAGCAAAGGGAGGCCATGTGGACTAAACTCCCTCATCTGTTGCCATCACACCAATGATGAGTCCATTTTTGGGGTCAGTTCCGCTTCGTTTAGCTCCCTCCAGGACAAGATAGATTTCAGACTCAGCCATATGGAGTCTGAGACGGGACAGAGGAGCTACTTTGCTCTGACCTGTTGGAAGCAAACCCCTGATGGGCTCAACTTATGTGTGTTTATTGGTGGTGTTAATTATAGTGAATTGACTACTTAAAACAGAGCTAAAAATGCCTTCTCAAAACATACAGCAGCAAGGTGTTTACCATAAATGTTCTGCACATGTAGCAATATGCACAACAGAAGGTCAAATTCATAGAGAATCTAGACCAGTGGGAAAACATACGTCGTGTCTAGATTCACTTATATAACCTGCGAACAAATCTGTGTAAGTTTGAAGCTCAAGAAGATTTAAGAACAGCATGTTAAATTCAGAATCAATGTTATCGTGCTACAGAGATACATACATTTGTATTCAACCAGAAGTGATGTTACCCGGGGCTAATCTTTTCAAACCTGTGTTCGATCAAATTCTGTCTACAAAGTATGTAAGTTTTCGTTAACACGTTTTTTGATGAGATTTTCTCCTTACCTCTGCAAGCTTTACAAGACATGAGCTCTGGCTACTTGAGATTAACAATCATGTAATACTGAGATACTATGCCATTCTTTGGGATATGTGCAGCGTTACACAAAAAAGAACGTTAAAGTGTACTCGAGTGCAACTGCTCTGGCTGCCTGGTGTGCACACACGTCTATGCCAGCCTCTCAGACGGCCCAGAAAGTAATTACAGGATTCAGAGTGGTAATGGGAAATATATGTCACACACTCAGCCATGCAGGCTAAGGTTTGAAATTTGCAATCAACCTGAATTTCCCATTAGATTCAGACACGGCTTTTGTTGTGCTTGTGGCTGATGCAAGTTATGTGGGCACAACAATTGACCTGAAGCTATCATTACATCTTTTTTTTTTATGCTATATTGTATGCCATTTGTTTTGCTGTGTTCTGATTTACTGAAGCAACGTATTAGCTGTAAGATGCTGCTGTTCCATCATTGTTACGCTTGGGTTCCTAGGGACAAAAGTAGGATCAGTGGGTTTTTGGAAACAGATGAAACTGAATTTGTGTTTGTGCCTTTTGAAGTCATTCTAGTCTGACATGGCTGCTATGGATGGGTTGCACAGCAAATAGACTTAGCCAGGGCAGGACACATGTGGGAGATTACGCATGGACATGAACAGATGAAAGGTTGTGGTTCCCTGCTTGTGACAACACCAGTCACAGATCTCTGCTTTGATGGTGGCACCCTATCTTGGGCACCTGTCCCATCCTGCTAACCACCTGGTGTTCCTGTGAAAGAGAAATTGACAAACACTCTTTCTGTAATAGTTATGAGCAGCCCAGAACATATGACTAACCCTGTTATTACCTGTGCTTCTGCTAAGTATCAAGTATCCCTCTACTATTCACAGTGAACCTACTGATCCTAAGCATCACTGTTCATTACGATCAGCAATTACAGATATCTGAGATTATTACGCTGAGGTAGAGCTGAGAAAACTTACTCAACATTGATTACAGTGCCAGTGAAATTGGAGAATTAATGGCTCTTGGTTATCATAGTCATTTATCAACATCATGGCTTTACAGCATGTGTCTAATGCATCAATGCCATGGACTATGGAAAAAACATTATTTGTTTTAAAGTCAATTGGACATGTTTTTTTCTCTAAAACATATTCCACTATCGCTCATTTCGAATCAAGGCAAGGAGGCCTGGGTTATGTTGGACTGATAACCTCCTCTAGTTTATAGTGCTTCCTGGTCTAAATATGCTCCTGGCCTTTTTATGTAAGCTGAGACTCTCTCGGAGTCTGTTTTGAGAGGTTGAATTTAGTTAGTCTCTGCGGATCCAGAGATGCTGATAAGATACAGGATCACATGGACAAATGGACCAGCTCTCTGTGGAATATGAGGGTTACATGAGAGGAGACACTGCAGGTCACTTAGGCCAGAGAAATAAAAGTAGTTGTGCGGTTTGTGTCTCCCTCTCTCTGTGTTCGACCTCTGAGCGGGAATGCACTATTCACTGCAGATGGCCTGCATGCGCTTCGCTGCTCATTGCTCACCCAGGTACCATCACTGTCACCTTGTTACCCCCAACTCACACATACCAGTCAGTTAGCCAAGTGACAGGGCTAAGAGCTGGCATGTGCCCAGCAAGCCCTGGGCACATCTCAGTGCAACTGAGGAAGCTCCTTCACAGCACACTTGAGAAAAATCTTGGTTGTACATTCATGGCTGGAAATGTCAGATTGTAGCGTGTACAACAAATATTGCACACTTCTGTATGTGTTTTTGAAAATCTCCCTCATTGCCCTTGCTTTCTAACTATGTCTAAACACAGATGGGTGACAAATTAAAGTTAAAACCTAACGGGAGGGTTGACAGGCTCCCCCTTTCATAGGTCACAGGGGATCACTGAGTGGTTTGATTAAAATGTGTGAATTAAAAGCTATGGCCTTCTCAGTTTCCTAATCACAGCCCAATTCAACACCTGTGTGAAATTATGGACCAACATGTTACACAGTGTTCGCCTTCATCACCATCAAAATAGCAAATGAGAGAATATCACTTTGGAGGGATGGTTTTCATTTCCCCAGTGGAGTTTACAGACTTGTAGAATCAATGCCAGGGTTCACTGAAGCAGTTCTAGAGACACGAAGCAGCCCGACACTTTACTATGAAGCATGTCGTGTCAGTTTTTCATTTAATTTCTCACCTTCCTGATTATTAGTCATAACTACGTTAAATGGACAAAAATACTGGGGCAGACTAAATACAGGTTATTCATTGCTAATAAGGGGCTGAGCAATGAAAATATTTCTGAAATATTTGTCATATTCTGACCATAAATAATAATTTAAAAATAAAAATAACTGTCTGATCTCTTCAACTGTCAGTCAGCATGAAAAATCAGCCTTTAAACATAGAAGAAATATTGATTTGACATTTAACATGATGCTTATTGACAGCTACTGACATGAACAGTTTTCTCATGATAATATGTCAAATTAATGTGAATGTATAGTCCTGCAAGCTATATGTATGATGTGTGTCAATATTTTTGCCCATATAATGTATGTCAGTATATAATTTTACTACTATCTCTGACATTTCTTGTCTCTCAACAGCACTCATTTATTAATAAAAACTACGGAGGAAAATTGAATAACTGTCCACTGAAAAGGACATTCAATAGAATAAAAATAAAAAATGTATCTGAAAAAACTGTTGTATCATATTGTTTCCAATCAAGGCAATTATTTAATAAAAAAAAGTCAAAACTCTAACTTTCATGGGTCTCAGGAGGTTATATTAATGTCACTGACAAAGGGAGAAAAATTAGTCATATTGATTTAGTCACAATGAATAGTAATTATAAATCTATATTAAGATAAATAAGAGAAAATATCATTATTAGCTTTACAGATAGATTTGTTGGCTTGTGATGAGAAAAGCATTCATTCATTCATTTTCCTGCAGAAAAATGATCTCCTTTACAAAACAAATAAACTCACAAGCAAATTGTGGTTTGTGTTAACAATTGCGGTGTTTGCTCTTTTTAAGATCCAAACTGTTCTGTCACCCACTCACGTCCTCTCAGCCCATCTCACCACCGCTTCGCCTCTGTCTGTCAAATGTAACACCCCCTCAGTAGATGCACACAATCAAACATATGGACTCGCCAAAAAAAAAAAAAAAAAACATTAGCAGCCCTGCACTGGCTGCACCCTGCAGCATTTTCATTTGCAGATTCACAGCAGTGGAGAGAGACAGAGCAGGAGAGAGGGAGAGAGACACAGACAGAGATACATAACTTGAAGACTTTCTGGCTCCTATTAACAAGCATGGTGCACCGCTAACTGCAAAGACCCTCAAGCACAGATAACACAAAATATAGCACTATGTACCCACATGCAACCATTAGAGAAAATCCTCAAAACAAACAAATAAAGTGCAAACCGTGTGTTTAGATGTTGAGAAACAATGTCAGCGCTAATATACACTACATATTAACTTATCAGCAGATGGAAATAAGTAACTGGCTGAATAAATGAAATGGTACATTTTAAGCCCTCTAATAAACCACACCGTAACATTCAGGGTGTGTCTGTCCATGTGTTGGGGTTTGTTAGACTCAGAACTGTTCTGTTCATAGTAAGATGGTCTCTCAGTAAAAGACATGATTATATGACAGCTGTTGTAATGCACTGGCAGTAGTCATTTATGCTCAAACAAACAGAATTCTGTTGACTACATGTTGAAATAATCACATGGAACATGCCGCCAAACGAAAGGTGATAATCTGCCAATATTGTGTTAACATTTTCTTTTAATTTCTCCATTGCCCTCAAGTGGTCAGAGAAATCATTTATCTCTGTGTCCCACTTTAAAAGTTATATTTTATGCTTTTCACTCACATTTAAGCCTACCACAGTTTGGCACAGGCCCTCCATAATGACCTAAATTTCAGTGACTTTGAGCCTAATTGTGTCTAATTCATGGTGTGTGAGTGGATCAGAATCATTTTTTTGCGTCAACGACACAGTCAAGGATCTAATATGGTGATGTTTTTAGTGCAAATAAAAACAACAACATAACACAAATAAAATTCTTTTTTCTGTCTGTCAAATCATCCTCGAGTGGGATTTCTATGTTGCCTCCCACCCACCTCTGAGTTTGCGTCAAAGCATTCCGTCTTTTGATGTACTTTCCCATCAATGAAGTTAGCAATCGAGTGACGGAGACGGGATGAGAGACTCTGACGTGTAAGCTGGCAATACGGTGCCTGTTAAGTGCTTAAAAATACACTCAGTTCAAGACATGCATGTGTACAATCATATGCTTATTGGAGGGGAAGTAATGGTTCGAATACCTTTTAGGTTATTAATAGTGTCCCTCCTTGACATTCAACCACATGGAGAACATGTACTATAGGAGCCTGCACGTGAGAAGAGATATATGTGTGTGCTTTCTATGTGTGCACTTCAGATGTTTGAGCTGGTGTGTGTGCGTTAATGTCAACACAAAGTGCAATGGGTGAGGCTCATTGTCTTTGAAGACGTCAGATCAAGATGAAAGGGCCTTCTCTCACTGATACCCCCTTCCCCACACACACACATATACACACACACCTCCTTTGTTACATCCTTTATACCTTTTTCTCCCTCTATAATCCAATGACGTGCTGAGGCTATCTTCCTTCCATCCCCTATCCATCCACATTGTCTTATTGACATGCAGAGGCCATACCACTTTCTTCTTTAAAAGAAAATGGATTTTACGGAAGTGAGTCCTCAAGCACTTTTGCCATGTTGAACGTCTCACGGGGCTTGCGAATGGATAGATCTTTCCTATGAGCAAGAGAGAAAACTCCCCTCAACACACACACAAACACACACACAGTTAATCCCACAGCTCTCCATCCAGTTTCTACATTACACCCTAACAGGGAGGCAAGCCTTTAGAGAAGATACTTTTAATATTTACCCCATTTCCTACAAGCATTTTGTGAGAGGAAAAAACATGTTGAAGCTAAAGTAATGAGAGTAAAATCTGTTATGACATACCTTTACCATCATGTAAAGAGCCATCTGCAATCCTTTATCAGGTGAATCTTATTATGCAGAGCACACATACAACTGAACAAAGAGGATGAGCTATGGCTATGTAATTTGTAGAGGCACAGAGAAAAAGAGGCTCAGCACGAAGACAATGTTTTGGGTTAATTTTCAGTCGAAAGTCGACAAACAAGAACTCAAATCCAGGACAGTGCACGCAGCCAGTACATGTTAGATGATGTCAGCTGATGTCTGTGTGTTTAGTGAACTTTTGCACATTCACATGAATAACATGAGGGGAAAATTTACTTTTCTTTCTGTCTGAATACACCTCTGGACAGACAAAGCCAGCTGTTATGGACTGCTTATTTTGCCGCAACCCAGCATTTAGGTCAGTGCACTAAGGCTTGCCAACAATTCCTCTGTACCTGCCTTTCCAGAATGCACCGTTCATCTTAGCCATTCAATTTCTCTGTCAGTGAAGGGGCAAGGGCACAAGGGTAAAAGAGTAAAGGGGCCGATGACGGGTAAGTCTCTTCAATCTCTGTCTGAAGTCAAACCGCGCGTCCTATATTCATCAGAAGCGGTGTGTAAATGTTGGCGAGGAGAAGAGATTAGCTCAGTGTCAACCCTGACGGAGGTTAATGCAGGAGCGGGCCAGCCATTTGTAACCCAAAAGGAGATTAATTACTGTCAGGCTGTGTGTTTGTGTAAGCTAGAGCAGTGACTACTTCATTTGCTTTGCTGGATTTTTTGTTTGTGCTTATTTCATGCATTCAGAATCTAACTTCAATAGGGATCATCTCTTGCTCTCCTTGCTCTAACTTCCCCCTGCAATCCTCTCCACGGCGCCTTGAATCTGCACCCACTGCACCATTTCATTTAACTGTAAAGGGCAGAGCTTTTGTTTTTGTATGTCATCAGTGTATGGATAAAGACAGAAGAAAAAAATTGAAGCTGGATCTCAACCACACCCACTTCTGCACGTAATGTATTCTGATCTCATTTATCAGTTGACTTTATTTTAGTAGAGGGCATTTCCATCTGGTTTTGATTTTATTCACTATCATGCCTTAAGATTATCACAGTGTATATAGACTGAGGTCAGTATTCAGTTTCCTTGACTTCATAAATTATTTCATTAGACTAACAAATATCTCCAATATCCTTTCTGCAAGTTTGATTGATTTGACCAGACAGTGATAAATCTCAGCAAAGAAATACATTAGCTTTGGCTAATAACATCTAGCGACTGGATACACTACATTTCCTGCATCTTTTACAATCTTCATTTATTTATTTGTAAATACAAAACTAACAAATCTATATATTCTACTGTTTAATAAACCATAATAACTCAATGGAACAGGAGTGTGACAGCGCTAAGATAAATTCAAGGCTTTCTGAGGTACTTTTTTAATAGGAGACCTTCTCCAGATTTAGTAAATTACTGCTGCACACTAATAAAGGACTCTTCAGAATTCTCAATACTGCTTCAAATGTCAGAGGTCTGGGAGCATATTCAAACTGCATCTTTACCTGGGTTAAATTTATTCCATTTTACTATGTGAAACAGGTCTTGGAGAACATGGATTTGAGGAGTATTTCAGGTTCACGGAGAGTGCATTGTGGGATATGAGAAATAAAATGTGTCAAAAATAACCCAAAATTTTCAGCACATATGAGTGAAAAAAAGGTTTTTTTTTCTACAAATGAATTACTCCCACTACATGGAAATATATTTCAGATGCATTTTTAATGTCGAATTATGTGTTTTGCTTTTGTTTTTTCCTTGAAGGACACCCAAAGCAAAGGCATCACGACAGAGAAAACAAAGGGTGTGTGATACCACTAGAGTCTGGCACCTCTTTGAAGTTCCTCTGTCTAATCTTATTTGTTGTGTAGGCAGCCATGTCAGTGCCACATTACCGATTCTGTATAATATTGAATAATGTGATGTTTAATTGAATTAGACAAGAAACTATATGCAATTTTCTGTAGTTGACTGGATAGGAGTTCCATCCATGGTCTGCAGTGTTCCCAGTTCAGTCCCTCTTGACCTTTGTTCCCTTTTCTTTCTATTTGGGTGCTTCTATGAAACTGGGTTTATTTTGGTATCTGGCATTTTGCCAGCTTTTTTAGACTAAATAATAAAAGAGAAATTTAGACATATTTCCCCCCAGGATGTACCTAATGATGATCTCAAATAAATGCAAAAAAAATTATACTCTTGCTCTGAACCATCCCAAAATTTATGATTTTTCAATCACATGTTGGGGCCAAAAATAGGACCAAAATTGGGACATGAAAAAGTACCTCGGTGTCCATGCATTTGATCCGGAACTCATGGCTTGAAATGGTCATATATACCGCTATAAATAAAGCCATTGTGTTACATTTGATGATCATAGTGGTCTTTCTAATCCAGACACGTGGGTTTTTCTTGAATCGGCAGTCTTGTTCCAGGTTTCGCGTGTAACCCATCGTGTTCACTTGTTACATACGGAACCTGCCCCTTTAAACACAAACAAATCATGAGTGATTTTGCAACAGCGACCATTTTTCTGAAACACTCTGCCTTGCATAATTAGTTCGATTCCCAAAATTTACCTGTGAGAAAATAAAACGATATTCAAAAAATAGTAGTGCGTAATTTTCATGTCCTTTTTACCATGTTACATGCAAATTTTTGTATAAAAAATAATAGTAAAAAAAAAAATTAAAATGTGTATTATCTGAAAAATAGTTTCTCTTTTATTTCGGTAATTTTGTTTTTTTAAATAGGCCCAAAGTGCTTCCAAACTTGTTTCATAACATTAGTCTACATCTGGGTTGAGTTTTTAGCTCCATGTCCTGGTTTTAGGGACCAGTTTCAGATAAGCACCCATTTACTTTTGTTTATTGTCTCGTTTTTTGTTTTTTTTTTTATTGTCAGTTGGTAGCCATGGCCTAGATGGTTGGAAAAGTATCTTGTGACTGTAGGTTTGTCAGTTCAATTTCCTGGCCTGGCAGAGAAATGTCAAGCTGATGTGCCCTTGAGCAAGACACTTAACCACCCATTTGCTCCCCAGCAATGCCCACCTGACATGGCAACCCACTGGTCCCAGTCTGCAGTGTGTGGTGTGTTCCTGCACGCTGGTAATAGGTTAAGGGCAGAAGTTCAGTTTCAGAGTGTGTTGCATGTCCACATGTGTAATATACTGACCAAGATTCTTCTTGTTCTAAAAGGCAAATAAATGAATAAATAAATATATGCCTCCTCCCAGATGCTGCCAGGGTCTGAGATTATAAAAATGATTATATTTCTTTGTACTGTATATTTCATACATCCCAGAAGGTCACATCTGATCAAGGTCGTTAGAAATATATGGACCTAAAGCATAAAGAAAATACCTCAGAGAGCAGAAATGTACTATTATCTCTTCTCCTGCCACTGTTTAAGAGTGAATACCTTTTCCAAATCAACCAACATGAGCTGCAGATATCATCAAGGGAAATCAAGTGCTGCTATGAATTACAGCTCACAATAACCTCAAGGCGCAATGCATGTTTTCAACACAGCACCTGTAACGTTGCAAAAGATCGTGGTAGTAAAGCAATTTGTATCCTGTCGCCTGCTGACATTTTCTGTCTTGTTTTATTCAGCACAGGATCTTTTCAACTGATCCAACTGTGACACAGCTGAGTCACATCTCACTGAGGGGGATAAAAGGTGGAAAATGGAGAAAGGCAGCCATTGAAAGGTTTGCATGAGGGACAACTTTTGGAAAAAAGGCTTAACAAGGTGAAAGGCTTGGGGAGGTGCAATAGCTTCAGTTTGGTCTCTCTGGTGACTGAATTGGATGAACACAACAGTGTTAACTTGCTACAGATGTGCCCACACATAGCCAATGCTTTCTTACAGAGAAAATGGGACCATTCCCTCTACAACCCTCCCTTCCCCTCTAGTATATCTACAGGCTCTATCTGTAGCTCTGCAGGTTATCCTGCTATGAGCTATCCCACATTTAGCAGGTAATTGGTTAAGCTACTGCAGCAGCGATGTGTAAGTATCCTATCAGGGTTACAATCACCTCTTGCATCCAGACATCCTTTGTGGTTTTCTTCTGTTAACATATCCTAAGAGTCAGTCCAAGCCAAGCTCATTTTCACATAAAATTCTCATTTCAATTAAGTGTGTCAAAATGGTTTAATCTTGAATCTGATATGGCTGCGTTTCAGGCCTGTGTGTGGTGATAATTAAGTCTCAGTGGGAGCTATTGCCCTGGAGGGAGGCGGGTTCTCTTAGGTCAGACTACAATCACCATCTTCACATGTGGCCTTTCTGCCCTGGTCTGTGCCACAGAGAAATCTGAGCTTCCAGCCAGGTGACTTTATTATCACACCCTAATTGGGAAACATGCTTTTCATTGGCTGGGTAATGACTGTGAATGGTTTTATAGCTTGTCAAACAACAGGCTATTTTCAATTACCTACAGACCCAAGTGTTTGAATGCCATGAAATTGAGCAATGGAGGAGTCTAGAAAAAGCTTGGTAATGTGCTTAAATCTGTTCATTTGGAAAATGGACTTCCAGCACTGATGTCTATATAATCATACTGTAACAGAAAATGTTGACAGCCTCTGGGAGGATAGTAATGACAAAAGCAGTCAGGTCTGTCTTTTGTGTGCATTTTTCTTTTTTTTTCAAGCATCAAGACTAGATAGTACAATTCAGAAAATTCCGTTTTAGATCTCATTCTTTTGCTTGGATCCTTTAGAGGCTGACTTCCTTTTTTTTTGTATATAATTAAAAAGTGAAAAAGGAAGAAAAAGGGCAGTGCACAGGCAAATAGAGAAATAGAAAAAAGCATGCCTGTTGCAGGGCAGGCCATCCACAGTCTATACACCACAGAGCTCACTATAACAAAGACCTGAGCTCCATCCCACACCCTCAACCCCTAAAGGCAGTCTGTACCATAGCACTCCTATTTTAATGAACCTGTGTGGGTTTAACAATGTGCACAATGGGGTTTAAAATCCAGGCATTCCCTCTGGACATTATGATTCACAGAAAGCAACAGCTTGCATTCCATTTGCTTAAAATTCAAGCTACAAGCTTAGATTTGTCTCTTTTTCATTATATAATATTCAGAAAAAGCATTAAGAGAGAATAAATGTGAAGCATCCTGCCATTATCACTCTTCAAGAGAAAACAGGCTTAACATTCTGAAATAAGAACTAATTGGCACTAACGTGTATATCTTTTTTTCTTTAAAACTTTTGTACATTCCTTTCCAGTGTGGGGAATGTTTACTTCATTAGGCCTTTATCTCAAAAAGACAGGCACAGTACTTTTATCCCTAGTCAGTCACTTACAATGGAGAAGTCATTTGTAGAGTAAAGAGCATGGGAGTGAGAGCAGTTATGAAGGAGCAGTGAGGACAGACTGTGTCTTGAGGTCAGCTCAGCTGGGGACCAAATTCATTCAATCACTTGGATACAGATCGGGAACTGTGAAAGCCTGCTTTTCCTGCCTTGAAATTAATTGGTTTCTTCCTCTATTTCTAAAGAAGAAAAAAAATGCAAATAAGTGGCTGTGGGAATGCTGAGAAGAGTGAGGGACAAGGAAGAGTAGAAGGGGGCCATTTATTGTCCACTTAGTGTCATGACGGATACGCAGAAGGGAAACAATGATGAATTCTGCAAACATGGGGCATCACAGGAAAAAGGAACAACTGGGGAATAAAGGGCTGTCTGTCTGAGATTGTAATCACTGTACTGCAGAGCTTGAGGCATTACTGGATGCCAAATCTATCATGATAAGATAGCAGGAAAGAGATCCTTTAGACTGATTCAAAGTCTGTGATTGTGATACACAACCAGCTTGCGTTTGTGGGTGTGGGTCTATGTGGGTGGGAGTCGCAGCTCAGATGTGTACAGCTGGTTGCTTGTATGTCCTAGCCAAACCACTGGCAACATCACTCTGTAGTCATTAATCAGGTGGACAACTGTGTCACAAATATTTGTTAAAGTGTAATTGATGACTTTCACAACTGCTGCGCTATTTCTGCCCATCTGTTGTCTTTTGTTATGTTTGTTTAGTAACTGTTGTGACTGTCTATTAGTGTCATATCTCTATTAGCTAAATTAGCTGTTCCCAAGGCTTCTGACCAAATCACCACTGACATTTAGTAATGCACCTGTATATTAATTGTTTCACAACAGAAATAGAGCTATTTCCCTTTTTGTACTTTGCAAATATTTTCCGACGCCTTTATTTTTCGTTAATTTCCTTTTTTACAGATGTAATTCAGCATTCAAAGACAGCGAACATTTCTTAAATTTTATTGTGATTTGTGGTAGATACTGAATATAATGTTACAATTTTGGAAACAAAAAAACAAAAGTGAGGCATCTAAATGTATATAATTAACTACTACTTGGGTTCAGAAAACCTGACGGGCTAAGAATATTAATATGTCGTGTGGACTTTGGGTCAATTGCTATGGGTTTTTCTGTGTACTGCACCTTTCTGAAAATGCATGATTGCTGCAAAATTACTGTTGAAAGGCCACAGACCCCTTTAACAGTCTGAGCCTCTGGGTAATATTGTCTGTTTCTTAAATGGGATGTGAATTATACATCAGAATATGGAAAATGAGATCGTTTGACATTTAAAACAGAGAGTGTGAAAGGGTCAGAAAACAGGTGAGATCTGGCAAGAGAAACTGAAAAATGGCTTTCTATCAGGAATACATTTGACAGTGATGCAAATTACATCCTGCTAGTCAGTATCAAAAAGAAATGTACTGTTATGTCCTCTTAATCCTTTATCATTTTTGCACTAATGTTTTTTTCATCTCCTACTTGCTGCTATTTCATATTATTATTTCTGACAATTATTTACTTTCCTGACATCCAACCACATGCAACAGTGAACTCACATCCCTACTCTGTTACTTCAAACTTATTAGTCAGTCCAGATTCACAAGAGGCCACATTTTCCCAATGGTAGACAAGCACGGCAGGCAGATGCACTAACACATAATCTAGGATACACATTCACACAAACTCCAGGAGGGAGAAAGGGTATGTAATGTATCACCCCTGCTGGTGTGGCCTTTTCACACAAGCTGCTGTGGGTCTCTTATCGCCCACACTTCTTTCATGTGCAGTAACAATATTTCTAAAGTGAATGGCTTGGATGTAACTATACATCAGCAGAAACTCTGTGGTCTCTGTTGGAGAGTTTTAGAGGTAACCGGTTCAGGTCTTGCTCAGTCGTCTTTCTTTGTTTGTGTGCTGTCGTGTTGCAAAGGAGAGAATAAGTCAACATAGGAGGAGAGGATGCAGAGATAATAAGGGAGGGCAAGAAGCAATGTTTGATGTCTACTACTACACAAGCATAGCTGACTAGACAAGAGAACAACACTTTGTGGCTTTGTGTTTCTGCTCCTCCCTGCGTCTTTCTCCTTCAGTATCAATACCAGACTCTACTGCCATTCAGTCCGCAGTGCAGAGCTAACAAGTAAAAAAAAAAAAAAGTACAAAAAGTAAAAAAGAAAACAGTCGCAGTAGTGGTATATCCACTGTTAATACTTGTATTTGGAGTAGTGGTATTAACAGTTAGGGACATTTGTTGTAGCTATTGATAATTATACTAACACCGGCTGTTCTAGTTTTAAACAGTTGTAGTTCCCACCAATCTCTCGCTCTTTCTCTCTTTTTCTCGTCCTTTACCCCTCTGGTTAAGGCAGATGACCATCCTCTTCCTTCTACCTGTTAAAGGGATATTTTTCCTCACCACTGTCGCCAAGTGTTTACTCCTGGAGGATTCTTTTGGGTTTCTGTAAATTGGCTTAAAACTGTGGTTTCGAGCAGCTCTAATATGTAAAGTGTCATGTGACAATTTTTGTTATGATTTGGGACTATATAAATTCAATTTGATTGATTGATTTGTTAAAGTGTTCTTTTGTTGGCAGCTCCAAGAATTAGTCTGGATTCTTTTCAGTTTCATTTTTATAAATTGATTGAATTGACTTGATCTGATCACAAACAAAGCATAACTCAGCTGAGGACCATCCAACCCCCCAGAGGAGAATCAAATGGCCCTGATATTGTAATGACACATCACTTTTATCCTCCT
>JAPQRP010000006.1:27954429-28004262 GCA_037367295.1 Apogon hyalosoma | reverse complement strand
GTGAAACAAAGAAGTCTAATGAAACAGAGGAATCCTAACAACATTAAACTACCAGTTAATAAAAAGATTCAACCAAAGACCTCAACTGTGTATCGAAATAATATTTCTGATTGATTGATTGATTGATTGATTGATTGAGAAAGTGCACCATTTTTCAGTCAGTATTTCATCACTGGCCATTTGTCTATCACGATTTAAACAAAAATACAGCACAAATTTTCATGAAACCTGGTAGAAGAGTCAAAGATAAAGCCATTATATATCAAGGTAGATCCAGAAAACAATGTGGGATTTATTTCTGTGGGATCATTTCTTTTCCTTTTTTAAATACAGGGCTTGGTTTCATTGTCTCACTGGGGGTCTTGCACTCTGATCATGAGATGTATATTGACACACACAGAATACTATTTTTGGACAGGGTGAGAATATAGCAGTATACATATGCCATTATAGCATTAACATGGTGTTGTGCGATTGAAATGTGCTACTTATTCATTGTGGTGAAACAAATGGTATTCTCCTATGTGATAGTCCAACATATGCCCTGTATTAAAAAAAAAATAAAAAAAATACGAGACTCTTTCCTCTGCCATATTTCATATATTGATTGGACTGACCTTTAATTCAGAGAAATTTTCTACAGTGTCCTTGTTGATGCTTTGTAATTGCATTGCAAACATAATCCAAACAGCTGAGATGTTGTGATTCTGCTGCGATGTTGAAATAGCATGACAGAGGATGATTAAAATATTTAATAGAAAGCTGCATACATGTTCACACCATTATGTATCACAGCTTCTTTACACAACAACGCTCAAGTATGTATCACCTTGCCGAATGCTTTTGACAGCACCATCAAGAAGCTACTATATTTACATTTAAATAGATTGGGATGAGACATTTCTGATCATGCCTTATTTTAAAGAAGAGGTGGTTCCCAGTTTGAAGTGCATAATGGATTGAAGAGAAATTAACAAGGATTTTATGCTGAAAAAATTACTGTCAGGAGGCTACGCTGACCCATTATTATGTACTCAAGGATCTGTTCACCTCCAGTGTCGTCTGTTTTATGCTTTCACTGTAATTAATAGTAACAGGTGTTTTAGTGCTTTTCCCTCTCTTGGTGGTATGTGGAAAGCATCTGAAAGTACCTGATAGCCATTACTTCCATCTTCTCTGCAGAAAAATCTATATCCCCGTCACCTAGGTTATTTTTTTGTTCTATACATAGCCGTGGCCTGTTTGTGCAACGTTATCCATTTGTTAAAGGGAAGGGACAAAGATTAGGACATGTTTCTTCTGCTGGTAGTGACTCTCTTTTTTATCCATTAACACAACCTACCATGTTTCATTTCCAACATCCTTCCACTTCAGTCTTGTCTGGACACGCCTGAATTTGGACACTACCTGTAATTTCCTCCCTGGTTACCTCCTCAGTGTTCTGTGGCCAGCACACATGGCCTCCTGGGGTGTTATGGCTAGACACAGGCTTGGCCGCCACACTCACCATCTGGTCCTGTACATCCTGCGTAAAGTGCCTTGTCAGGGTCAACCAGGCAGTCCAGTGGAGCCTAGCAATGTCGTCTGCTGGGAAATATTTTTATTTTCCAGAATATTTTTCACACAGGTGCAGCCAGAAGGTCAGCACAAAGGGTCACACGAGTGGCCTACCTGAGCACTTGCTGATCTTTTTTTTTTTTTTTTTTTTTGTAAAAGGTCAGTGTTGTATTTGTTGGAATTTGGTTTCACGATAAAAAATAACAAGAACATTCTTTTCCATTAAAAATTAATGTTCTGCTTCTCATAACTAGAGTTTGAGAACAGACTTTGCTGTATCCATATTGGAATTTATTTGTCATAAATAATATTTTGGCTTACAATGGTCAATGAAAGTCATGTAGAATATTTAACAGGTCATCTGACATTTTAAAATTCATTGTGCTTCTATCTTAGAGCCTTAAAAAGTCAGCAGCATGAGAGACAATGTGCTTCAGGACAAGCTATGAATTTAGAGTGGCTGTTAAAGTATTTATCAACAGACAATGTAGTTTGCTTGCACAGACTATGACCTGCTGGAATTACAAGCATTACAGGGCTGCTTAGTTTCTGATCTCCTCCATGTCATTTTTCTTCCCACCTGACAAATGTAAAGAAAATGCCATTGGCAGAAATGTTGTTGGATATTGTTTATGTGACTAAAATTCAACCGGGGGCATTTTCATTATTGACAGAAAGTTTGTATAATATTGACGCATTGGGCCTTTAACAAACATCTCATAAAATGTTTTTACGAGACTGAAGGAAGGACAAATCTGTGGCGGATGACAAATCTTTAGATTCATGTTGAGGCAGTGAGGCTTTAAGGATAAAGTGTTTGAGTATTATTCTAACAAAAGTACAGGATATAGACCAATCGTCCAGATATCTTGGGGCTTGAGCAAACTCTTGTAGTATTTGTTTTATCAAAAATATCATTCATTATGCTTTGTACGTGTGAAGTGGGCCAGCAACGTCCATTTGTAATAAAAGATGTTTTAGTGTTTTTACCTCTTTTGGTGGTATGTGCAAAACTTATGAAAGTACTAGATTGCCATTACTTCCATCTTCTCTGAAGAAAAATCTATATCCACCTCATCTAGGTTCTTCTTTTGTTCTTCTGTTTTAGGTTGGATATATATTTCATGTAACATGAAATACAGACGGTGAGTGTTAACTAAATCAATCAATAGAAACCATGTACTTGCCAAAAAGGTGTCATGCAAGCAGGTTCAGACAGTTACTTCTAATAATTCTGACTATTACATTTAACCCATCAGTGTTTTAATCCTCGTATTATCCTTGGGGTCAATTTGACCCCATTCAATGTTTACCATTCAAAAATGTCCATAATTTT
The DNA here is from genome assembly GCA_037367295.1 of Apogon hyalosoma. NCBI lineage: Eukaryota > Metazoa > Chordata > Actinopteri > Kurtiformes > Apogonidae > Apogon > Apogon hyalosoma. The sequence continues at coordinate 28,001,369 of JAPQRP010000006.1, read as the reverse complement.
CCATTTTTGGTGCTAACATGACATGGGGGGGGGCCATATTCTCATGATTTTCTGTGCCATGGACATGAAAGTGTGTGTCTGTGTGTGTATATTTGACCTACTGTACTCACACCTGCCAAAGTAGAACTGATATTTCCCACACTGTGGGTAGTCCCACAAGAACATTGGTAGTTCATGCAAAATAATCACTGATAGGTTTCATTATCAAGGGGTTATTTATGCATTGAACAAATAAACAAAGTGCCTGACACAAAAACTTGGTCAACAATTTTATGTAAATCATTTTGTGGAGGCAAATATCCCTGGGGTCAGACTGACCCCAAGGGTAAAATGTGTTAGTAATATTTGAGGATAATAGGAGGGTTAAGGCATCGTGAATCTCTGGTGGTGTTAATGCTGCAACCTCGGCACCACATATATAACAGGTTCCATGTTGCTTGCTCAGCCCCAGTGCCACCCCAGTATTTACCTGCAGGTGGCAACTAGTAAAGGCTACTACCTATCATGACTCCCTGAGCTCTCCTGTGAATTACACCTGAGGGGGGTGATGAAGTCCTGGCCTCCAAACTCTGAACACTGATGTTTAGTATCAGCATTTAATAATCTTCGATGTGAGTTATTACTTGAAGGAAAATTAATTATAGATTTTGTATACTATGAGAACAGCTGAAAATGCACACAATGAACCAAAAGACAATAAAATACAGAACCTTGAATGTAAAAGGAAAGGTCAACATTTGTATCACCCTAAAAACCTAACTGTTTACTAATGACATGTCAGTTTAAATGTTGCATAAGAAGTAAGATAAAGGAAAATGTAAAATTAAGGAGGCTCTATACCCGTCTAGACCTTCAGCTGCAGTGAACCCTGCGCCTGGATCCACTCACCTGTCCTGGCAAAACAGCTGGAAAATGTGTTGCTTTGGCAACATGGTCTAGAACTTCACTGTGTGTCTAGATGTTGTCAATGGCAACATCTTGAGGACACCACACTATAAAGTTACAGCATTATACTTTCCAGACATGCAACTGACACTTGACAGTAGTAGTCATGGTAACAGGCCAGTTTCAGAATTTTTTCATTTACTAGACAACTTCCTCTGGTTGGTGGATAGTCGTCTTGTGTCACTTCCTTGGCTGTGAAGGGCCACTTCGGTTTCACATATCCAATCACAGAGACAACTGACAAGTCCATCTGGGGAGCTGCAACATGGGGGCAGTTGATATTGTGTTTTTCACAAAACTAAATGGTCATCCACAGTTTTTGGTAGCACAGTTTCAACATGTACTCCATTTCGCTGCCATATCTGGAGAGTAGTATTCAGTATTAAATATTTCAATCACAGGAATAAATGTATAAAATGTAAAAAAGCAACCCTCCTTGACTTTAAAATACATACTGGGTAATCATGTCACCAGGCCTTTTAGCATTGCAATCATAGGTCAAAGTCTGAGCTCAAGCACAAAGTACTGGGCTGTAAGTGATCGTTTCTGCCATTCTTTCATTTTGTGAACCATTTAATCCTTTGGAGGGCCACAAGGTTGGAACCTATCCCAGTTACCACCAGGTGAAGGCAGGATACACTCTGGACGTGTTGTCAGTTCTTCGCAGAGCTGACATATAGAGACAATCAACCAGTCTCACATTCACACCTACAGGAAATTTAGCCTGACCAATTAACTTAAGGTGCATGTCTTTGGACAATGGGAGGAAACTGAAGTACCCAGAGAGAACCCACACAGACACAGGGAGAACATGTAGTCCACACAGAAAGGCCAACACTAGATTCTAATCCAGGACCTGGCTACGAGGCTAACCAATGCACCACTGCAGAACAAAACAAATGAAAAAAAAAAAAAATCTATCTTTGACCCCTATAATTCAGAGAAACACTAAAAAGTTTGTTTCCTGTTGTAGTATGTACTGTACGAACTCTTCTTCCAGAGTTAAATGTTTTAAATATCTCTACCGAGTGCTGCACCAACGATGATGGTTATGCTTCATTTCTCTCTCTGGAGATACTTTCCCCAACATCTTGTTTTCTCCTTCTCTTTCTGTTCACTGCAAAAGAACACCTTAAAAATAGAAGGTATTGTCAAATGCAAAAATAGAAGTGTTTTTGCGCTGACTTTGTCATGTTCAGAGAGGGTGCTGATCTGGAAGAATACACGGCACCTGTCCTGTCCTATGTTCAGTTCTGCACTGATGCTGTCCTGCCCACAAAGACCATCAGGGTTTTCCCAAACCAGAAACCTTGGGTGGACAGCACAGTATGGACCCTGCTCAAAGCCCGGGACGCTGCCTATAGGTCAGGTGATAGGCTGGCTAACAGCAGGGCCCGGAAAAAACTGAAAAAAGGCATCCGACTGGCTAAAGACAGGTACAAACAGTGCATTGAGGGGCACTTCACGAACAACAACCCATGCAGCACATGGAAAGGCATCAGGACCATTACGGACTACAAGAGCAGCGTCCAGTAGGTTGGCCATGACCCCACTCTGCCTGACACCTTGAACAGCTTCTTCTCACGCTTCATCTCATCAAGCAGCAGAGAGGCTGAACGTCTTGCCTGGCTGGAGGAGCAGCACCAGCCTCTTGTTCTGCAGCTGCACCAGGTGAGCACCACCCTGAGGAGGATCAACACCAACAGGGCTGTAGGACCAGATAAGGTGTCAGTGCAGACCCTGAAAACATGTGCTGACCAGCTGGCAGGAGTTTTTCTAGACATCTTCAACCTGTTCCTGCAGCTTGGCATGGTCCCTGCCTGTCTTAAGTCCTCCATCATTGTGCCTGTACCTAAAAAAATCTGCCGTTTCCTGCCTTAATGATTACCACCCTGTCGCTCTGACCCCAGTAACCATGAAGTGCTTTGAGAGGATCCTCCTTAAACACATCAAGGACGTAATCCCTGCTGGCCTGGACAGCCTGCAGTTCACCTACAGGGGGAACCATTCTACAGAGGATGCAGTCTCATTAGTACTTCACACGGTACTAACTCACCTGCAGCAACCTAACACCTGCGCTATGATGCTATTTGTTGACTTTAGTTGAAGACTGTCCTCCTGGACAGTATGGCACTGAAGCTCTACAACCTGGGACTGTCAGCATCACTGTGTACCTGGATCAGGGACTTTCTCACCAACCATCCTCAGGTGGTGAGAATAGGGAACACTACATCATCCACCCTGATCCTGAACACAGGAACACTGCAGGGCTTTGTGCTCAGCCCCACCCTCTTCACCCTCTACACATGACTTTTCTGCCATACACTCCACGAACATGGTTGTGAAGATTGCAGATGACACCACCATGATGGGTCTCATATCAGATCACAATGATCAGACCCACTAAAGAGAGGAGATCCAGCACCTGACAGAGTGGTGTCCAACCAACAATCTCGTCCTGAACACCAGCAAGACTAAGAAGGTCATTGTGGATTATAGGAGGTCCTGGAGAACTTAACACATTCCTGTCCATGTACATAGAAAGGTGGTGGAATGTATGGATAACATCAAATTCCTGGGTATCCACACCTCATCTGACCTGTTCTGGTCTTTGAACACTTTACCCCTGGTGAAGAAGGCCCAACAACAGCTCTTCTTCCTCAGGAAGCTGAGGCAAGCTGGACTCTGCTCTCAGCTGCTTTCAAACTTTTACAGAGACACAGTTGAGAGCGTCCTCTGTCTCAGTTGTATGGTGTGGTACAGCAGCTGCACGACACAGGACAGAAAGGACTTGGCCTGGGTGCTGAAAACAGCTCAAGGGAACATGGGCTGTTGCCTACCAGGTCTAGACACAATTTACGCTGGTCGTGTCCAGAAGAAGGCCAGGGGAAATGCAGCGGACCCCTCCCACCCAAGCAATGGACTGTTTGTACCGCTTCATTCTGGGAAACAGTACAAAACCATAAAAACTACCACCACCAGACTCAGGAACAGCTTTTTCCTCAGAGAAAGCCATCTCTACAGTCTCACACACACATACACACACACACATCCCCTCCCCCTAACTCTTACCCACCCCTGCTCTACCCCTACCAAATGACGTCCTGTACTGAGCTGCACTCTGCAACTTCTCTGGAACTGCAATTCATTTGCACATTACTACCTTATTGCACACAGTTGCATCCTAACAGCACATATTGTTTTGCATTGTTACTGTACTAGACTGTACATACTGTATTTTACATTTCTTTCTATATACATTGTACATAGTCTTGATGGAAACAAATGTTTCAATGATGACAGAAGTGAGAATTCCATTCAGTTTTATTTGTAGAGCCCTATATCACAACAAGGTTGCCTCAGAGGGCTTTACAGAATTAGTTGGATATATAAACAAACAGTCAAATAAACAGTAGATTAAGTAAATGGATTAATGTCCCGGGCATCCTCTGTCCTTAGACCCTCCTTCTCGGCAAAGAAAAACTCCAAAAACCCAGTGGGAAAAGAGAAACCTCAGGGAGAACCACAGTGAAGGAGAGATCCACTCCCATGGACGGACAGGCTATAGATGCACCAGGACTGATGGACGTCCATTTGCAGATGTAGTTCCAGTCTGTAAAGATGCAGTAGGGTGGGGGCACATGAGGGGGTCCATCTAGTCAAATGAGACAGGTGAGGGCAAGGAGGTCCATCCAGACACAGGTCAGGACAGAAACCAACATGAAGCTGTCAGTGGAAGGTGTTGGTGAACATTATTCTTTCCAAACTTGTGGAAACACAAATAGCTCACTGAAAGAAAAAAAAAGAGTACTCCCTTACCTCCCATTTATTTCAGGGTAAAGGTATAGGATTATAATCACACGTCCTGTGTCTAAGATTTATGAGTTCTCATGAGGATATAATTGGAACAATGAATTCATTGTGATCTTTTAATTGTGAAATAAATGTTGTGTGTTTGTTACCTGAGAATGAGTTGTTTTTTTGTTTTTTTTTGTTTTGTTTTTTTTTTTTTACTTTTAATCCATATGGTATCCATTGTTAATGTGCTTTACTGTCACCTGATATGTTTAAGTATGGACCACTTATACCCATAACTAAAAATATCAGAATGAAAAAAACAAACTCACTCACTAATGAAGGTATTTCACATTTCATGTGGCCACTTTAGGGGAGGTAGAAGGGTATGAGTTGATTAGAGTCTGCAGCTTCACCACTAGATATCACCAAATATTTTACACTGAACTTTTAATGCCTTGCCTTCTCAGAAATATACTTGAAGGGTACTGTGTAAGACTTTGTGGTATAGTGTTGAGGCTGCATCTGAATATATCTTGCCTTAAACACCGCTTTCAAGCAAGTAGGAGAATGTTAGGCTCAAAATAAAAATCCAAAAGGTCCTCGCTAGAGCCAGTGTTTGTCTGTTCTAGGCTATTGTAGAAACATGGCAGTGCGGCACGATGGACTCCATAAAAGAGGATCCACTCCCACTGTATATATAAATACCTCCTTCCAAGCTAGAAAACAGAAGGATTCTTATATTCAAGTAATTATATACTAATGAAAACACAGTTATCAATACTGTTTCACATTTCTGACAATAGATCCCACAAAATTCTACACCCTGAACATTTAAAGAAAAAGAATCTCAGAATACTTTAGTACAGAATAACTGAAAATCCAACAAACACATTTTCTTATTCAGGAGGGGTTCTAACCTCAGAATATGTGTAGCTTTCTGAAACAAACAATCAAGCCCACTTCTCACACACAGCTGGTAATCTCTTCTGAGATGTGAAAGTATACATGTTTTTAACTGTTCTCTCTAACTCCACCACTTTTTATGCGTACAGGAGCAAAGGCAGATTCACAGCATCAATTCAACAAAGACGTGCAATTCAATACAATTCACGGAGAAAGATCTGTGAGGTGGTGGGAGACTGTAAGGAGGCTATAATAGCAGTTTTATGCCCCTTTAAGTATCAGAGGGGGTATTACTGCTTGTGCCGGATGGTTGTTTGACTTAAGGTTACCAGTAAGCGACAAGGTAATGAATGTAAGTCATTACAGTTTCCTCGCAAATATTAAATCCAAGAGTTTGTGCGTGCAAGTGAGATGGAAGGCAGGCTCTTTGAGGACCACAGCATCCCTTGATGCTGGATCATTATGCGGTCAGGGATTAATAGCCATAAAGTAGAACCACATTGTATCAGCACATTGTCAGTAATTCAACACAAAACTTGGTGCAGCAATTAGTGCTGTACTGAATGATCTTTTCTTGTATCTCTTGCCACCGTAACGCCATTAAGTATACATCAGGGCCTTTTAGTTGCCTGTTAATAGCACAGCTCTCAGAACACCCACTGTTAACATGCCAACCAGACCGGTGAGTCTGCGCAGAAACAACATCACGAGCAGAACGACAGGCACTTTTGACTTTAAGTTGCTCGCTATCATTCCACATTTAGGTACATAATGAATACTGCAGCATATTAATTGAATATTTTAAAAGCATAGGGCAATTTCCAGCAAACATGGCACATATCTGCTTCACTTTAGTGTCAGACGATGTGCTCCTCCACTGCTTCCTAAACAGCGTATGACGGACAGTCTGACAGTGCCTTTAATAACAGGAAGGAAATGTTTATATGGCAGTAATGCAATCTAAGTGAAATAATATATTCTACTGTTGGCCTTTCCTATTAAACTTGTCTCTTGTGTGAGATCAAAGAGTGTGAATTTTAAACAGCTATTATCCTCATATTAAGCTTAGGTTTATGACACTCGCAATGGAGTGGTTTTTGATTGCGTTATTTCATTATTTCATAAGGGAGCTTATATTTGCATGAGAGTAAACAGTGAAAGCAAGTAACAGCTTAGACTGAAGTCAAAGCACAGAGACCTCATTTATCTTTCACAACACAGCAAAATGTATGTATATACACAACTGAAAATGCACATGATTACTCATATATTCATTCTTGAAAGGAGACACAGGCAAACAATGAGTGACAGACACACATACACACAACTAGCCAGTACAAAACACTGTGCAAGGCCCACCCTTCACACAAAAACACATCAGAGGGGAACAAAAAGAAAAAAGAAAGCGAGTGCAATGAATTCCAACACAATACTGCAGATCATTTTCCTCCAGACATATGACATTTAGTCAGTTATCATAGCTGTCAAAACAAGTGTTTTCTCCTCTCTGCAAAGCGCAGTGGGTGATGGCGTGGGAGACAAACAAGGGAAGAAGGGAGAGGAATAAGTGGAGAAGAGGGATATAAGCTCAGCTCAGAGAGGTGATCTATGAGGTCAAGAGAACTTGAATGATAGGCAAACCAAGGAAATGTAGAGATAAAACAATGTGATAAAGTAGCACAGAAAAACTAAGAGTCAACCCCCCAAATGCTGCCATTAACTTTCTTTTGCACGCAGCCCTAACACCACCCCCATCTAAAATACATCCTCCCACCAGACAATGGGCTCTGCGTAGTACTGTCTTCTCTGAACTGAGACTGATCACAGACTGCTTCACTGTGGATACATCCAAGCCTGGAGGCATGCCCTGGGGAGGAGAGGCCTCTGGATTTCATTGCCTAGCTGTGATTTAGCTGGTCCTCAGATGATCCATCTCAGGCTTCTGAGCTCCTGTTAGGATGTGATTAGATTCACAAAGACAGCTTGTATTTACAATAATGTGCTGTTGGCAGTCAGCTCGTATAGATAAACCATCTAATATTGCTTTGAAAGACTACAGTAAATGTGCAGCCATGTCTGAAAAGAGTGATGATTATCATGCTGAGTAGTGATGCTACAGGCTTTCCCCAGAGCAAGAAGGAAGAATTCAATGACAGGACACCGTTCCAAACGTTGTCCTTTATCATATCTTGTCCCCAAGCCCCTGCTGTTGCTTCATGACTAATAGCTAGGTGCATACATTTGGTACTGCGAGGAGTCTTTCAGTGCTCATTCAGCATTATCATTATGTTGCCAATTCCTTACTGTAGCTGTCTTAACAACCTGTAGGACCGTATTCATTTTCCAATCCCTCTCTTGGACAACCTCTGTGGCTCCCTCATTACCATACATTGATCTGAATAAAAGACTCTACTCTGAGTCGCTCTGAGGTGCAAAGTCCCACGACATGCACCTACTGCCTCATTAAGCTACTATTCATAATCCCTCTGGCCTGTAATTCTATATTCATCTACTGTTTTTTTTTTTTTTTTTTGTAAAATTCCACCCATCTTACACAAGTTTAAAAAAAAGATAATTTCTGCTGCTAATAGTGGACATGATGGCACAGTTGTAAAAGGAGACTGAACCTATGTTGTTATGACATGATGTCAATACTATTTTAACAAGCTCCTCTGTCCTTTTACAGTTACTATAATTATCAGTTGATGATGTTAATGTTCTAATATTACAGACATTTCACAACAGTGGCTAAACTTTCCACCCTTTTGCTAATCCAGAAACACTGTCGTTGTTGCACATGCTGTATCCACTTGATGTAGCTACTGAGGACTGCACAGTTACAACAACCACAGCAGTTCAGCTTGAGTTCTCTCAGCTATAGGCAGAGCTTCTGTAGCCACCCATATCGCTCCCTCACCTCCCTCTCTCCATATCTTCCCCTATTGTTCTCTCTGAGGATCCCTTATGTTTTCTGCACTGCCCTGTTAGAGTCTACATTCACCCAGCGCCACATTAAAATCCCTACAAACCAATTCTTGTGGACTCAGATAAAGATCTCTCTTTTTATTCTATAATGTGATCCATTTCAGACAGCACACACTACATTAATATTCTCCCTTTAGATCAGAGACAAAAGAGCCCTAGACCCATGTGCTGTACTGACTAGTGTGTCATCTGTGCATCATCCAGAAAGAAAGGAGAGAGAGAAAGAGAGAGAGAGGACTGAGAGGACGAGGCAGGGATACTCAAATATATGGTAACGCTGCATGAATATTTCATCTGCCAGCAGCTGTTTTCATAACCTTTTCTCAGGGCAGTCACTGTGGTTTCTGCAGTGCTCGGGAGTCATTGGCATGTCAGGATTGGGAAAACCGAGGAGAAAAGGTGGAGTTGTTGGCTACAGTGGCAGGTCAGCTGCAAGGGGACCAATGTGTTGGCCTCGCTGGTCTTTGGTTATGTTTGAGAAGACAACGGGCATGTGTGTTGGGGTGAATGGATGCCCCTGGCAGGTTTCCCTCTGACGAGACTCCGGCAAGAGACAGGATGCTTATCCCTGGAGAAGCTGCCCAACCCTTTGTGCCAATTTGGGCCCTGCTGCTAGTGCATGATGGGGAAGAAAAATATTCCTCCCTCCTTTTTTGCCTCCCATGTGAGAAGCACCCTGACCTGAATACAGATTCGGGAAAATAATACTTGCTCTGTAGACGATGGCAGTCACAACTCTTTTAGGGTTCATCATCTAAAATCCACCTTTTGCCCCTTAAAGGTGAGATTTTGGATGTGAATACTGCAGAATCATGCTCTGACTTGTGAACCAAGTGAGAATGCACGAGGAAAGAAAGAGAGAACACTGTAAGGAGGGAGAAAAACAAGCAAATGTGACTGCGCAGTTGAGAGCTGCAGCCCCAGATTCACAATCATACTGGGAATCACAACACTTTTTAATAATTCAGGATGAATAGAGGAGAAAAAAATTCTGCAGCAAGCAAGGAAGCCAAGGAAATGACAGGGAGGAAAAGAACCCAACAACACTCTCTGTGAAATATCTTCCAGTCTAGAGACATGGCTTTATGCCTGCTGTAGGATTACGCTGCATGTCGATGTATAAAGCACTCTTTCAGCATAGAGAATCGCTGGTCTAGTTGGTATTTATGACCTTGGCTCAGGCTCATACCGTGAGCGTAACAGTCTATACTTTACAACAATGTTGTCATTTTTTGGAACCGCTAAAATAAACTGACTTGCCAAGTAGAAAAGAAAAATGACAATCAATTTCAACATGTAATTGAAATATTTCATGTTGCTGGTAAATTCTGTCCTTGATGACACATTTCAATTACGAAACTATGTGAGAGCTTGTATGATTATCATGGTTCGATTTTTCAATTTGTCAGGGCACCTGTACATGTCTCAGACAATACTTTCCTTTTAGTGTAGAGTTAAATTCTAATTGAATTTTGTCTCCAATGAATCAGTTCATTCAGTTGTTCTACTTCTCTCGACCCTGGCCCAAACCACATCTCATTATGTCCCGCTATTCTTAATTTCTTACCACTGGCAACAAGGTAGTGAGTGCAAAAAACATTTACCAATTAGTCTGAGCCCTAGCGATTTTGCCACTCTTGCTAACAATTCCAATTTACATTAATTATTCATTTTGAGGCTACACACACAGTTGTCCCAGCCAGGAGGGCTTTGAAAGAGAGGAAGTGCTGTGGTAAGATCTAATCGTTTGTGTTGATGCTGTTCTGTTCCAAATAGCACCACTTAGCATGTCTGTTGTGCTGCCCTGACTGATTATTTTATGTTATGTTATATTTTACTTTATGGATTTCAGTGGCATCTGTTTTGTCTTGTCTTAGAATTGCAATATGTTGCAAAAAATGGCCACATGTCTGCAAATGCTGACTGTATTTTAGCAGCGTCTGTTTATTCGGGGGTAGTTGACAATACATTAATGTCGCAACAAGTTGGCAATTATTAAATGATATCATGAGTCACTTAGTCTGTGTTTCCTCTTTGACTGACTTCAGTTTCCATGTGGCTGTGTGCCATTTCCAGAAGTCATGGGTCTACTTGGTAAAATTGGCAGTGAAGTGTGCCAAGTTTGCCTGCATATGTGAATAGAAATATTTTGGTGTGAATACAGTATTTGTATTGCACCATATAACATATTTGAATATATATTGTCCCCTAGTGATTGTGTAAAATAACATGTTCTGATAGAGATCATACGTTTTCAGGTGTTTTCAAGTTTCGTTTTAATTATTCACATTGCCAACCTCCTGTAGTCCCACATAAGAAGCAGATAAGAATACCTTTCCCCATTGCTCATATTTATATCTTCTTTCAACAATGCCATGTTTATTACTGTGACTGGGAATAAGTTGGAGCTCTGAGTGTTTACAGGGCTGCAGGGGCCAAGCATGCTGAGCTGCGGGGTTACAGGACTGGCGCTGAGAGGTCTTGGCCTTTATGTTCAGACATATTCTTCAGGGAACAATGTTTTCTTTGCACCACATAAGTCTAAACACAAATGCTGACATACACACCACCCCCCACACACACATACACACGCCATAGACGTGTCTTATTAATCATAGGGCAGAGAAGAAAGAGCGCTGGAGTACACAGAGCAGGATGAAGCTGACTGCAGGCTGCAGAACAAGAACTGGCTGTGAATCAGCACCACTGCGCATAGACGATATATACTTGTTGCTGCTCCAAAAAAGAAAATAATACACAAATGGGGATGGAGGAAGTATTTTGGTCAATTCAGAAGTTTCACACTGTTTGAAATTGAAAGGAAAAACTCATTGTTAATAGCTTCAAGTAAGCCTCAACTTATAATCAGGGCTTGTTAGTGTAATTTGTTGTTTGGTTTCTGATCAGTTGGACTTGGTTTGACGTCTTTTTAAGTTTTTAAGCATTTGATATGTTAGTCTTACTGTTTTACATAAGAGACAGTCAAGAAAATGCCACTTCAAAGAATCATTTTTGATTTTGTCCCTTTATTTAAGCAAACTGAAAGACTACTTTACAGTCATGCATCAGAAGATTAATGTTGTTGAACTCACTGGAGTAGTTGCACAGTTAAATAAACTCTATTACTGTTTTCCTCTCAGTCTACATATCCCTAACAAACAGACCTACTGAGCTTAAATAAAGGTCGGGTTTTCTGAACCCTTATATTGCTTATCGTTTTATCTTAACATCTGCCCTGTCTCTCGTTTTTCTGCCATGTCGAGTTCAACTTATTTTATCTTTGAAGAATTTGTTGAGACAGATTTACTCAGCCACACCTTCCAGGCTAGATCACATAATAATAAAGGATCCATTCTGACAGAGGCTTTCTGCAAACATGCATTCTGTCTGGTGTGACACAAACCGCACTGACAAGGTAGAATGCTACCAAGAAGCTCTTAATACAACCTGCCACCTTACCTTATTCAGCATATTTTCTATTTACACAATGATATTTGTACTGTTAAAATATGCAAGAAGCATTGTAGTTAAAAAGATTGCTTAAGTATAGCTGTTAGGTCTGCGTTATACAGTTTAAAGTCATTATTTAAAAAAAAAAAAAAAAAAAAGCAGTTTGTTATGGAGAGAAACAACAGAGAACTTTATAGTACAAACAGTTTTGGTTTTGCACATATGTGGTCATAATATCACTTTCTTCAGTAGGACTACTGTATGTGGGTGATTTGATGACTAGTGTATGGACAGTGAGAGCCGAAATCCTCAGTTCTATAGAAGTGTTTGCACCTGCTAGGTGGGAGGCAGAGAGCTGAAGAGGGCTCATACATACACGGATGTAACAACAGTGGTGTGAATATCCAACAGACTTTGTGTGTATATGCGAGTAAGTGTAGCTGCACCTGCAACCAGATCACCCCATCTGCTCCCACACAGCACAGAGCTATTCTGATTTACCAGGATAATAGTGCCATCATCACATGGTTTCATAAGCTGGGGTGTTCTGTGTAGAGATGAGAAACTGTCTCAATGTATGCAATATAATACGCAGTTGCATGTTGTGTGTGCATGTTGGTGCCTGCTGTGAGAGGCCCTGACAGATGTGCTGTGGGCATGCCTTCCTCTCACTGACACATCATGTAGCCTGTATTGTGTGAAGAATGTGGGACTAGGGTGATGTTTACATCATAAACAAGGTGTGATATCTGGCAATAAACACAACGTGATGAAAATGAGGGGGAAGGGGGCACTGATAAGACTGTTTCTCAGATATTTCATATTAACTAATAATTTTTGTTTTTTGCTTTCCTGCTGAAACATTGAACCTTTAAAGCACTCTTTTTGCAACACAGGAGGTGTTTTTAAGTATTTTTATAAGAGGCCAACATCCTAAAACAACATCAGAAGATATTCTGTTTATAACATAGTTTCAGTTTATGGTTGCAGTGTGTAGTAAGATGGGAACAGAGTGCACTGATGGAGGTTACATCCCAAATTGCTTACTTTTTACCTTTACTTTTATGGACATCGAAGCACAAGGAGAGTACTTGTGGTTATCTGATTCACTTTTTGCCTCAAACTGGGAATGATGACCACCAGTCACCAGTCAGGCAAATCTCAGTTGAAAAAAGAGAAAAGAATTACGACAGTGTATCAAAGTGCAAAGGGCCTTTTCTTCCCTAATTTCAGTGATCCAACTAAAGCATACCCTGTTCTCTGGCACCACATAAGCTTATTAGATTATTGGCATAGTTTACAGGTTTGCTTGCATATTGAAGTGTATGAGGGTGTGAGGGTGCATGTCCTTATTTAATAGCTAGTATGTATACTCCGTACAGATAAATGATATATATTCACATTTGTGGCCTAAATGCTACCTGATAAAAGTAGAATAGCCTCATCTGCAACAGTTCAGTGAGCTCCAGGGAATCAGTCTTAGGGTCAATGGGCTTTTCATGTCAATGACACCATCCCAGATTCATATATATTTCCATCCCTACAGCCCACTTTATCTCATATTCCCTCCTTCCTCCCCTGTTTTCTCCTTTTTCGCTCTTACCTTCTTTCCTCCCTCTCCACTTCAAACAACTCTTTGCACCCTCTTTTTTCATTGTTGACAATGTCACTGAATCTATTAACTTCCCTTTGACCAGTGTTGCACAGCTTCTCCCTCGGCGACACAATCTGTAAATTTGTTTAGAAAGACGTCAAGTTGAGAATCACTGGCATGCAAACATTCACTTTTTACCTCTTTGGCATACTTTGTGGTCTTTCAAAGACAGCATCTTACATTCCCCAGAGACTGAGAAACAAAAACAAAAGGATGTAAGCAGAGCAAACAACACTGGTAAATATAGACAGAAAATCATTCAAAAATGTAGGTTTGTTATCACGTGGTAAATCATGCTGGTTTAAACCTTAGGTAAGGGGTTTCACACATTGCCTGTTCAGCAGCAGCTACAGCTATGACTCCAGGGGGTAGTATGTACTCGGCTTCCTAACTCACAGTGACTGTTAACCTCACCATTCATCAGTGGATAGAACACCCGTGACACAAAAAACCTGTTTCTTCCATTAGAGCCAAGACGGAGCCTAATGTCTGTCAATACACTTTCGCCCTCTCTCTTTTCCCGTGTATCTTTATTTGAGTAATAACGTCCTTTGCCTTCTTTAGCTCCTGTGAAGTGAGTGACTAAACAAGTCTATCTCTCATAATACTTTTTTTGTTACCTTGTCCTCAGTGCCTCTTTGTTTTCCCTTGATGCCCTCATGTTCTTGGGATGAGGGACTCACGTTGGCAATAGTGTGAATTAGAACACAGACACATAGGGGATGAAAGACCAGCCCTTATTATGGCCTAAACGCATGAGCACACTTCTGGGAATAGAGATGTGTAAATGAGCTCCACACACCAAGTGTTGTCTTTTCTAGGCTGTTGTTTTGCTCTTTTAAATAATTGACAAGGCTGTGCTTGTAAAGACAGGGACAAATCTGCTGAGTTAATGTCCCAGCCAGAGGAGTTTTAGCACCAAATGCTATCAATCCCCCCCTACATAGAATTGTTACCACCATGGCAGTTCATAAATCTTATGTAACCCCAGCTCAGCAATATAACAAGTCAGTATTCCACTAGCGTGTTCTGTTTATTGTTTCGGGGGAGAGCTGGCAGCAGATGACATCTGCTATATTTACCCTCTAGATTACGTTCAATTTCCAAACAACACTTTAACGTTAGGCAGGTCTCTGCATTGGGGCTGGGGACATATTAACGTGATTGCTGAGGGCAAACTGTAGGCTGTTCGTGGCCATCTGGGGAATAAAGAGACTTGTAGTTTTGTAAGAGTTGGAGCTGTCAGGGGCGCACACATGGCTTAGACAGTGATCTTATAGTGGGGTGTCGGGGCACAGCCGTGGCAGTGTTCACTGTCAGACTGTGGCATCTCTGTGTTCCCCAGTCTCTCATGGGAATTGAGCTGCGTGTGATTGAGGCCTTGACTGAGAGCAGCGGCTACGAGGCACAGCATACATGGTGACTATCTATTAGCTTGACAGTCTTTTTTTCTTGTTTCTTTTCTCTTTTTTGACTCCAGGCAAGGCTGGATACAGCTCTTTCTTCAAGGTCCCTCACCAGCCACATAGATGAGTGGAAATCTCTCTTCGGAATAAAAACAACTCTGAGTTTTACCCTTTTGCTCGCCATCAAAATCCAACCCCCCCATTACAAAAAGAAAAATTTAAAAAAAACATCATTCCCACACTGGTGAGGGAAGAAAATCCATACCTGATGGTGTTTTGATAAACAGTCTTACCCCGCCTTTAGACCACACTGTTATGACATCTGTTCCTTTGTTGTCCCAAAATGACAGCCAAGAACAATATGACAAAACCCTCTAAGGGCAGTTTTCATTCTAAGTAGTTTAATCTCAGCCAGAAAGGCACCTGGATTTTAACCTGAACATGCAAAGGAAAGCACTTCATTAAAATGCACAACTGAAACCCTGCAGGATCAAGGTGATTGGAATGTAAAAGAACCTGCTGCCGCTTTCACTACTTTTCACTATACTGTCTCAACGCCTCCACCCTAAAGAAGGGTCTCCCCAGTCTCACCTCTTGCCAAAAGAAAAAATTAAAAGGCGCTGAAACATTGTTAAAGACCCTCAGGATACAGCACTGCACAAAACCATCATACTCCAAACAGTTCTGCAGCATGTTCCACGTATCAAAATCCACCTCAGTGTGTCATTTTAGCCCAGCACGAGCTCTGTACTCCTTACCAAGTATTTGAATAATTAACATGCTTATCTCTGGCGTACAAAACGGCACCTTGCACCTCTATTCTGAGTTTGATGCCCAGTATTTATGATGCAAGGCCTTAATGGCTTGAATGGTTTCTGTGAATGAGGGCCAACTCTAAAGAGCAATGCTTGTTACAGAAGGAAAACAGACAAATGTCAAGGACTTCACTCTCATTCAGAGCACTGAAATACACAAGGAAATTGTGTCAAAAGAGGTCCTTTCTGCACCAGAAATAGATTTCAATTTGATGAAGGTAGGCTGGGAACACAGCAGGACAGAATGTAGAAAAATAGGGGGTAAATTGAAAAGTGGTAATTCCATTTCATTCTTATTCCAATTGTATGAGCCTTAATAAGGTCAATATACAGCCCTGCTGTTGTAAATGACTGAATGTAAGACAATCTCGACAATTGTAAAGGATTTGCATATAAAAAGATGTGCGATTGTAGCAAAGACCTTGGCCTATATTCTGTAATTACTACTACTCCATCTGTCTCTCATCCTTGCCTTTTAAATAATACTCATCCATTCTTCTCCTCAACTATCTTTTGGATTCTATAGTAAATCCTCAAGCCATTATACGAGGCAACATCTGGTGCCGGCCTGTTTCTCACTGATTCACTCTTAAAATATTTATCAGTTCGAAGCACTAATTATTGTAATTTCAAATAGGACTAGAGCATACAGTAACCCTATAAAGAAATGAATACAAGGGAAGGACATAGTTTCAACCATCCTTTATGGTCCACTATTATTCTATTCACTCTGCAGTTGATAAAAGCAGGACATTTTTAGTTGTTAGCTAATATTGCCGGCCACAGTAGGCATTAACATAACAGAATTAATCCTAACAGGTTGCGGCAATTACCTCACCCTGACAGTCTCTAAAAGGCAGTCTGAACCCTAACAGACATATGAGTGCAGATAACACTTGCCAGAACACAGACGCGATAGATATTACAAGCACTAAGCTCAGATGTGATTGTGACAGTAGCCTGTCTCATTAAAGCCAGGGATGAGGAGGTCGGCTCTAGTGGAGCTGTGGAGCAGGAGGTGAGTGGAGTGACAGAGCCAAAGACAGGAGACGTAAAAATGGAAAAGAGGATTCTTGTTCTTTTTTGTCTTATCACATTCACTATTATTTAAGTAGCAGAAACTTGTATTTGAAAGCATCTTTAAAACTGGCCAATCCAAAGACTGAATTAACTGTTGATTTCACATCAGACATTTTGACGTAAATGAGTTTGACAGTGACATGGATGGAGTGTGAGATTAATTTGAAGCAATATAAATCACTGCCAGAAATTACATCAGTTCAGACTTATTGTTAACACAGGAGACAATCTACACGGGTGCATCCTGTGCATAACTAGACATGCCTGCGTCTTGAAGTTCAAATGCACACAGAATTGCATATCTATTCCTAAATCTAGTTTATAATAAGGAGAACAAATGTATGTGACAGAAGTGCCCTTTTCCCCTTTCTTAACTTTTGCTCTATCTTGTGATGATATGCCACTCCATCTTAAGGACCTGCTAACTCTCAATGCCAAAAGGGCAGATGCCCAGGTGCTGGTGTAGCTGAATTGCTGTCCTCAGCACACAAAGGCAATGTCGCCTGGGGAGGATGGCTCAGGAAGGGGGAGAGCTGTCAGAGTAACAGGAGAGCACCTGGAATTACTGTCAACAGTCTCCTGGACTGTCTCCCCTGCCTCTCCCCCAGCTCCCTCCTGTCTCCTAAGATCTATGGCATTCTCATTGACATTGACCTTTAAACTCCAATTAGCCACTTAATCAGAAATTAATTATTAATATTAGAAAAACCAACAGGGCTTAGGTTGTTTGTCTCTTTCACCTCATTATCATCTGCTAATGACCATCCTTGCATCTCATTTCCACAACAAAGGACGAGGAGATGGCGACTGCAAAAGAATCAGGTGATTTTTTAAAAATGCCAACCTGAGACAGACAGATTTTTTCCATGTATGTTCTGTAATTTTCACCTCTGACTCCTCTTCCAAGTTAGATGTCCTGTGGATTTAATCATTCAGATGCCTCTTCAGACTGCATTAATAAATGTAGTCCTCAGCTGCATAAGAGCACCACATCCTCTTCTGAACTCAGAGCCCTCATGCCCTAATTCAGTGTAAAATGGTTGACAGGAAAGTGAGAAAATGGCTCCTGGAAAAATAAAATAACAACAGTTCATGGCGGAAAAAATGACATGCACACCAGTCAGTGCTGTCTTCTCCACACACACTCCTGTTAATTATTTGTCATCTTCTGTTAGGTGTCACGTGGTGAAACTATGCCAGGGGCATACATGGACATACTCCTGAGTATTGGCCACTAAATAAATGGCTTTTGGATTTGAGCAGTCTCCTTTGGCTAAATAAGATGGTTGGAATGCACTGACAGAGCCAGAGGTGCATCGTGAGGCAGTATAATAAATTTGACTCAGCTATCAAATAATTGGTAATGTTCTTGTGTCAATTACCTTTGAGGCTGTGTTTTCTTGGCTAGATCTACAGACTACAAATGGCTCAATTTGATAAAGATTTTGGAGGCTGTATCCCATTAAAATGATCTTAATTCAAAACACTGTGTGTGGAAGAAATGCTTCCTTACATCCTCTCCTTCTCCTTTTTAAATTGAACAAATGCAGAAGGTCCTTGAGATTCACACTTTTACATTTTTAAACACGTGTCACAGAGAAGTAGGGATGTTGTCTTCCTCTCAGATTTGCTTTCTATTTTTCAGGCAGCTTAAAAAGATTTAAAGGATCAGTTTGAGGTTGATATTTTTGCTCCTCTCTACATTATCCTCTTCACTTCTCCTCAAACTTCCTCTCCTCAGTCATCAGTCCTCACACCCTCACCGAAACACAAGCCAGGCTGAAAAGTACAACAATGCAGAGTTGACAAGGAGTGATAGCAGACGGCTGACACTGTGAGGGGATTAAGAAGATGATAATATAAGCAGGGAATCTATTCTCTTTAAATAGAACTCTTTCTGGGCTTGGACGATGGCTGGAAGTTTGCAGCATATTACAACGACAGATGGGTATTTATTGCTCTTGTGCAAATTCATGTCATTATATTATATCAAATGTATGTGGGTTGCTTTTTGCTGCCTGAATCTGGTCTATGCAAAGCGTATGTTTGTCCTTTAGTAACAAAGATTTTTTTTCTTTTTTATGGCTACAACATATTTTTCATTACTTCAATCTTTATGAACATCAACATAGCCCTTCGCATCTATGAGCCGTCTCATCCTTTGTTTAAAAGCATCTCCCTGGCAGGAGAGAGGAGCCCCTTGACATCTGTGGATATTTGATATTGCTGAGAGCAGAACTGGAGCTGAGCTGGGTGAAGAGCTGTTCTGACGCCACCAACACAGGTCTGTGAGTTACAGTCGAGCAGAGCAAGGGGCGGAGGCTAAAGGTGTTTCCCTTCTACTGCATTCATTGAACTAAACTTGTTAATTAGAAATCTCCCACCTTTGTTGGAACTGCCGGGTCAACTTCAGCTGTGGACTGCTGTAGAGTTATTGCTTGTAAGTGCAACTGCTTTTAAAATATGATTTAAAACAGCATTTCATAATTTCTCACAGTATTTATCTCTGCACATTATCAGTGATAGAATATTAAAAAACAGACTGCAGTGCTTTTTGTTTTATATGACTTGTCTGACAAATGTGAACATCAATGAATTTAGTTGTAATCTGATTGGTGATGTATCAAGATATCTTTTCCTGTAAATCTGACACGAGAAGAAAGTGGTAGGCCTTGGTTGATGATACATAAAAATTGATGCATGGATTAAAGTTCAGTTATAAGGGTAAGGTGAGTGATGTTTAAAGCTGCTTATCAGTGGTTTTGCATGTTTGAGCCTGTTAGGCACAAATTATGTATATGTTAGATTACAGCCAAAGCATGCCAGTTTTTGGGAGCATGACATGAGTTGTGAATAATTTCTAACCCTCCGGCAGCCGTCAGGTTGGGTACTAGCCAGTACTTGTAGAAAATATAAACTTATTTTAAACGTAGTAATGATATTTCTAAATTAATCCAACTATTAACAGAAGGGAACAGTTGCATAGCAGAATGTACTAATAAAACATCACTGAAATAATTCTACACCTATAAATAGATTATGACTCACTGGATAAAGTGTGACACTCATTAATTACATACATTTGTATTTTTGTATCATCATGTTTTCTCCTTCAAACAAAAACTCATGCAGTCAATCAAAATAACACTGCAGTCTTATAATCTTAATATACTGTGAGTCAGTAGTTTACATTATAGCGCTGTTAGCTTAGCTCTGTTTCTAACAACTGAACAACCACATGGAAACAACAAATCACCTCTGTTTTGCATACACTTTGAGTTGTCAATAGCTGCTCTAAACAGCCATTTTGAAATGTCTAAACAAGGTTGTAAAACTGTCACGGTTTAGTCTGAACCATGCATTAACAAACATTGCCTCCAGTGGTGTAAACAACAGCAGTGCTTCTATTCTTTTAACACAGTCAGCATTTTTCACTGGGAAAGTTATTTCTTATCAGGCCTCATCATCATCAGTTTCTGCCCCTTAGTTTTCAATGCAATGGAAATGCAGCAGTGTCAAGAATACAATAACTCACTACTCCCTCTAGTGGTCACATGCATTTACAGTGACACTCTCTGCCATCCCTGTGTATGACCTCTGTGCACATCTCCACAATACTGGACAATAACACCTCGGCAACGTCAGAACTCTTTTTCTAACCACTCTAATATTTTTTGACACTTTTGAATATTTTAAAGCATAAATACCAAATAAAGCTCCTTTAAACATGTAACAGGTAATCCATCACACTGTATATACTGGTGCTAGTACATTTTTGCTACCGCTGAAGTGAGTTATGAGTTGAGTTCATAAAACTATTATGGTCATGATTAACCTTTTCAGGAAAATTCAAAAGGCAATAACAAGTAAACAGGAAAAAAATTAATTATACTGACGAACATTGGCGACAACACTTTTTAAGAATAGTTCTGAAATTTCAACTGTACTTTTATATAGAGGCACCAACCAAAGAAATTTACAAATATTCACTTCTGTAGTAACATTACCTTACAACAATAACGAATGGTATTAAATTACATATTGATGTCTGTGATATTGAGCAGTCGTTGTTTCAAGTCACCAATCAGATTTTCATGCTGCAACACCAGTTACATACAGATCAAAACTACTGTACAATAGTAAGTATGTAGTCTACACAACACCACCCTCTTCATAGAATATAAATCATCTTCATGTTTGTTTGAACAATGTCAGTTTCAGAGCTTTAGTGTGCTTGTCTACACAGATAACACTGATGTGCCTGGAGCCACATAATCCAAAAGGCACAAAGCAGAAAAAGCCTAAATGAGCCTTCTCCATGTAACATGCAGCCACAATTACAACACATCCAGCATGGTGTATTCAGTGGACATCTCGTCCTTTCCATCTCAGAGATGTTCTGACAGATCATCCCTTGTGCCCACTCTATGGCTGACTGGTTTTGAGAAAAAGAGAGACTATGAAAGCAAGACGGACAGACACTAAGTCTCACCACACAGACACAGTGACGTGAAGCTTGCATGGCTACACAAATGTACAAATCTACCCAGATACACACTCACACAGGAAGATGTGAAGCCATAGAAAAGACATAAAAATATGACAAACACAATTCAAATTCAGTGGTAAAGAAAGATACAAGAACAGTGTTGTTTCATCTGTTGTTGAATACACACCATAACAAGTATACAACATGTCTATACATATTTATGGATTATATGGACATGCCTGTATCTTGTCATAGTAACTATGAATTGAACAAAGCCACAGTCCACAGATTAAAATATCAGCCACGAGAAGCCCGCAGACAAAAAGCCAACCAAAAGGCCATCATGTAATTTGCATGTCAACCTGAGAGGTGGTTCCAGTGTGTGCCAGTTTTTCTTTTATGTGTTTGTGAATGGTGCATCTGTCAAAGTAAATGCTCTGCCTGATGCATCAGCCAGGCTCCCCAGAATGTGTTATTTTAGGTGCAAAAAAATTCAAATTCACCAGAGAAGTTCTGCACTGTTCCTGCCAACGCTGACGCATCTCTGCCTCACTCTCGTAGGCTCAGATGTGCTGGCATACTGAGCACTTTTGGCAGACTGGTGAAATCTGTACTTTGAAATCATTTGTCTTGAATTAAGTGATTTTCTGTCCGGCATTGTGCAGTGGAAAGACAGCTGATTCACATACAAAAACCTTGGACAGAGCAGGTATACAGCAGGACAGAATCCTCAAATGTCAATCACTCTGATTTCAGCTCTCCATTTATCCATTATCATAAATGAACAATGAAAGGGTTCTGTGGGAAATCACCTCCTTAAAGATCCGTTGATGATAACCATGCTTTATCAGATGACATAGCTTTTACCAACATGTCCATTAGTTTGGCAAAAAACACAGACAGACGTATTTTCTCATACATTAAACTTTAAAGAGCATCTTTCGGAATACATATTGTGACTCACGCTGGTTCTATTAGAAACACATTTCAACACTCATAAATGATAAAGCTTTTCTTGATAAGTAATATTAAGCTCTTATAAATGGATCTTTCCGTAAAACAGTTACAGCTATAAGCACTCGTCAACACTGTGGGTTCCATTGCAAATGTTGAAACAGCTATTCAATCTAATGGCAGCAAGAAAAAGATGTTGTTTTTCTCTGCCCCTGAGGCAAACTGCAGAAGCACATTTACTCAAAACAGATGGTTTTTCCACAATACACTTTGAAAAAATACAATTATGCTGCAAGAAGCGAATGTTGTAAGGAGACCCCCCTCCCCCCCTCCCCAGCCAGCATTTACTGGTGTTTCATTAAGATTGGCACTTTTGTCAACTTTGACTATCATACAAATTACACAAAACAACCAAATAGCTGGATACTTTTAATTCATAACAAATTAAAGCCAAATGCAGTAGTTGCTAAAGAGGGGTCATGGGACCTCATGATGTCCCCTGAGGGGACGCTGGGGGACCCTGCAAAATGGGGGAGAGTTTAATTTCGCTATTATTAATTCACTACATAATAGCACAATGGGAGCATGTATAGTGTTACTATAATCTATTCTCATTCTTTCTACTGTTGTACTGTGAGCCATCCAGTGCAGGCATTTATGCAGCTATCGGTCAATTAATACCAAAAAAAAAAAAAAAGAAAGAAAGAAAGAAAAGAAAGATGCTCTTTATAGCCCAGCACATCAAATTGAAACTCTGGGGTCCATCTATCTGGGGTATCTTGATATTAAAAGTCCGAGTTTTATATGAGAGGCTAAAGGTCTTGGGTGTTCATATAGTGTGTAGCCAACGGAGAATAACCTTGTGAACTGAGGTTTGATCCATCACATCGAGATGTACTGACACACAGCAAATAATAATGCTTCAGCAGAGCGCAGTGCTCGGAGAGATAGCCTTGTGACCCGGGTACAAGTCATAAACTGCAGTGCGGCATCAGCTGTATTAATATCATATAGTCATGCCCATGTTTCCTTACACAGATGAATATTTCATTCCCAGAAACCTTAAGTGCGTGTTGTGCAAATTAAAGATGCGCTTCAAATGGCGCATCGTCTGCAATAATACATCTGCGGGGAAATGTGGTGCATTATGAATGTGTTAATCTGTTAATCTGTTTTAGAAGCATTAAAAGTAGACAGTACACGAGCACACAGATGTTCTATGCAAGACAGCCGCAATCGCTTTTACGTTATAAGATTATAAAAAAGGTTATAGCACGATATAGTATAATAAAATAGCCTATATGCGGATGAGTGTATTAATTTTAGGGTAAAAGTTAAGAGAACTTACCCCTTTTGAACATTTTGTAGGCCTAGGTGTATTTCGTCCTCTGCGATCTAAGAATCATCTATTCTTATATTCCAGACTTAAACTTGAGCGCTTTAGTTTTGAAGTTGATGGGAACTTTCTTTCTTCGTCGTGATAATGTCAGTTGTCACTTGTCTGGATGTTGTGGAGATCCACTGTATTGAGTTGCACTGCAGACTGTCGTGCATTTGACAAACAGTGACATCAAACAAAAATCTCCTTTTCCACAAAGTCTGGCAGATCTCAATCGGACCGAAACAAGGAGGCAATCATCGCACCATGGAGGCACTAAAAGCATCCCCTCCGTCCGAGATGATGATGGTAACTCCACTGTGAGAGAGATGCACGGACGCACAGCAGTCCAACCTCTGAGAGCCAACTCCTTTTTAGACGCAAATGACCGAAGAGGCTGCAAATCAGTTTTAGGGCAAGTCGACGGATGAACACTGGCTGGCTCCAAAAAACACAGATATTTATATTCAAGTGGCCAATCTAAAATTCTCCTCTCGGTACCTCAGAGCCGTTCAAATCGCATCATATTCGTTAAAATCTCTAATTAACATAAGTTATTTGGATTCACATTCCGCCTCTGATGTCGGATTATAAACGCAGACTCCTCAAATCCTCCTTAATAATGTAGACTTTGATGCCTTCGGTTTCCTTAAAATCCTCCCTTTTTTTTCAGCTCTCCTCTCCACTCGTAATTGTTACATTTCTGTGATCTTGTCTAAGAAGACCTCTCTGCTTTTCCACCTATGGATCAGAGCTCGTTGATGCGCTCAAGGAGGGAGAAAGTGTGTTGTACTGCCTCAGTCCCTCCACCGGGCAGCATCCTGCTCAATCCCTCTCACTGCCTCCCTTTTCTGCGCCAGCCACAGACACACGCTGCGCCCTGACACCGGAGGTCTTTGCAAGGAATATAGTGTGACACAACAGTACACAAATGAGACGTGTGAACAGTGAATAAACAGAGAGTCAGTAGAGATTGATGATATTCGTCATTCCGCAGAGGGACTGAATATATAGCCTACATCTAAAGAGACTGAAGCATCAAATAAAAATACTATACATGTAATAGTCTACAATAGTATTATAATATGGTAATATGCACATATAACACAACAACAACAATAATCCATTTTCTGAGCCCGCTTTATCCTCACTAGGGTCACGGGGACAACAATAATGATGAAGATTATAATAATAATAATAATAATAATAATAATAATAATAATAATAATAATAATATAAAGTTGTCAAATTCTAATATATAATGAATACTAATAGTACTAATATTAACACTAATGGTATTTTTTTTTGTGGTTTTGAAATTTGCAGGTAACCTCGCTGTATATATTTTATTTTATTTTATTTTATTTGTTGCAACAACAGATGGTTAAATTCAAGTGCAAGTTTCGCTGATAAAAATACTAATTTCTCTTTCGTTTATGAGTTAGTCCTGTCCCATTGGATCAGATCGATTACATCGGTGCTCGACTCTCTTCCCTGAGCTCGTCTTTCGGCTGTTTTCGACTTTCCGCTTCTCACATGTTTTCTGTTTGGTAATACTAAACATGGCAGCGCCATCGAGTGATTTACAGATCGTACCTGCCAAAAAGCCAACAGGTAATTATTAAGGTTAAAAATGTTTGAAAGACCGAGGTTTGTTTAAACCGTCTGACTACTTCCGGTTGATAGCTGTGAGTTGATGTGTTGTCCTCACAGAGCTGCCTTTAGAACAAGAGCACGGCAGCACTCTGCATCTGACAAACTACAAGTTTAGTTCAGATTTAGCACATGTGTGTATGCCTGTTGATATGCCGTCAGCTGTATTGATTGAGAAGAATTTACACGTCAACATATATATATGTATATATATTTTTTCTGATCAGCTATTAGCATCCATGCTAGCAGACCTGATTTGCCAGGAGTGTGTCAGTTCATCGGACTGTGCATGTTGTGCATGTAGGAATGTGTTTTATTAATGAGAGACTCTCACTGATACTGTTCCAAGCCACCGAGGTGAGTTGATTATCAATATAAGATCTGTTTATTGTGCTACAGGTGTTAAATATCTACTAATTAGTAACTTAATTGCTACATGGATGTCTCTGAATGTGGCTCAGGATAAAGTTCTCTAAGGTAGTGGATGAGGCTGCATCACTTCCCTCAAGGGATCTGTATCTGCTCTATTTTTTCAGGGATCAAAGTGAACTATTATGCAAAATATGCTATCATGTATGAATGGTTAGGGGGTCCACAATCAAGCTTGACTGCCTAGTATAGAGGTTTTTTTTTTTTTTTTAAAGACAGTGTGTTGCTGTGATGTGTGACACAATAAACCCTTTTCCCCTGCCAGAAAACACAGGGTTATTAGGTATCACTAAAAATGTCTGCATCTCGTTTAGGTGTATCATTTATAAGCCTTGGAACTTGGGGCATGCTGGTTCATTGTCACCTCACAGCAAGAGGGTCCCATAGGCTTAATCCCTCTTCACGTGTGGAGTTTGCAGATGATTCTTCTACAGAATATATTATGGTCACAGCCTAATGGGGTGCCTTCTAGGGTAAAATGCAGAAAACAAGCTGGCATATAAAGATCTATTTTAAGTTGCCCAAAAATTATTTGAGTCTGCTGACATATGAGTGCAAGCTAAGTAACAACTTCTGTCCAGATTTCAACAGGATAGAGTCTTATGTTTTTAGTATAACAGTCGGATTGAATGGACACTAATGTAGTTGGTCACATTTCATCTTTTTCGTCAAAAACTTTTAAGAACCAATGTGGTTAGTTTGTTGTAGACCATATTTTTTTTTCTCAGAACTGAAAATATGAATAATATCATGAATCTCGTAGTATTTTTCAGTGCTCAAGGGGACCATGCTAACTGAATAAAATCATAAAACTTTAATTTTGGTATGAGAAAAATCAGAGGTTAAATTTTTAGAGGGAATATCCACTTCATGGATATGATGTAAATTGGTGCTGAATCTGATGGTGAGGGAACAAGTAAAGTTACATTATTTTTCTTAGTTGCCATGTAGTGGTCAACATTAGACTGACACAATTTTTGGTTTCACACCGTTGCATCATTTGGGCAGCTGTTTCAATCAATATATGCTTTAGCCTCTTCTCAGACTTGTGGAGCAGTTAGAAACTAAAATGCGAAGAATTTATTTGGATAATGTAAGCAAGTATAAGTTTATATCCCACATCCTGTATTTGTAACATGGATATAGCACTACCTGACGCTAACATTTCTTAGTTAACAGGTTTAAACCAGAATAGAATAGACTTTATTTGCCATTTGCACAGATACATCACAGTATAGGTACATTGGAATTCTTGTTTGTTTCCCTGAGTTACAGAGTCAAAAAAGAGACATGAACAGAAACAGAAACAATAATAAACAGCTAAAACCTAGATGCAGCTAAAACATGGACACAGCTAAAACATATATTCTATTCTAAAACCACATAGACTATTAATACAGTGACTTACTTGTGTACTTCTAACACATACTGTAAGGCATATCTGTGTCGTGGATTCAGCTGGATGTGGAAGGAAAAGGTAATGATTATTTGAACAAAGAAGCAATTGTTCTGTTTAAAGAGAATCCTAGAGTGATATGCAGTGAAGCTATGACAGCAGTCATTTAAGAATTGTGTGCAGAGAGTTCAGAGATGGATGTGGCTAGAGAGGAATAAATACACTGAGACACTGAAAAATGATACCGTCCCTACAATATGTTTTGTATTACATAGAAGTTTAATTAAACTTTCTGCAAAGACACTAGAACACTAGTCTTATAATTGGCTAGACATTTTGTAGCGTAATAATTCATTCAGGATTATGTTTGTTACCCATTTCTTACCTTTATGTATTAAATTAAGTGCATAATTACCTTGGATTGTGCCTTTTAAATAACCCACACTGTTAAAAACCAAACCTTTACAAGAAAGGCTCTCATTCACTAATGCAGATTTCTTAAGAAAGAGGTTTAGGGACAACATGAATTACAAGTCTTTTGTGTGTTGGCTGTTCAAGACTGTCTGCATAATTGATTTTGGAATGAGCCCAACACCAATCCAGTCAAAATAATTCAGTCTCTTTATACCACTAGCAATTTGAAGTCAATGAAAAGCACCAAGAAGAAAAAGTAGACACTTAAAATGTGAATAGTGTCTACTTATTATATTGTTAACAGCTTTTGAAAAGTCAATAAAATAGAAAAAAAACATCTAAAGACAAATCTTGGAAAGTAAATATTTGGCATTAAAACCATGACTCAACTTGAAAACAAAGAGCTGAAACTCTGCCAGTATGCTAGCCATAATCTTTGTTAGATTTTCTCCTATTTAAGCAGATACTTCAAACTACCCAAGTGGCTTATACAAATTATTTTGCTCTCCAATATTTCACCTCTCTCTTGCCTGATTGTACGAGGCCTGTCGCTAAAGACATGTTGAAAGTTTGCATGTAGGAATCAGCATTTGATAAATGCTCTCTGATTTTTTTGCCCTGAAGGCAAAAGCAGTCACAATTATAGTACATGTCTGAGGTCTGTTAAAAATCATACCTCTAGCTTGATGTGGTGCAGAGGGATTTGTGACTAAGACTGCTCTCATTAGCACTCAGAGTCGGCTGAATCCTCATTAATTACTTTAGTGGTAAAAATTCATCCATATTACTACCTGAGTCTATCCTTTGTGTGGTGGTTTCACAGTGAGTGATCAGACTGTCTTGCCTGTGTGCATGCACATAGACTGAGCTCTGTTACAGGTTGTTTCCTTACTTTAACCTGTGCTTTCCATATTTTTTTTTTCTCTTGCTCTCAGTCCGAGGGCCACGGCGTGTAGCCAATCAGATTCCAGATGAAATCCTCAATGACCTTGAGCTACAGGAGGCAATCAAAGCTTTACCAGCAAATTACAACTTTGAGATCCACAAGACCGTTTGGAGAGTGAGACAAGCAAAAGCTACAAGAGGTGAGTTTTTTTTTTTTTTACCATTTATACCTCATGACAGATGATTGCATTGCATGATTGTTATCCTATACAGTATTTATATCGTTAACGTAGACTACCACTCATATAATTTATGAAAAACCTGTCATTTTAAATAATGGAATATGCTGTTACTGACCAAGCTTACCCTCAAGGACAAGAGTGCTGCATATCAAAAATTTCTAAGATTTTACTCTGGTACTGATATTGATACTTTAGCTTCGATACTGGTTCCTAAACTCTACTCTTTTAACACCAGTTTTCCATGTAAACAAAAAGAAATCTACCTTACACTACCTTACACAATGTAAATCTTTAGTTTTATTTTTAAATCCAAACCGGTTTCATATCATTAAAAATATAACCACAGTGTAGTTTAACCAAAGCTGTCTTTTCCAACTCTTTAGATTTATATTACCCTACTTTGGTATATGTTTTTTTTCTGTTCAAAGCGGGTTTATACCAAAGAAAATACCACAAATTCAAGATGTAACAACAATAATATCAATAATAGAAATGTGTAAACGCTGTTTGTGTGTTCTGTATGCACTGACACCATTAAGATCTACTTTTTATATTAAAATTTGGTGTCAAACCTTAAGAGACTTCATATTATCTGGAGTTAGTGCCATAAAAATAAAAAGTTGTGTACACAGCTTTAAGGTCAGGTAGTTGGTTTGTGTTAGAGAAATTCTACTTTAACCCATAGCCTCAGCCATCTCTAAGTTCTGAGGTCAGGGTGCAGGCTGCACTTTGCCTTGTACTCAGTCCTTTATGTGGATCTGCACGCAATATTTGTATAGCTCAAGGTTCGTAAACACACTGTTCCCTAAACTATCTGCTTCTCTCTCCTTTAGGAATGTCTATACATCTCTTTGGGTTCCTTAGGTTTGGCATCAAAATAGGTTATAGATGTATTATATATGTTTTTATACACTCCATACACCATCTTGCACCAATGATTGAGTTGTATTTGTACTAGGTAAGCTTCGGGCATTGGGAGGAGCATCTAGAACCAGATTCTTCAGTTTCCTATATTGAGCAATCTGTGTACTCACAAGGTCATTCCATCCAAAGAGTCTTCTGCAGCAACTCACAGAAAATGCCATATTAATTGTAGTCCGTTATTCATCTGTACTTTTTTTTTTTTTTAAACATCATGGAAAATGTCAACTTTAAGCTTACCATTACTCCACACTACGCACTCAGCTGCAGGTAAATGGCCCTGATAGAGGGTTTAAATTGCTCGTTCTTTTTGACTAAAATCACGTTAAACTAAATGCACTGGAACAGACTCTGAATGCTGTCATGTGGAATTTGCAGGGCCTGTGAAAAACATGCAACATTTCCCCAAGAGGTGTTGTTTATGATGTGTAGTTGTGTGTACTGCAGGAATAGAACATAAACGTTGCTTGTGCGGTGGAACCAAAACCCACAAATGACTCGGTAACACTTAAGCACAGTGATTGAGTTTCATCAAATTTTATCGAACCAAACATTTATTAGTGTAACCCGCCTTGAGGTTACCACTATTTAATATTTTCTGTTTTGTATTTTCGTTAATACCCAATGAACATTTGCTGCAGGTTCAGGGAATATTCGCAGTACAGAGTCAGTGTGTGAACAAGTCGGATCCAGAGCACACACCAATAGATAATGTGTGCAAGGGTTCCTTCAGAATGTTCTCCTTGAGTGCATATGTGGTTTGGCCTACTTTAAAGGATCTGTTTTACAGTTGATAACCTGATTTTTCCAATGATGTAACTTTCGCAAAGGCATTTTTCATTATCCGTACCACAGTACATTTGCCTATTGTGGTTATTGTGCATACTTTCATGACCTAGCTAAAAAATAGTGCAGTTACATTACATCGGTAGCCCCTTTTACACAGCACTTCTGTTCTGTGAATATTTTACCTTTATTCCAGAATGACATCTGTGTAAACGAAATCATGGGATCATTTGGTCCCACCTCTGTCACGGCTCTGGAGGTAGTAACAGAGCCGTGATAAAGGTGGAATCATGATTCTGAAACGCTATGGAAAAGGAACACCTCTCGTTCCGTGACCAAGGTGTGACGTTTTGATGACATATTGCATGTGCCACCCCCATGCAAGGGGGATTTAAAAATTAGCATGGGCTGTGTACAGTAAACAAACATATTAACGCGACCAGAAAGATGTCGAACTGGGGAGACATCAAGATCTGCGAGCTGTTGTCACTTCAGGCAGAGGACTCTGTCTATGCTAACATTTGTGAAACAGTGAAAGACGGGCCAACTCTACCTACGCTGTGTAAAAGTCCAGCCTGTCTCACCTCTGTTACTCCTTTGGCTTGGCTGTGGAACTCGGTCAGTGGTGGTAAAAAGGTGGGATCACCATCTCATCTTTTTTCCAGGATCTCTGTGTAAAAATGGCTAGTGTTTCTCAACGGGGGTGGTACTGCCCTCCATGGGGCGTTGGGACACTGTCAGGGATTGTCTGGAAGGAGAAAGCTGAAATGGGACTGAAATGAAGGCCTTAGTCTGTATAAGTATCAATATCAAGCATCATGTTATGTCATGTATGTTTCCGTGCTGGCGGGCGGCAGGAGGCTCATGATGATGTAAAGGGGTGCTTGTTCAAAAAAGGTTGAGAAACACAGCGTTACATTAAAAAACACTAAAAGCACAAAAGTCCAATACCGGGTAAAAATGTCATGTCTCAGAGTTGATGAAACTTCTAATAAGGTGTTTGGACCTTTTGTGTGGACACAATCCAGCAGCAGCTCTAAAGAGTGTTTTTTTTCATGAAGTCTATTTGGATTGAACACACCAAAGTGAAGCAGGGGGCTTTTCTCAAGCACCTCATGCCAAGTGTGCTTTGGAGTCGGTTAACACTGAATTTGTGAGGGGGATATGTTAGCCGTCTTTGATCTTCAGGGGGACAATTCCCCCAGGAATTCTGCTTTTGTGTTATTGACGGGAATGGAAGACTACACTGCAGCTGATGCGAGCTCAAAAACAGGTTATTTCCACCCCTCCACGCAGCCCAAATTTTTTTGCACGCAGTTCAACAAAATAAAGACAGAACCAGTCAGTTCTTTCATTTCATATTTGACCTATATTTGAAGCAAAAGTTGGCATCATGAACAACAAACATTTCAAACCTGTCTCTAATAGAAAAAGAGGGAAAAGAGTTTATTTATCTACAACAAAACCAGGCAGCTTTGGTAACCTCTCTGACAAACTGTCCAGACGTCATGCATTTTGTTGTGGTATCTTTTATTCTTTGTTATTTTCAAGTTGAGGTCATTTAGGGTATATGGGTCACTTAAAAATTCAAACAATTGTCAGTTTAGTGCAAAGACTGAGTTTAGTAGTAATGCCTGTGTAGATGTGATGTTTAACTAGTTCTTAACCATGTAAACGTAAACTCTGCTGGTTTGAGCTTCATAAAATACAAGAAAGTTTTCATTATATTTCATTTTAAATAAACAAAGTCATCATATAAATAAGTATTGACAAGACAGATTTTTTTGGAGTCAAAGCGAAAAAAGTCAGTTTTCATGTAAGAACATCCATACTCCAGCCTCTAACTGTGTATTTTTGCATATTTTACACTTGCCTCATGTTTTGCATTCCTGTCAAACAGTTGATAGGTAGTGTTTCAAATACTGCCTCCAGCCCACAAAAAGTCATCCTTCACTAATGTTCGCAAATGTCAGGTGCGTAGTCTTTCAGTCTTACCTTCTTTGGAAATATGCAGATGCATGCTAAGAAGATTGAATCATTTTCTAAGATGTCCCTGTGGGGATTGTTCAGTTTACTGCAGCGTGCCTTGCTTTTTGTTGTGACATTTTTTTTTTAACCATAGCTCATCCTCTCTCTCTCTCTCTCTCTCCCTGAACTCAGAGAACAGAACTCACCTTATCACCTGCATCTCTCTCTGTTCCTCTTTGTGTCCATCTGTTTCTTTGTCAGCCTTTGAACTCCTCTTGAAGCTTGCACAATATGGGTTTTGAAACAGAGGACTGAAGAATCACTGTACCTTACTATATAAATAGTTACTAGCTTTGTGATGTTTTAGTTCATTTTAATCTAATTCTGAGTTCTTTTGATACAAAATCTTTTGTACATCTCAATTGTTTGAAAGAGGAACTTGGTATGTCAGAGTGTTTCTGTTAGATTAGAAGGAAGCATTTAGATTAGAAGGAAGTTTAAGTGATCAAAATTGTAATTGGGTGATGTTGTAGATGACTTGAGTACCCACAGTCAGGTCCATAGGTGACCCAGTCAGTGGCACAAATGATTGAAAGGAAGCCCTCAAGGTGTGATGGAAGTGTGGACTTTCACATTTAATGTTTGCTGATGTCCATGGGCTCCGAGTCTGTTACCCATGGACATCACCAAACATTGAGTTTCATCCCTTTACCACAGCTGCCTTCACTTGCTGCTTGTTTGTGGGTCTTTCTGCCTTCAGGTTAAGCTTCAGTAACTGAAAAGCTGCTTTGCTAGCTTGAGATCAGGTGATTGACTTGGCCCCTGAAGAACATCCTTGTTCATTACCTTAAAAATTTTGTCGCGACATGCAAATTTCCGAAAATGCCTGAGTGATCTACCGGCTCCATTTGTAAACACATGGAGTGTTTATGGTGGAGAACACTTTGAAATTGTTCACCGTGAGGGAAGAGATTCAGGCGCGTAATCACGGAAAGACTTCCGGATTCATCATACTTAGGCTATGACTCGGGTTTTACTGATTTGATGAAAAATTGGTGCTGAAAGTCATATGCAGCTTTAACCTTGGGTAGACAGAGGTTTTATGTTCCAGGCTGTGTTGTGTTGTTCATAAACAAGTCACTCAAAAGATCAGATTTTTCAGGTGAGTTGCGTGAACTGAATCACTTCCCTGCATTCATCAGTTCAGTTGAGCTCTTACATGAGTCAGTGATTGAATGTGCAGGGATATGCTCACATGGCATTCAAGTCATTGATTCGTTCACAGAGATACTCTCACATGGTCGCCCTTCTTTCCTAACGCTAACGTAGCAGAGAGTTAGCACGAGTTAATCAATAACTGAATTCGTCATGTGGTTGCACTTAAAAAGCCAGATGAACACAAATGCACACCTTGAAGTTTCCTGTTGTTTTTACAGACTTCCCAATTAAACACAAACTGAAAATATAGCTTATCTGGTTGTTCCCTCACCCTAGGAGGGAACAGCATGTTTAGTTAATTGTTCAGTGAACATGCTGTAGAGCAAATGCAAAGCCACTCAGTGAGTCATTCACTGAATGTACTGCACATGCTTTTAGTGATAGTCAACGGCTCTTACTGCTGGAATCAGGTCCAACAATTTCAAGAATAATGGTGACCTGCAGATTAATTTAAAAGACTTAAGAGTTATTTAAAACCTGTTTTCATCTTAAGTAGTTTGAATGGACTCTAATGATTCAATTAAATGAAAAGATCTGCTTTGCTCACTACTTATTCCCCACTTATTTATGGTCATCTTATTAAACCTCCATATCTGTGTCAAATGTTCAGTCATTTATACATCCATAAGACTCTGCATGTCTTTGGGAATAGACCTTCATGTTCTCCTCATGATAAATTGTGTTGCCTTTTAAAAATCCCTGAATTTTCATGTAGTGTCGTTTTCAGGTCACCTAAATACTTGCAATGTTATTGAGTTCTGTGGTTATTAACAAATCTTAAAATTCAGATATACAAAATTAAATGGTAAAAATACTTTATGTCCACCTGCTAGATAGCATCATGTTCAAGTAATTTGGACCATAGTTTCCTCCTCTAAAGACATTATGTTTTTCACTGTATTTGGTGAACTGTTTCTCTGTTAGAGGTCAAGATCATTGCATTTTGCTCATACTTGGTCATAGATCAGTCAGGAAAAAGTTCTCAAATTATTATTCTTCTGGTAAAATAATAAAAAAAAAAATCTAAGTGTATAACGTCATCAAAACCCATCTGATTGGACTCGGATACTTGTATAGCATCACAATCTATGGTGCTGCAAAACCTTTTAAAGGCAGTGTATTTTGTATAAATCCAGATATCTGGAGATATTATGTAAATGTTTCTTTGAGATTTTAACTGCTGTATCTTTGAATCATTGCCTTCCAGAGTGCAAAATTAAATATTTATAGAATTTTGCATAAATGTTCATATTCGGGATCAATAGGTGCAAGTGCTCATAGGGTTAGGGTTAGGGTTAGGTTGGCATATAGGATGGTGGTGCCTTTGCAGAGGTTTTCTCCTATTTAAAGGAAACGATTTTCCCTCTACTTCACGTCCACTGGGTTGGATTCAACATAATAGTACAACCTGAATCTGTTTTTCTTGTCATTTCAAGAAGGCCCCAATTTTCTAACAATTATTCTATCTTTGAAACAACTATCAAATTTCTACTGAAACAGAATTATTAGACAAGACATAGAAACCGATCCCAAGAATCAAAATCAGTGGCCTTGACTATCTTGCAGTGCCTCAAATATATGAAAGTATTTCCCTATTGTAAAATGTCTGTGGAGTTGTTCTGTTTTTCAAGGTCCTTTGACACCACCATTGCAGAAAATAACACTGCTTAGATTTTGTAGCTTTTTTTTGTTGTGATGCTGTAAACAATGCATGAAGCATTTAGGTCTGTTTTTTTTTTTTTTTTAATTTCCTTCAGTATGTTTAAGAGAGCAAGGTAGGCATAAAAAGAGAATAGCTGCAAAGATAAGGATTTGTCTAAAGCCATACCAATCCAAATTGGGTGGATACCGCCTCCACACACACACTTAACAAAGTGATGGAATTTAATAATGTTTATAATATTGAATTACACTGACTGTTCCCATACATGATTAATGGGTCCCCTTTTCTCAGAGCACCCCCCACCCCCCAATAACAGAATTAATTCTTCAAAGCAATTCCCCAGTAAGCACTCCAAGTTGGCCTTTTCGCCAGTGACTGAACAGCAGTTCATTTAGAAAGCATGACAGCTTTGAGATCACTAGCCACTAGAGTAAAGTTCAAGCAGATGATAGTCTGTGTCTTCTGGACTGGATTCAGTTTGGCACAAGATATACTTGGATTCCCTTTCAGGGTCCAGCTATGATAATGGAAACAAAACATATGGCACTGCACCCATAATACTTTGTTACTTCTACAGTGCAGTTCACCGACATTTAAAAATTCATTACGTTTTAAATTAACTGACTAAACCTGAGCCCTGTGTGTTCTCGGTCACAACCATTACAGTCACCTTATTGCAGTTATTTGAGCTAACCACAGTTATTTTGTATATTTGTAGTAATCAGGCAACAACCATATAATCACCAGCATTCACCAGTACAAAAATAGGCAGATGAAACTGTTTTACATTTGAGATTTGATCTACATTCTTAATCATCTCAAGGTATTTAATTGGTTTACTTGTACAGAGTTATTAAACTACATTGTTATAAAACTATTTTTCCTGCCTTAATGGCCCCCAAAGCCATCTACTGTTGATGGACAGAGATGATATATAGTGTAATATGCTATGCTAATGCTTCGAAACATTACAAGTTCTACGGTGGAGAAAATATAGTACCGAAAGAATGGCCTGTCTGTCAACAGAGTTATGATACAGTTTAACTATATCATAATCTTTTAAGTGGTTAAATACCATTTTTCTAGTTTGTCATGTTTGCAAAAGTACATTTTTAACACTCCAGTGTGCTTCTCCACCATGGTTCTGAGTTGACAGCACAATAATGTTGGTAACACATACTCTATGAATATGTACCTCAGAAAATTGGAACCATCTCTGTTCATTTAGTTCACAAAGCCTAAAATGTGAACAGAAATGCAATTTTTATTCATATATTCCTTTGTGGGATGCCAATTAATGATTGTTGTTATTCTTTGACTGTACTGTATGTACATAAAATATTATGAGGCTTGCACTATAGAGAAATAAGTCCCACCCCCTCCACAGTGTCCCATGGGACCTTACTTTGGGAAAAAGGAGAAGGGTCATCAATGGTGAAAGACATTTGTTTCCCCATTTGAATTGTGCTGTTAACTATGCTCTTTGCACAGATATGTTTGTTGTTTAAGACATAAAATATAATTAAAATATGAAATCAAAGTCACTGTTTATCAGAAGACTATAATTAGCTGTATCACTTGTCTTTGCATGAAACATCACCAAGCGAAACCTGCAGTTATCTTGACACATCTCACCTCCTTTGTTACAAAGGAAGTGAAAAAACTGTTATAAGAAGTGAAAATTACTAGAGGTCTTTTCAAGTTGAGATATACAGACACATCCTCTGAGGCCCTGAGCAGCCTATGGAAAGTTATGATCTCACTTCTGCAACTTTCAGATGTGTAGTCTTTCTAATTACATATTTTCAGTATACCACTTCAACAGCTTAACCACACATTTTGACTTTCCTCTCTTATAAAATTATTTTTTAAAATGACAACCTTTGTATTTGTAAATGATGGTATAATTCAAACAGGACACAATTTATTTTATCCAAAATCAGTCCCATGGGGCACAAGTAGTAGTGGGGGGACTTTGTCTTCTATAGTAGTGGAAGAAAATGAACAGAAAAAGGTAATTAAATTTCTAATCACCAGCACTGGTATGAGTCACCAACTAAAATGTCATTATTCTAGCAGCCCTATGTGCTGTAGGTTTATTCTAGTCTTCTCAGCCACAACTTTTCTATAAAATATGAGTAAACTCTTGTTGTCTTTTTTTTTTTTGTGGGCAGGTACTTTTCAAAGGTAGAAGTACCTTATCATGCTCTCGCATACATGGAAGCATACATTGACACAGCCAGTCCAACCTGAGGCTTAAGACTCACCTTTTGCCGGGGGGGCAGCAAATGGAGAAAGCTCTTTGCTTCTGTCAGCTGTGGCAGAGGTGTGCTCTGAAACCTTTCTCCGTTAATAAACTTGCCCTTTTCTAGGTAATGACCTGTCTTTCACTGTCTGCATGAGCGCTTGGTGATCCCTTAACCTTTCATCTGTAAGAAGTGCTCTCGCTCCTCCTCTTCACAATGCTCCATCTATCACTCCGTCTCATAGGCATTCTTTCTCAAACTCCTTGGCCTTTTGTCTGTCCCAGCTTTCATTGCTTAATGCTGTCTGGCATTGAAGACTTGAAATTGTTTCAGGACTGTTCATGTGAAAATGCGTGCGCACCGAATTCAGTGTTTCTAAATTGTAAGTGTCTACTTCGACATTGATGGATTTATTGAAGTAACATGCAACCGATTTTGACTACAATAAAATGTCACAGCATATTGAAACAAAGCTCATGTCTTGATCCATTATCTCCCAGCCTCATACTTTGTGGCAGGGGAGTCACACCAACACCTTGTGAATATGTATTTGTGATTATCTAAAATCTACAAGAAAGGTAAACAAATAATTTGAATGAATGACAGAAAGACAGGAGGTGCCACTGCTACGCAAACAGAGCCGTCGGGTATAATCCTACATGGCAAACCACAGCCCACTACAACCCAAACATTTCAAACAAACCAACATATTATGACAGTTAATAAAAAGTCAAGGTCAGGATGGTGGTGTAGTGGTTAGCACTGTCTCCTCACAGTGAGAAGGTCCAGCTGGGGCCTTTCTGTATAGAGTTTACATGTTTTCCTTGTGTCTGTGTGACATCCTCCCATCATCCAAAGACATTAAAAGGTTAACTAGTCAAACCAAAACTGTGAATGTGAGACTTAATGGTGTGAACTGGTGACACGTGTGTGCCTCCCATAGACTTCAGCATCCCTCAAATCCTCTCAAGGACTAAGCAGTTTGGAAAATGAATGAATAAAACATTATCTTAAAGGCACTGTAACTGCTGAAAGTACCTATTTTAAAATATTAGGTGTCTAGATTCTTTGTATCATCATTTTATGTGACATATTGTTTTAAAAGCAGAAATTATCATTTAAACAGTATAAAATACATGCAGTACATACATGTGCACCACAACTGCATGAAGTTAACACTTCACAAACAATGCATTTTAGGAGTTAGACTTACATTAAGGGCCATATATTTTTTGGAAAGTGACACAAATTTCTTCTGAAAATGAAGGGACTTTGTTTAAATGGTTCTGATTCCTAAATGGTTAATAGTATTTTTGTTATTTTTATTCCCCTTGGATTAAAGCTCAAAGTCAAATCTCGATAGCTTCATCTCAGATATACTGTGGTGATGTGCGGAGGCAAAACTACAAAATCTAGTCACTGTCCAAATATATAAGGAACAGACTGTAAATGAATAAAGAAAATTATTACATTAAAACAATATGGTAATCCCTGCTATTTACTGCTATTTTATCATATAGAAACTTCAAGTAGATAAAATTATTTGACAGACCAAATATGATCACAGATTTGCTCATCTACAAGTATAAAATCTGTGACAAAAATATTTTGTGGAGGTCTTAAAAAAATAGATTAATGTGGAAAACCATCTGTTTGGCAACCTACTAGCAAGTGTAAAACCTAAGGAGCAAAGACTTTGGCTCCAAAATAAAGTCAATGCAGAAGTACCTTTCAGTGTAATACCGTTGACCGCTGGGTTCTGACTCTAAAACTCCCCGGCCCACTTAGTCTGACATTGAACTGCTCTCTAAAAATAGAGAGTCAATAATTTCTTTTCGGGAGTCACTCTGGTCTCATTCGTTTTATTTGAAACCTCCAAGAAGTGATCTGGTGGTCCATCTATAAACATTTTCCTCTATTAATAATATTTCAGGTTGAATGCGAGGCTTTGATGTGTGCCATGCTAGTTTGTGATTGACAAGTGAGTGTGACAGCTCGCTCACTGGTTGGGACTGACTTTGGGAGCTTCTGTTTATTCAGTCAAATACATTTTTACCTGACAGACAGCTCCACTGTAGCTGTGCTTAATAACAGTCAAATAGCTTTGTTACACAGTGCTCAGTGAGGTTTACTTTTTATGTAGTCCATAAGCTGGTGTTAACCATGGACCCATGACCTCTCAAAGATGATTCTGATCCATTATGCTCATGCAGCTCAGCCCCTTTTGTATAAATATGGTCACTTATGGCTCTAAACTAGCCAGCAAGAAAGTGATAACCAAAATGCCAACTACTGACTTTAAAATGGTTCAGAAACCAATTGATGACGGTTCCTCTCCTCTAATAATATGGTCTTTGGTAAACCTTTTACTTATATGCCTCTAAACTCTTTTACTTATATCCCTCTAAAGTAGTATTTTTGTTAGGTAAATATCAAATTGAAAGAATATGTTATAAACTCTTGTGCACTGTTTTGTAAGATTTTATGGATGTTTTCACATAAAATGAACTTGACATTTACTCTGCTACTCCTAACCACATCTTAAATATAATGCCATCCTCAAATTAATAAGGGAGCTACAGGAAACATGAGTGTAGCAAGATCAAAACACAACTTCAGCAAAATCAAAGCAACTCAGAAAATCAAAAAAAAAAAAAAAAAAAACATAACCAGAAATTTACAAGTTTAGAGTAAAAACTGAGGACTTAACATGCACTGCCGGTGACATGTGCAAGAATCAATAAAGTATAATGTCCCACTTCAGTCTACAGAACCTCTGTGTTCTCATCACATTACTGTCATAAGTACTGGCAATATAATAATAATGTGCAACAAGCTGGCTAAACATCAAGGTGCATTTAATGCTACCAGGTATCTTCAGCTAATGAGCCCCTAAGGACTTTAAGTTTGAGTGAAACTTTTCTGGTACACTGTGTTCCATCCAAGACAGCGCTGCATCTGTGTTATCAAAACAGTGTTTCACATAAAGACACACATCAGAGGTTTGTAGAGAAATCACAAAAAATGTATGAAGGTGACTGCCTCATAATTTACTATGTAGGAAAAAATATTTTAGCAAAATACTTTGAGCCTAATGTACCAAAATACATTTAGCAGCACTGCAAGCAAGGAATTCCTGTTAGTAAGACATTAACCTTATTAACTATTGCATATGTCCTGATTTATGCATTTACTTATTAATCTAAAGCTTTAGAAATAAAACATATTAGACCTGTGCAGTTTTTCCTATAGAAACACTGATAATTTTGCTTTGAAATTCATTCAATTTAATCGAATTGATTAAACAATTAAAGCATGATCTAATCTAACATGTCAAAATAATTATTACTTAATTAGGCTAAAAATACTAAATATTGAGATAGACTGCCTAATTTTTTTACGAAATGACCAAAAACATTTTTGAAACTCCATTATCCTATGCATTCACTACATGGCAATCCAAAGTAATTTATTACTCAGTCAAAAGCAAATTAATGTGTAACTCAACCAAGAGAAGAGAACTGCATGATGAGAAGACAATCATTTTAGCGGTTCATGAATGAGAGTCAGTGCTAAGAGATTTGCTAAACAGCTGTTTATTAGAACCCACAGGAGAAAATGCAGTTTGACTCCATCAAGATCCATCAAGGAAGAGGCAGAAACACATTTCAACACTGCATCACAGTGGTTTAATAATTTGTTCCAAAGATATATGAAAAATAATACCATTAGCATACCATTATAAAAACAAGTGGTGCCAGGCACAATAAACCTGGCCCCTTGCACGTATTGGTGCTTATTTTGGCATCGATCCAGCTGATGTCATCATGTCTACGCATGTGCTGATGTCAGTATAGACAAGTACTGTCCATTATAAGTAAATTCGTGGGTGGGTGGGGTGTTAATATCCATTAAAAATTTGAACTTTTATCTACTTTTCCAAAATGTAATCACATCTATTCTGGGTCACTGGCAATCTATAAACCCAGTTTGATATGAATTCAACCAATAGTTTTGCTACTGAAGTGTTAACAACCAAATAAAACAAAGAAACAAACAAACCAAACCAAAAACAATACCCCTTGCTTCCCCTCAGGGGGTGGGGTAATAATACCAATTATCTTTATATAGGCCAAATAATGCTCATAAAAATAATCTTGATTTGATATGAGAAAAATAGAGAAAAATTGGCTTGACATTTAAAAATCTGTATGGTCATTAAAAAAATTAGTAAATAGATAGTAATTAAAAAGTGGATTGCATCTAGGCTGTCAGTTTTCATCTATCTTGTCCTTTTCACACTCTGCTTCTTCCTCTAGTTTTCCTGTTTTTCATCCTGCTTTCCTAAACAAACTGAAAAAAACATCAACAAAAATGTCTCAAGTGTTTCTGTACATCCATTCATCCATTTTCTGAACCTCTTATTCCTAGTGAGGATCATGGGGGGTACCGTACGCTAACCATCGATGGCCAAAGGCGGAGATGTACATACATATGTTTCAAAATTCTGCCGGTAGACTGTTTTCCTACTTGTTAATTATTTGTGGCTTTAACGTTGCAAGTTGCACTTCAACTTAATATGCACAAAGCAAAAAGATACACTCCAGTGATGACAGCAAAATGGTGCTTTCAGGCTTCTCTTTCTTTTTTATTAATACATGTTATTTATTCCTTTTGATGAAAAATAAAATAAAATAGTGAACTTTAGCTGGGCTTAGACTGTCATGAGACAGGTTAGATTTCCTCTGCTTATGATGTGTTGTTGCAGAATAAGTCTGAAATGAAGCACTAGTCACGTAGTCAGTCTTGCCTTTTAGTGTTTTTTTTTTTT
Organism: Apogon hyalosoma; assembly: GCA_037367295.1. NCBI lineage: Eukaryota > Metazoa > Chordata > Actinopteri > Kurtiformes > Apogonidae > Apogon > Apogon hyalosoma. Next base: position 27,958,860 of record JAPQRP010000006.1, on the reverse strand, counting down.
TTCAGTGCTTCATCTGTCGTCACACACCAGCAGATCGGCAGGTCTGCTGTTGTTGACACAGCATCAGCAGGACCAACACCATTAATTGGTGCCTTGATTGCAGTATACCAGCTCTCTCTGTTTTTCCATGTTAAATTCTTAGGTTTGAGATGAAACTTGCATGAGGTGTGGCAGTGGTGAGGGTGTGTAATATGTGCTTCAAAGCAGAGAAAGTGGATTTGTGACTCATAGAGCCACTGGCAGGGATGGAGAGAGACAGGGAAAAGATAGAGTTTAATGGCTCTGTACAACCCATGAGCTGTTGATAGACCTGGGGTGATTGGTTTGGACTATATTTCCAAAAGCCCGTCACCCACTAAAATAAACCAACAGTACCACTGTGGCAGAAGGGAAATTGCCCTGAAATGTCACTATTTGCTGTCAGCGGCACACTCTGAACCAGTAGGCAAGTCTATGTATAGCTATGCTGTCTGGGATTTATTAAATAACATGTTGCTGTCAGTCTAACATAGCTGTGTAACTTCTTTTGTTTCCTTAACTCTACAGTGGCCTTGCAGCTTCCAGAGGGCCTGCAGATGTTTGCCTGTGTCATCGCAGATATCATAGAGAGGTAAGGTGAACAAAAGAGACACAGATTTTTCCCTGGGTCAAGCCAGCAGTGTTCAAACTTTTACCAGCACTGCCACTTCGTGCTCATTAAGGGAACGGGAGGTTTATCATTAATTCCCCGCCTTTGACTCAATCAGGAATTCAGGAGAAAATGAGACACGATTTCAGTGTTTTAGGACAGAGGAGATATCACAACCTCCCTTGCTCACAGTTAGAGGAGGGAAGAGATATTATTCTTGTTAATTACATCTTGTTTCAGTCTGCATATGCCCTGTTGCACACCAGCACTCCATCACACAGGCACTGACTCTTTTTCTCATCCTGGAGCTAGAAGTGCTGCTCTCCAGACCTAATAGTTTGCCTTGATACTACACTATAGTTTAAATAGAATTTATACTTCAGGACTTAGTGAAGAGAAACATACACTTTGCTAAGTGTTTTCTCCAAGGAAATTGCTGCCATCATTAAACACTGAGAGTGGATTTCTTTCATAGGTGTTCAGTCAATATTAACTGAGTTATGAAATGGACATAATGAAGAATAAAGTGGCGAGAGATGCCATAGACTTTTCAGTAGCTAGATATTTGATTTGACACAGGAAATTTAGATCGTCAGACTGCACTTTCTTATATATGCGTCACATCATGTCAATACACATCTGTTTATGACATAAATGATAAAGGGTATATGCTTTAGTGCTTAAAACCAGCAATGGGCTGGTGTGTTTTTCTCTTTTTTTTCTCCTTTTGTCTCAACATTTGATCTCTGTTCTGATTTCACGTTACCATTTTATTCATCATTTTCTCTAGATCAACACCTCTATCATTTCGTCACTCTGAAGAAAGGTGATAGAGCAAAGATTTGATGATAGGGTTTGGTCTTATCAGTGCTCTAGCTGTCAGACTGAGTACCAGTGCTTTGTGTTCTTAGGCTTTCAAAGTCATATGTACGCATGTTCATTTTTATATTTTGGAATTTTCAGTGTCCATCATGCAATCTGCTAAATCAGCCCATCTCTTCTAATGAGCAATTAGCAATCACTAATTGCTTTTTGCACTCACTCATCCTCTAGTGCTGTTCTCTCTATTTTTTCATCTTCTTTTCCCCATCTGTACAATGTGACCTACAGACTGCAGCAGTGAGGATTCCTCTCATGGTCTACCTTCATTAGGTTCTGCTTTATACAGTAGTTTTCTGAAACATTTAGCTGCCTTACACCTGGAACACATTGCTTACTTCAACTGAACCTAACTGATGCCTCACTGCACCACTCTGCCTCACTCACATGTGTGGAGTTTCCTTTTGATAATGGCCTTCAATATTATCTCTTTATACATGTAATTTCTATGTACTTCAGATGAGTGAAATGCAGGTTATAGTGACATCACAGCAGTTACAGAAAATAAAAAACCTTTGCAATAAAATACCATACAAAAGACCATAATTATGCCCTCACTTATAAAAGAAATACTTATTATATCCACTTTTCCCTTCAAATGGTAATACCTTTAACATATTCAGATGTACTCTAGACATTGAAACTATAATTGAGCTTATCAGTTAGGTAAAATGATGTCAATATGACTATCAACAAATGTTTTGACTGTCTCCTTGTGCTGTTGCGATATGTTCACCGAGGATGTGTAGCTGCTCTAATCTTTTAACAATCAAAATCAATAGATGCTCTATCTCACACAGGAGAGGTAAGCAGTGTGTCCCAGAACTTACTATGTAATAGTTTTCTGTCTAGATTTACAGATGGGTTCATTAAATCCTGGATGGTGATTTGTGCGCAAAATAGAATTTCTTGCACACTTGCAGATGAGTATTTAAGATAAACTCACTCAGGGAGAATATGAATGATAGTCACCTTAAAAAAATGTAATCATATTTAGCATCCTCATCACGGTCAGCATCGTCTGGACATCACATCATGACAGTATCATCTGCAATAAAATATGAATCAACTGCTTGGCTAGTTCAAGTCTGTTTCTTCATACTTTCACTGGACAGGCAATGGATTTCAGAATATACCTGATAATAGTCTCAAACACAAGCACAAGAATTTGGTTGATCCCTTCATAGGTTTAACCTGCAGGTGAAAGACATCAATTTCTGGATGCTTTATCTGAACCTGCAGATGAAACCAGAGTCTGCCTGGTGGCAAGTCACTAGGGTGTGAAACGTGACAAAAACTAACAAGAAATAAAATGTGAGTCAATTAAATGACACCAACCCAATCAATACTTGAGTCTGACAACCCAAAGAAAGAATGAGAAATATAATAAACCAAACCACTCAGCAGTCATCATTTTAAGTAATGTGGAAATCAATCCAGTGTTTGCATTGAAGATATTTTAATGATCGGCCAATGGCTCCATAATAACACAGGATTGGAGGTTAGTGTTTAGAGAGAGTGACAGTAACCTTTGGATGTTGGCACAGCAGGCAGCTGACCTTCTGCCACCGAGCTTATGTTGGGAGTTTCCAACAGTCCCATGAGTCATTCGGCTGTGCTGTCACTATCACTACCACCGTCCTGCATACTCAAGAGACAGGGCTGAGGTCCATATCAAAATGGGGATGAAAGGGCTAAGCTGCCTTCAGAGTAAGGAGCTTCAGTGGGATGGACGACTAAGTCTTAATGAGGACAAGCTGCTGAATTATGGCCATGTAGCTCAAATGAGGCCAAAAAACACACCACTTACATATGTACACTTTTACAGTTGCAGTGCACCGTGCCTAAATATTGTAGGCAGGTGTCCCCTCAAATTTGATCTCTCTTTTTATATTTATGTAGCTTTATGTGATAGTAACTGCTGTGTTGGTGTACTATATGTATATTTCATCATTTCTAAAGCATGAATGCCACTAACTTTGATGATCCCAAATTTATTCAATTCATGAATTGCTAATATCTTTATTCCTTCACTTTTCTTGAGGCACCGCTAGCAGAATTATCCCAAAAATATCTTAGTGGTCAGAATGTAAGTTTTTCCAAAATGTGACTAATTGACCAAATATGGTTGGGTGGCATAAAACTTACTTTGTTACCCATGATAAGCTTTGGACATTTTTTGTTATGGATCCTGAAATACTACTGTATTAATGTTTGAGTTATTTTTTTTTTTATTTTATTTTATTTTTTTTTACTGTTTTACATGTATGCTTTTTGCTCAGGCTTCAGTCGTCATTAAGAAACTTGCAGTGTTAATGTATATAAATATTATTATTGATTGTAGTGGTTTTCTTTTGCCTACATCTATCTTATTACACTTTGTAATAAATTATAGCTATCTATAGTGCCGTTGTGGTAAAGAAATGACTCCTGTTGTGATTTTTGGTGTATGATATTACTGTAGTGGATATATTGTAGTAGTTCACCAGTGTCATATTTGTCCTACTATAGTTGTATAATGAACTGAACATATTTTTACACTTCTCACAGGAAGTTTACAAATCTTCCTGTGGGTACATTTTGTTCCACTTGGATGCTTGCTCTATATAAAGTCAAGTTCAGTGCAAAGTTGTACATCTACAGCCATCAGGTCTCTGGATTTAGATGACCTGAACTCCTTTTATTTCCTCAATAGCCCTGTTGGGGCTGACAGACTCTAAAGAATCAATTAGACAAAAAATGTTTTTAGAACATAGAATGTGTTGTACCTTTACTTCAGCTAAAATAAACTTTCTGTTTTTCAAAATTTTGACACTGAAGCAGCAGCTCACGACTTCGAATAATTCTGTCAACTCTCAAAGCAGGGGTGCCCACACTTGTTCAGCTTGCGAGCTACTTTTAAAATGACCAACTCTAAATCATCT
>JAPQRP010000006.1:27941522-27954120 GCA_037367295.1 Apogon hyalosoma | reverse complement strand
TATATGATGTATTACTAGGCATGCTTTATTTACACAGTGTAATAGGTGTACCTTGCATAACTGCATGGACCCTTATGACACAATACCTCAGTACCTTACTCTGATGATTTTGTGAGTCTGCACAGTAGCTGCTGGTATCCAGCCTCAAGCAGACTTTCATCTGTTATGGTGGAACGCTGTTTGACTTAATCATCTTCATGTGGGAAAAATGACAGCTGTCTGACTAACTTTGATTTTGGTTCCTTCACCTTTCTCTTAGGTTGCTTTTTGGAGGGAAGTCAGTGGTAGTTTTTATGAACAGTTCCACAATGCCTCTCCATATTTCCATTCTTTGGAATAGCAAAGACAGATTAGTCAAACTCACTTTGAATAAGACACTGTGGAGAAAAGTACTCCACCCATTCTGGGTAGAAGTGGTAAGTTTTTGGTGTCCTGGTCCAGCTCTCCCACTCATTTTTATGCCCTTTTTTAGTAGATATAAATTGGAAGGTTAACTGGTTCAGTTAGGTTGCTGGAGTTTTGCAGCATGTCATGTGGTTGGCCCCTGATACCCGAGTTAGAAGAGAAGAACTCTCAGACTGGACGCCCTGTACATCAGTCAAGTGGCAAATGCCATAGGGAGGATAGATGACAGACTAACATCTAAAGACCATCCTTCAGGAGTCAGGGTCTGCTCGAGGTTTCTGCCTGTTAAAAGGAAGTTTTTCCTTGTCACCGTCACCAGTCACAAGTGTTTGCTCCTGGAAGATTCTGTTAAGTTCTGTAAATTGGCTTGAGAGTCTGGTTCAACCAGCTCTACATGTAAAGTGTCATGAGATAACTTTTGTTATGATTTGGCACTATATAAATAAAATTTGATTGAAATAAGTTTGTTGAATCTACCAACACTGTCTTTGCAATCTACCACATAATTGGAATCAAAGTTCTGTTCACGTCTGCTCTGGAGTCTTCCTTTTGTCAGCCATTCATTCTTTAGCAGCAAAAAACATGTTTAATAAACTATATGGGGTTGCTCTGCAGTCGAAGCAAAGATTTTAGTGTAGATAGAAACTAAATAAACACTCTAAATGGACTTAAATGTGTTCACTAACCTAGCAAAAATAATGCACTCGGGCCAGTCAAAGCCTTTGTTAACTCAGTACCAGTGCATTTAAAACAAATAATAGTGATTTAGGGAAGTTTGGTCTTCACTTTTATTTGTTTAATGATGTTATCTTCACAATTTCACCAAATAACAGATCAGATGACAAATTGAGATAACAGCTCTGTGGAAACACTTCAGGTTGTATAGCCTTGTTACCAATAACTACTGCGAGAGCAGTATCTGTTTGTGGTTTTGCAGTTAATAATGAGAACTGAGAGTAAGATGTCTTCAATTCACCACATAAACTTTATTTGCACCAACAGAAATAACACAGTCTGAGTCAATTGTGGACTAACTAGCAAACAATGAGATATATATTTGTATTTACAAAATATGGGCATTAAAACATGTCATATGCATCATAAACTATTAACATTTAATAGGTATGAATTTTCACCACACTTACTTTTGGGTTCATTCTTCATTGTCACTCTCTTCTCTTCTGTGGAGCATCAGCTTTCTCAGCATATCAGTTATTTTGGAGTTTGGCTGGTGCTTGTCATACCAGTATGGTAAAAATAAATATAATGATCATGGTTTTTGTCATGTTGCCCTTCCTGATGTCAATAGCTTTCTTTTAATATTGATAACTATACATAATACAGTGCATGTGTAAAGTCTTTATTTTGCCAATATACAGAAACCTGAAATCTCACAGAAAAATATTGGCTTATTCTATACGATTTTGTAAAATAAATTGCACCATCTCACCATTCAGCATAAGTCCATTAATTACACTTCCATCCTATTTCATCTGATTTCTTTTATTAATTTCAGTACATCATTTTGTGTCCTATTGTTCATGGTGTCAAGGAATTTAAAGAATTATGGATTTTTTCAGAAGTAAACATGGAAGAAAAAAGCTTTGAAAAAAGAGAAAGAACTGGTAAGTTGGGTAGGCAGGCAATGATGCATGCGCTGTCAGTGTACCATATGTTTTATTGCTTTTGATGGTATGCCAGCTGTCTTGTTCTAGCGTTGAAAGATAGTTTTATGAACTTACTTCAGTATTTACTGCCGCTGCTTTTGTGATAGGGTATAAAGAGAGTAGCAGAGGGCAGGATGTGAGGCCGCCTCCATGTCCTAATCCTCAGGACAGCATTCGCATTTAATGTTCCATCATTGTTTTCCTGGCACAAAAACCCTGGGCCTCTACATAGAGATATTGGCTTGTAACTTAATCTGAGGTCTTGTTCTCTGATATTTGATGGCCGAATGACAAATTCGCTGAGCACACAAGGCCAAAGGGCTGCTGTTACTATAACAAAACTGAATTGTGAAAAATGAGAGGTTCTTTTTCCTGACTGAACAGGGGTCCTTTTGTTAGTGTTGTACCCATGGAGATAGGTCTGACACCATCTACCACCACTCTGAAATAGGGGGGAAAAAACACCCAGCGTTATTGGGCTAGTTTGTATTTCTTTAAAGTATCACACTCATCTTTGAGTGTGAAGCGGCTGGGATAAAGATCAGCACCTCCAAGTCTGAGGCCATGGTCCTCAGTTGGACAAGGGTAGAGTGCCCACTCTGGGTCAGGGAGGAAGTCCTGCCTCAGGTGGAGGAGTTGAAGTATCTCGGGATCTTGTTCACAAGTGAGGGAAGGATGGAGCGGAGATCGACAGGTGGATTGGGGTGGTGTCTACAGAGATGCGGACGCTCATCTGGTCTGTTGTGGTGAAAAGGGAGCTAAGCCAAAAGGTGAAGCTCTTGATTTACCGGTCGATCTACGTTCCAACCCTCACCTATGGTCATGAGCCAAGGTAATGACCGAAAGAATGAGGGTGCGAGTACAAGTGGCCGAAATGAGTTTCCTTCCCAGGGCTCAGCCTTAGGGATAGGGTGAGGAGCTCGGACATCCAGGAGGGACTCAGAGTAGAGCCGCTGCTCCTCCATGTCGAGAGGAGTCAGTTGAGATGGTTCAGGCATCTAGTGAGGATGTTTCCCTCAGGGCCGACCCAGGACACGCAGGAGGGATTATATCTCTCAGCTGGCCTGGGAATGCCTCGGGATTCCCCTGGAAGAGCTGGTGAAAGTGGCTGGGGAGAGGGCTGTCTGGGCTTCATTGGTGAGGCTGCTACCCACACGACACCCAGATAAGCAGATGAGGACGGTGCAGTGCGGTACTCGTCTTTGGCGGTACCCTGTGTAAGCACAGGATGTACCAAGGTAAAGACAAAATAGGGCCAAGGGAGATCTTATTTTGATGGAAGTGAATCATGGTTTTAGTTGGTTACCCTTCATGAAAAGATGTATGTGTTTTTGGAAACTTTTCATTTTCAGTGGGTAGTTGCAGCCAATATGTTGTTCTTACATGTAGTGAAGATGACTTTTGGTAACATGTAAATAGGAGCAGAATGCCAACTGAAACTGATTCCAGCACAGAACATCATGTGAGCCAGACTACTATGTAAATAGCAAACTTTGTATAACATGGGTAAAAATAGATACCAGTTGGGTTTAGTGAATAATTTACATGGCTACATTGCTTCCGTTTTTTTTTTTTTTTTTTTGTTCTTTTTGTTTCTTTGAATTCCTGAGTAGGTGAGATAGGTGACTGAGATTCCCTCAATAGGCCCAAGTGTATCGTTGCTTTATAAGAAGCAAATGTAACAACAGTACATCTTACTAATAAGTGATAATTATCTCTGTAACCATTATTTGTCATAGTTACTCTTTTAACCCATTTTATCTCAGAAATTAAATATCTTGTGGTGTTTGAGGTAACAACATGACGACTCAACTTTATTACGTATGAATTGATTTAATTTTAAAGCTACAAGTGCATCTCAAAATCTCAGAAGTTCTTCTCAGAAAATCTCAGAAGTCCTTCAATATTTTTTGTCTCAGATTATTTTAAACTCATGACAGATAAACTAAAACATTTCATAGATATTTTTGGCTTTTATTTTGCTAATTAATTGATAATCTTAAAAAACAAAACAAAAAAAAAACAGCTAACTTGTATCTTAAATATTGTATCATATCAAGTATGAGTAAATCACTGTTAATGCACTGTTAATACCATGAATCTGTCAGTTTGGTTCAGTACACACTACCACTATCATGGGGAAGACTGCTGAGTTGGTAGTTGTTCAGAAAACATTCATTGACAGGGTAAGGGTAAGTGACTTACCCTTACCCTGTCAATGCTGAAAGGACAGACTGCTCACAAAGAACTGTATCAAAGCAGATTCGCAAAAAATTGACTAGGAGCGAAAATTGTGTTTAGAAAAGATGAACAAGCAAAAGGGATGGCTGCAGCCTTAAAGAGATTGTCAAGCAAAGCTGATTCAGGAACTTGAAGGAGCTTCACAAAGAGAGGACTGAGGCTAGAGTCAGTACATCAAGAAACACTACATTGAGACAAGTGTCAAACTCCTTGTGTCAAGACACTTCTGAAACAGATGATGTAAGAAGAATCTACTTGGTCTAAGGACAAGGGCTGTCCTCTTTAAATATGAGTAAATGTTTTATTTCATTTGAAAATCCAGGTCTTAGAGTCTGGAGGAAGAGGGAAGAGGCACAGAATGCACTTGGAATTTCTACAGTTACAGATTGTTTTAGGTGTTATGTGGGGGGCGGCTGTGGCTCAGGAGGTAGAGCGGGTCATCTAATAACTGATTCGAATCCCGCTCTGTCCTAGTCATGTGCTGTTGTGCCCTTGCCTCCAGTGCTGCTACTCACACTGCTGTATGAATGTGTATGAATGTTCGGTGGTGGTTGGAGGGGCCATAGGCAAATTGGCAGCCACGCTTCCGTCAGCCTCCCCCAGGGCAGCTGTGGCTACATATGTAGTTTCCCACCACCAGAGTGTGAATGTGTGAGTGAATGAATAATGGCTCCACTGTACGCACTTTGAGTATGCGTTCATAGAAAAGCACTATATAAATCTAATCCATTATTATTATCATGTCATCTGCTGTTGTTGGTCCACTGTGTTTTATCAAGTCCAAGGTCAACACAGCCGTCTACCAGGGGATTTTAGACCACCTCATGCTTCTGTCTGCTTATATGTTTCATGGAGATTCGCCAAAACTACTCAGGACTGGTTAGCTGGGCATGGTGGTGCTGTGCTTGACTGTCTACCCAACTGGTCTGACCACGACCCCTGAGAGAAGCCATGTGATATTGTCAAGATGAAGATAAGAGATGCCAGACTCCACAAAATGAGCTGAAGGCTGCTATCAGTGCAAAGTGGGCTTCCATAACACCTCAGCTGTGCCACAGGCAGATCGCCTCCACGCTACGCTGCACTGCACTTTTAGTCATACTTGTTTTACTTTCATACATGTCTTTGATTGAGCCTATGAAATATTTCAATGTTTTTCAGATACAGAAATATTTCATTTTATCTGAAATGAATCAAAATATATGAGACTTTCACTAGTTGACCTAAATTATGGGGGGGGCGGCACTTATCCATGATAGTTTAGTTTTTTGGGTTGCACCTATGTGCACATATGGTCAGTTCTTAAGTCTCAAATGAAGTTCAACCTATGGGGCTGGGCGACTACTTGAAAATATTTGCTGTATCATGGCTTGTTCATTGTGTGCTTCTGGCATGAGGGTTGTGCTTTTTTTGTTGTACAGTGCTGCTTCTCTCACACACATGTATTTAACCTGTGTATATTACCAAGAGCATTGTGTCAGTGCATAGAGGATTTTTGCCTGTATGCTCACAACTTTCTATTTATAGAAAGTGATTAGTCAACTTCAACCTGCAAGCACTTTAACATGTTTTGGTACCACTGTGAAATGGTGACAAATGAAAAGAAGTTCAGATTGTGTCATAATGTGTTTACCGCAGACACAACACAAATGATGACCCCTCCTCTTCCCATTGTATATCGCATTAAAAACATGACTGTATAATGGGTTGAGATACCTTGGAGGTAACGGGTTCAGACCTTCATGTACATTGTCAGAAGAGTTATGGTGTTTTTGCTTAGACTTTATTGTTTACACTGTGTTCTGAATGTATTTAATGTTACTGAAACAAATAGCTTTAACATACTGTACGTCTATGAGTTATTTATGATAGGCTATATATTCTATTACACTCTACTTAAACCTTCATTTTGATAAATTGAAGTATAACAGCTAAAAAGTGGTTTTGGCTCCCGAAAGAATTTTCCCATAAATATATTGCAATATGCTGTTTTCATACATTTTGACAGTACAAGACTATTTCAGTAAATAATATTATATATAATAGCGCCCAGCCCTACAGAGCTAAGTTTAGGGTGAGGTATGGTGTAATTACATGAGATTTTATGGTGTGCTTTGTATCTGTCTTATTGAGATATTACATGGAGAATCTGTCAGTATAAGTCTGGTCAAAAGGGCAGTAAAGATGGACTATAACGGGTTTCGTGTAACAAAATAGCATGTTCAAAAAGAAGCAAACAAGACAGGGAGAGAGGTAAAAAAAAGAGGTAAATTAAAATGTATGAGTAATATCTAGCTGCAAGCCCTGACAGCCACCAGAATATTAATTTTCCCCAGATCTGGCAGTTGCCCCAAACCCATTCACCAGTTTCTTTAGTTTAAAGCCTTTCTGTAGAATAATAAGTCAGCAGAAATACCTGCAGTCTTTAGAGTATGGTATAATGAGGTGAGGCTCATAATACAGATTAATAAAAAACAAGAGTAAAAGTAAGCCTTCCCCAAAATGGGCTTATAAATAGATAGATCAGTGACTAAGCCTGAGTATCGGCAGGAAGGTCCAACTCGCTTCGGTGTTCAGTATACAGTAATGAGTCAGGGATTTGCAATTTGTAGTAATCTCAATGCCCTATAATAAATGGTGTCTAATGTCCAAAGATATTAAGTTTGGTGCCACAATAAATCATCATAAGAATTAAAAAATGTGGTCTATTTATATACTGATTATAAAATTTGGCTCAAATATTACAGACTTGCTTCAGGATAGTTTTATATGCTTTGGAGAAGAATTGTAATAGAGTTGTGTGATCAATCAAGTCAGGATCACCATGTTGGCCCACGTAGTTATATATTAGTTATCATATTATATTAGAAATTCAACAGAGTCTTCACTGTTATTTTGTGATTAGTAGCCTATAGCATCAACTGAATTTACAACTGCTGCCTTTTCTTTACCTTTGAAAAAGCCATTTTATATCTACAGAGAGAGGGACGTGGTTTCCTGCATAAAGCCCATATTGTGCTTCTCCTCTACTCTATATACAGTGGTCCCACGGGGTTTTAAAAAGTCTTAAAAGTCTTGAAATTACAAATCTGCATTTAATACCTTAAAAAAAGTCTTTAAAAGGTATTAAATTTGATATGATAGGTCTGAAGTTATGTTGCCATAAACTTCTCTACTGTATTATGTTTAAATGTGTCTTTAAATGTCCAAGCTGCAAAGAAAGTTAGTTCTTTTTTTTTATTTAGTTTTATTTATTTATCTAGACAGGGACAATAATGCACAATATACATTAACCTTAAACAGGAGAGATGTAGTGTGCCAGGTTGTAGAACTAGTGCTAATTTCTACCTGTAGTCCCTGGGCAGGCTTATGTTATTAAAAAAAAGAAAAAGACATTAATAAAAACTAAAAAGTACCTAGTCTACTCAATTCCACAACTTCCACCACAACAATTTATATTGAAATGAGGAAACAATTATCGCTAACTTTGTGGCCACAGGTGAGAAACAATCACAGAACATTCAGCCCAACACACATTCAGCCATTAGTCACCCACATCTTTCAAGGAAGCTGAGTTTGGCAACTTTAAGGGACAAATCGCATGTCAAAAGTAAACATGAGGAAATGAAAATTTAAAAATGCCTGGTTGGAGAAAAGATCATCCTCTACCTGGTTGACACGAGTGGAGGGGAACAACTGTGAAATGGGCATTAAATTCTGTTCTAAGTAGTCTTAAAAAGTCTAAAATTTCACTTGTAGAAACTTGTAAGAATCCTGTATATAGTAGGCAGAATTCAACATTAACTCAGAACTTTTAACTCACACACTAAACGATTGTTACTTAGGTCAAAAAGCATATTTTCTTGTGTACTTACTTAAATTCTTTGTAACTTTGTATCTGCATCTACACTACATAATACTGTGAGAAGAGTGAGGTAGTCTGTGTAAGTGCCAAGGGAGGAAATGTGAGCTTTCAGATAGGATTGCATGATAAATCATCATCTTGCTGTGATAAATCTGCCACTGTATCCAGAAGTGCAACATGGAGACTGGATTACATGCAGAGGTAGCTCTATGACAGTTCTGTGCAGAAATATCACTGAGGTCTGTGGAACCAATTTCATCTAAGATGGGCCGAAAGACCGAAAGTGATCAGACGAGTTTCATGAGGTCAGGTCCTGTATGCCAACAATGAAGATCAGACTGTTATCAGTGTAAGCTACAAAAGCAGCATCTGTGATGATCTGAGGGTGCATCAGTGTCCACGGTACAGCTCACCTGTAAATGTGTGAAGAAGTCATGAAAGTGAAGGTGTAGGTTGGAATTTCAGAGACAAACACATCTCCATCAGGGCAAGTTCTTCTCCAATGAAGTCTGTTGCTATTTCTGCAGAACAAAAGCCAGGCCTCATTCTTCATGAATACAACTTCACAGACCGTCCTGCCCAAAGCGAAGCCTATCCACATCTGTGTGGAAAAAGTGTGGAGATCATGAAGAAGAGAATCACTGGCCACTGCAGACTGTTGGGCATCTGTAATCTTGTATACAACAAGAAGATTGGTCAAAAATTCCATTTGTAAAAGTTTAACAGAGTCCTCAGTTCCCAAATGATTTAAAATGTGTAATTATTAGGAAAATTGCTGTAACACAGATAATGCCTATACAGGGTTCCCACTCTCCCTAAAATTATTTTCCAGGACATTTTCAGCTGCTACAGAGACAAGTTTTCATATCATACACTAATCCATTCCCGTCTCCCTCATTCTTTGGAAGTGTTCTTTTCTACACTTGTAACTTGCATTTACCCAGATAGTTTCTGTGTTTATTACTCAGACATTTGATGTGCAGTCTATGGCTATAATTTATCTATAAAAAAGAATTATGACAAATGTATCATAGGATAATGCAAACACACCCACAGATTAAAGCGTAGCACTTCATTAGCCTGACAAACTGGAGTTACAATGTTCAAATGGATAATTCCCAACTCAACCTTTTCCTCTCTCTTACTTTCTCTCCTGCACTTCCTCTAAAAATATTTGTATATTTTTAATAAATCACTAAAAAACTATTTCCTTTTTTTTCATCTCAGTTTATGCACACAAGATCACAAGGAAGGGGGAGGATAAATAATTTTCCAGGATAACTTAACCATTTCAAGGACATCTGACCTTTGTTCTCATTTTCCATGTTTTCCATGACTGGAAAATTGATCAATCATTTTCCTGGTTTTCCAGGACGTGTGGGAACCCTGTTATAATGCCATGCTTAGTTCCCTTTTTTTTTTTTTTAGTTTGTCATCTCCAAAATCTAATTTTGTTTCTATTTGTGGTTAAGTTATTCAGGAAAAACACTGAACATGTTGTCTTTGTACTTTTTTCTGTTAAGCATTTACACAAATTAGCAATGCAAAGATTTCAGCTTTATTACATTTTAGAAAATACCTGTTGAAATACGTTATGTGCTTTCTGTTGTGTTGCTCATCAGGTTGTACAGCATATTTCAAAAGACACTTAAGGAAAACTTTGTGACAGTTTTGGATTCAAGTGTCAAGTAATACATCTAAGTTTAGGAGAATAAATTAATTTACCGGAATGGAGTTAATGTCACACTTTATATCAGTGTTTTCACATTTTTTCAAGACTGGCAGACTTCTTCCAGTGCAGGCTTTTAACACTTGGGAACCCTAAAAAAAAAGTGTAAAGAAAAACGTCTGAAAAATGTGTGACCAGCGGTAACATGACTGTCAGAACAAAGTGCAGAATACAGTCAGATCTGATCAGTGAAAAGAGCTTGTGTGGAGGCAGTTGGTTCTCAGATGCTCATTGTTGTGTTTCCTGGAGGAGTTGTGTGTTTATATGATTCAACAAAACATGTGATGGAGGACAGTCACTTGGCAATCTCACTGACATACTGTATGTGTTTTCTGTCTTTCTTCATCATGTACTATCCTACATAGCTGTCAGCATACACCCTAGGTGGTTCAATAACAGTCCTGTCAAATGTAGTGTGTTGGTAAATTAAGGTACAGTATGCACACACAGCCCCCGGACATCTCCAGGTCTTAGTCGTCTCCATCCATCAGAATAGATTCCTCTGTATTCTACTCAGCAGGTTGAATCATTTCTGTCAAAGCAGCAGCCACAGCCCACAGCCTCCCAGGGTAAATGTCAACTGTACCATTAGGAAGGAGCCTAGTAGAAGCCTCCAACAACTACTTCTTGCCCTCATGTCGTCACATTCCTCATAGGACCCACCACACAGATGAGCTGTAGCAGCACATCTTGGTTTGAGAGTGCAAGCCACCATGAATGTATAATGCGTACATGCATACGCGCTGTGCATAGGTGCAGACCCTTGTGCTGCAGTGAGTTCATTATAGATATTCGCTCAATTTGTTCCATGAAGTCTGTCTCGTTATTTCCCACGCCAAGCCCATGTTCAACTCCAACGATTAATTGTCATCAGGGACCACCCACAATCCTTCCAGAGATCTTTTACCGTCAGCGAGGCTCATTTCATGTGTTAACTCAAGCCAAGTGGAGGCTGATTGACAGTGGACTTTAAAAGGTTGATAGTGTAATGATAGTTTAGAGCGAGGCTTCCCAAACTTTTAAATTTGTGACCCCCAAAGTAACACGGACTGATGACCCCCACTATCCCTGAAGTGACTGAAACATTAAAAAACACACGCGCACAGGAGTCATGCAGTGATACTGGGGCATATTTGCCGCATTGCAGGTACTTGACATTTTACTCATTGTGTTCTGTTTTACGTGCAGGGGTTCAAGGGGAGGGTTTATGTTAATGTTTATTTAGGTTAATGTGTCCATTTTGCAATTTTTATTGGCCTTTTTATGTTTATTTTTTATTAATGTGACACCATGAGTCAAACCTGTTGGCCGAACAATGCCTTACCTGTTTGTTGTAGTTAAGCCGTTGTGATGTTCAATACCATGGATTTTCTTTCCAATCTGATACGGAGTAAAATTCAGGCTGGTATCAGTGATAAATATTCAACACCGATCCGATACCGATACATTGTACAAATACACTTAATGTCAGGAAAATCTAAAAAAAAAAGTTTATTTCAAATCATAACTTCATAAACAATTCAAGGCATGAGAATAATTATTGTTTAATTATTAAGAACTGTTAAAAAAATTCAAACTTGCATGTTAATTCTCATTCCATGAACATGTTAACACAAAACATGAAAATACTGAACGTGTAACACTTCAACAAAAGCATCCAACGTTGACACTTTCCCTCATTCACAAGTTTTTATTAAGGAACAATAGCATATTTACTGTTTTCCCCTTTAGTCTGTTCTGTTTTTTGCTCAGTACAGATTGAGTCCAGACTGATGTCATGAAATTGTGTTGCCAGTTCTTATGGCATTTAGTGTGCTGTATGTACGCATTTTCATCCTTTCACGTGTTATTCAACGCCATTTGATCGCGTGTCAATGTACGCCAAGATCTGTGGTTTATATATCCCTAACCCTAAACCTAACCCTTACCACTAATCGCGTGGTATTTCATGCGGTGTGAACATACACGCGGGAAGCTTATAATGCATGCACACCAATTAAAAGTGGCATGTTATCTGTAACACAATGATATCACGTTGACGAGTCAGAGTTGACTGACTGAGAAGAGTGACACAGTACACACTTACCCAGGTGGAAGAAGTAGTTGCCACCAATCGCGTATTGTTTGGACAAGATCCCAATAGTTTAGCTACTTTCCACTGTGTTCCTGATATACATTACCTCAAATGACAAAAGTATCAAAAGTATCAATATTTTGATTTGTGAATCGATTCTATAGTGTAAAGATCTGGGATCAGAGATACCAATATTTTAGTATCGATCCGCACATCACTATTAAGCTGTTGTTTATGCCGTATTAATAAAACCTTTACTCCTTCAAAGTAAAAGCAATTACTATGCATCTTGAAATTCACAATATCAGTATCCTTCATTCAAAGTACAGGTGCAACAGTACTGCCCTTAGTCAGTCGTAACCACCTCAGGGATCACATCAAGAGGTTTCTGGAAATCATCTCACGACCCCCCGCTGGCATCCTGTGACCCCCACTTTGGGAACCCCTGGTTTAGAGCATGGAGAAGCTCATACAGTTGTGCTCATAAGTTTACATACCCTTGCAGAATTTGTGATTCCTTTGGCCATTTTTCAGAGAATGTGAATGATAATACAAAAACTTTTCTTTCACTTGTGGCTAGTGGTTTGGTGAAGCCATTTATTATCAAACAAATGTGT
>JAPQRP010000006.1:27920308-27941422 GCA_037367295.1 Apogon hyalosoma | reverse complement strand
AATGATACTGAGGTCAGCAGACTGAGATGGACACTCCTTCACCTTCACTTTTTTCTGCTGTTCCAATGACAGGTCGAATTGGCCTCATGTTTTGGGTCATTGTCATATTGGAGCATCCAAGATCATCCCATGCACAATCTGTCAGGGTATGTAAACTTATGCGCACAACTGTAGCTGATTAATTGGCCCATATCAGCCATAGACACTCATGGAAGTGAATCATCTTTGATGTTATTAAAAGCTGAATAACTGGTCAGATACAGAACATTAGAACATTCAAGTCACATTAATAGATGCCTTGATAAGTAAATAAAATACATCTGATAAACACTCACTGTTAATAAATAAATAAATAAATAAATACATAAATAAAAGGTGATTTTTAGGTGTTGTTTTTATTTGTTCAGATACAATTTTTCCTCCAATTCCATTGAAGAGGCCTCATCTTTGCAGTTTGCCACTGTTCTGCCAACTGTCACTGGTTAATTTCTGAAATCTACCAGTTGCAAATAAATATGAAGAGACTTGAGAAAGAAGACAAAACCATACATAAAAGGACAGACAGTCGATAATAGATATCCAGTATGTTTGATCTTCTGTGCATCCTCCCAGTTATTGCAAACCTCTGAGGAAACAACTCGTCTCTCTGTTTGCTCTTGTCATCCTTATTGATCGAGAGTCTGGAGCAAAAATAGAAATCAGCATCCAAGGAATGAAATTTGACACTGTCGTTATAACTTTCCCAGGTTGCCTTGTCACAAAAGGCACTGGCCATATCATCCTGACAATGATGGGAATTTGTTTTTAGTCTGCCACGCCTACTGTGTCCCTGTCCACTTCACAGCCAAAGACTGGAAGACCTCCTTAGATACCTACTGGTTCCATTTGTGGTAATCTTAATCACATCTCATCTTTGGAAACATCATGTCCATGCAGACTTGAAATCCTGATAGGTGCTGACACAGTGTAATATAGTATCTTGACAGATAGCACCTTAGAAATTGCCTGAGCTGTCATGAAAGTACAATTGATTCCCACCAGAGGCACAGTAAAAAAAAAAAAGAGAGAGAGAGAGAAGAAAGAGTCACTTTCTTGGACAAGACTGGGCAAACCAAGTGGAGGCCATGTTGTCTTCTGATTTTTTTTATTTTATTTTTTTTTTCATTTAAACGTGAGATATGTGAAGAATAAAGGTACACTGATGAGGACATGCTCTTTCCACAAGTGAAGAGACCACCAGTTTTATCTTACAGTACTCTTTATTCATGATAATACTTATATGATACATTATTTTAATGAAGTAATAATATATACATTTTCCATTCTCCTCAGCAGTGTGCCTAAGAGAAAAGCAGTGCTCAATGCAAAATTATGGTTAATCTTTAGTCCTTTATTAGTCACAATATTATTGTTAACTTGCAAACCCCCCCAGACAAAAAAATAATGCTAAGAAAAACAACTGACCAAGGAGTGGGTAAGCCACCAGTTAATTTTGGACTTTAACACTTGTATTACTCAGGTAGAAACAGTGGCATAAAAATGAATTCCATGTTACTATAAAATAAAACATGAATCTCCTTCTATCCCCTCCCCAACTTAAAAAAAAAAATGTGTTGACTCTGAAAATAAATGTTACCTGTGCTTATCACTTTGACCAATCAGCTCATTGATGAGTTTTGCACATCCCTAGTCCATTTGCAAAAAAGAGTTTGCTGTAGCAGTTGAAATTTTAGTCAAGTTCAATACAAACAAAACATTTGACTGCATACTTTAGTGTTTTACTTGCTGAGGTAACTGCAGAGTACTGTTTTGCGCTTTTTAATTAAACAACATTCAAGGGAACGCTTAGAAGACTAGAGATTTACTGAAGATTTACCAAGACTGGGCACATTAGTGAGAGCACGATCCAGATAAAGTGTCAGCGGCCAGTTTTTGCTGGTGATTCACTAATGATTTGCAAAATTTTGAGGGCGCTGGGATTCTAATAAGACAGTGAAGGTTTTACACATGTTTCTGTTTGGAAACAGTCACACAGACCAAGGAGAGGCAGCATGGGCAGTGGATGGATGTAACAAAGTCTAAAATAGGGGCTGAAAAACTTTAAAATCACAATGTCCAACCTATTCACAAAGGCAGATCTGGATCACCACTGTGAGCGAGGTAAATACAGGAGGGGAAAGGTGCATTCCACTGACAAAATTAAATAAGATGGTACGGTGCATGACGCAAAGGAGACGCTGGGAGAAGTGACATTTGTAGGACACCATAGAACTGAATTCTGACTTATATTCACAATTCTCAACAGTCTGTGGTCAAGCCTTTGAGGTTATTACATTTATTCTATATGACGGATAGGCTGTTCTTTTTTAACATGGTGTGCTGTTTTTATCAGCCACAGAACCAGAAAAATAACTGGAAAATCAGAATGTTATCAAGCTGACTAATTGTATTTCAGTATTTCATCTAAATGTTTTGTTTTTTTTTTTACACAAAGCCATGTAAAACCTCTGCTTGACTTGTTGAGCCTCCTGGCAATTTGATAACATTCTGTCAGCGATCCACTAATAAGTGCACATCCAATAATGGCCTTAGGAACAAGTCAGGTCAAAATGTGGACAATTTAAGGTCAGTCTGCTCTGATAAGGCCTTCCTCTGTTTCCAAATACATACAGATGGGTAGAGCAAATTCTATCTCTTCTACCACCTCCTGTCTGCTCTCAGAAGAGCCTCTTTTGTGCAGAACTGTCAGTTGATGAGTTCAGATTCAAGATTCCTTTTATTGTCAGTGTATACAAAAAACTTACCCAATGAATTTGTATGCGCTTTGTAGAAACAGTACTTTTTGAGTAAAAAAAGAAATATGCAATGCAAAATATTTATATAGTATTAAATGTACCAAAAAAAAAAAAAAACTGTTCAAAAAATACACACACCCCCTGCCCCTCTCCCATTCAGTCATGTCACATGTTCACACATAATTAGGTCCAGAGGATGGTGAGAGGTATGTACAGGGGTTATTGCACATTTTCTATTTTTTTTACCTCCACCAAGGAGGTTATGTTTTCTTTGGGGTTTATTTGTTTGTCTGTTAGCAAGATAATTCAAGAAGTTATGGAAGGATTTTAATGAAATGTTGATACTGGCACAGGGAACAAAAGATTAAATTTTGGTGATGATCAGGGGGGACTGATCTGCCTTGGCGGAAGTCTTTTCTCTCGGAGTGCTTTTCTGGTTATTATTGCACATTGTTTTTAAATGGTTATGCACATTCATGTTTTACATTATTGCACATTGTTGATTATTATGCATTGTTGATTGCAGTTATTGATTATTGTTGATTTTTCATTATTGCACATTGTTGATTTTGTTCTGTTTGTTCATTTGTATTGTACTGATGTGCCTCTTGGTCAGGTCTCCCTCGAAAAAGAGATTTTATCCCAAGGTACTTCTTGGTTGAATAAAGGTTAAATGTGGTTGGTTGTTGCAGAGTTCAGTGGATGAGTGCTCTGGGGTTGAAGCTGTTTGCCAGTCTTGAAGTGTGTGCTGGGTGGTTAAAACATGCTTTTTTTAAAAAAAAAAAAAAAAAAAAAAAAAAAAAAAGACACAATCAACAGTTGCAAGCCTTAGTAACACACAAGCCATTAATAATGCCATGTTTCCACTACATGGAACCATCTCAACTCGACTCAACTCGAGTACCAGGTACTCTTCCTTTAGACTGTTTCCATTACAAGATACTACCAACTTTAGAGTACCTGGTTGTCATAGCGATGCTGCGCATAACTTCCATGACATCTGCTCAGAGAGTTGCTGATAAACTCGCTCATTGTGTGTTGCCCCGCTGAATTTTTTTGTCAGCCATCAAGGACAGAAATGTTTGACTCTCCTCAACCGACCACGGTGTAGTTTTGCAGGCTGCCATCATGTCGCATCTGTTTTAAATGGCAGGTCACACATCGATAACACAGTGACGCAGAGACGACTCTCTGACCAATCAGTGGTCTGCAGTGTTTACACGTCACATTTTAGTATCTCTTCCCCTGTTTTTGAACCTTGGCAGAGTAGATACCAAAAAACTAGTACCAGGTACCAGATTCCAGGTTCTTTTACATAATGGAAATGCAAAAAAGCTAAGTAGAGTCAAGCCGCTACCACGTAGAGGAAATGTGGCATTAGTCTGTCAAAAATCTGGATTTTCCCACAAAGGATTGATTACTACTAACCTGTATACAAATAAAATAGAATCAAGTATGTAAAAAGATGATAAATATTAGACAAGCTGATCATCAGGATAAATGTGAATGTTTTCAATTCATATATCGGGAGAAAAGGTAAAAAAGGAAAGTGCACAGACTTAGTTAATATGCGGCTGTCCTTTTTTGTTAGAGGATAAATGAAGGACAACTCAATCTTCACAACCCACATAGATTCATGAAACACTGAGAGAAACCTAATGAGTGGGTGTTGCCAAAAATTAAGTGAGAGATTTAATGATAGACAGCAACTGAGCGAGATCCTGACAAGGAGCATAAGAAGTGAGGAAAGGAGTCAGACGACTTGAAAAAATGAGGAAAGAGGAGCGAGACTGGGAAATGACTAGAGGGAGACGAGTGACAGATGACGGAAGGAAGCCTTAGGGGTGAACCAAAGAGAGATTTGGCGGATGTGACCTCATCCCTCACTACAAGAAATGTTTTTTATGCTGCTTATTTTTCATTGTTGACTTTTATGTCATGATCATTGTGACTAAAAAGAGTAATGTGCTATTGATGGCAGCTGCTCTGTCATCCTAAATAGAATATGCAGATAGTGGAGTAAAACGTGGTAATACATTGTGTTAACGTTGTATTTATGGGTTGTATAAAAATAACACAGTGTACATTTTAGTGTCTCTAAAGTTTCTGGTGTAAATAAGGCTGCTGTTGGTGTTTTTTCTTCAATGAATCTCTCGGATTATTATTTCAGTTACTCATTTCAGTTCTTTTTCATGATTAATCTATTAATTATTTTCAAATTGATCTGTTAATCCTTTAGTTGAGTTACCTGTAAATTAGAATGGCGTCTTCTATTGTTAATTTCTAACCCTTTACTCATATTTTCTGAAAGAAGTTAAAAAAAATACGCACACTGATTAAAAAATATATATGTATGTATATATGTGTGTGTATGTGTATGTTTTGAGAATAGTCATTTTTTAAGAAAAAATCATGTCATGAGAATAATAATAATTATATAATAATGTGATGCATTATATAATTAAATAACTCATATAATCATAACTTAGTAATAATTTTATGAGTAAAAAAATCATACTTGAAGAGACTAAAAATACAATCAAAATGACCAGCTGAACCATAGAATATGTGAAACACCAATATGTGAAGATGTAATTCATGGAGATACCCTACATTTCTCATTTTAACACAAATGACAGAATATTCTTTTATATTGGCCCTTTTTATGCGATTTTTCTTGTACCATTCAGATATTTCTATTAAAAAAGGACAACTTTATTCTTGTGACATTGTTACTTTTTTTCAAAAAATTATGACATTGTTCTTTTTTGAAACATTCTGATTTATTCCCCTAACATTCAGATTTTCCTTGATAAATTACAATTTAATTCTTGTTCTGTGTGAATTTTTTTAGTTAAAATATTCTGACTTTTTTCATGAAATGTAATAAATCAATCTTCACTGTGGCCTTAATCCTTCATAATTGATTTACAGTGCAATGCTAATGGAAATCTTTTTATAGGTCTATACACAAGTGGATTACAGCTTTCAAATGTACTGGAAAATGCCATTGTCATACTATCCATTTGCATCTGTTGAGTCACAGCGTACAGGCTCACCATGTTATTATGGTTCTGTTTGTGTGTTAAGGTTCCTACCCTTTTGACAAGAGAAAAAAAAGCTTGTATACACAAAGCATGCGCTATATAAAATATCTTAGCATTACATTATAGCAGCAGGGGCCATCCTGTCCATCTAGGAGAAGTGTCGTGCATACTAAAGATTAACAAATTACAATAAAAACCATGTGGTCAACTTGAAATCCCACAAAGATAGGCAGGTGAGATTAAGACAAGCTGAATGAATAATTTCAGTGTGACAGCAGATAATAACAGCAGCATTAAGGGAGCTTTAGCATTAAGTTCTCCCAGCAGCCATGCGACAGCAAAGCACACCCACTATCTCAGTTCTTTTGTCGCTTATCCCGATTCCTGTCTTTATACCCCCACAGATCCGATAACCACTGTGTCAAAGTAGATTTCGTTTACTTTATTATTTTTTGGAGATCCCTAGAGATTAGATACGTTCCTCGTTGAAGTCCCAGCCCTGAGTCTTCACATCTTACAGCAGCATCAGCACAATAGCAGTCACTTGTATTAACTGTTGCCGCATCACCATCCTGTTTTGTTTAGTAAATTGGATTGCAGCTCTTTTTAAGCGTTCTCTGCTTTGCGTTGCAGTTTGGGACTCTATCTTGATAAAGCTGTAGGCTTTACCATAATGACCCATGGCTCAGGCTTTTGAATAAATGCCATGACAAATAGATGAGATACACTCACAGAAATAGCAGTAATGATCTTGTTTTTCAGGGAGTTAAAGGATTATCTAATGGTATTACTGAAAACATCTGTCTAAGCATCATCCCGTACTCGCTGCATCACGTCTCTCTGTTTACTCATTCCTGGCAGATGTTCAATGACTGCAGTAAGGCTGTCATATTTTACATTGGGTTTTTTTTGTCTCCCAAGTTTTCTATGCATGACTGACGGCTTATGCTTTCTATGTCCATATGATAAAAAGGAAAAGAGAATTGAAGTATGCAGGGAAAGTCATGACATGGAAGCTATCTAGAACAAGACAAGGACTGAGGATCATATAATCCTGATGCCCAGTACTCCTTGCCAGTTTTATTTTGGAAGGGAGTACTTTGTTGGGGTATTTTAGTGTTATGTGTGCAGAAAGGAGATTATAGATATCAGATTTGTTAATTTCACAAACCCATCAGGAAACAGCCGTAATCCTGGTTCACACCGGCCCTGCTGCCTCCACCTGTTCCTCTTACTTTTTGCTTCTCTTATCCTCTATATTCCCCCCTTTTTGTTTTTTTTAACTCACATTTCTTTCACTGTTCCAATCTCCCACTTTAACATTAGCTCTTTCTCATGACTTTAATTCTGCTTCTCTCCTTTTAAATGTAATCTTTTTTTTTTTTCCCTCGCTTACCTAAGCTAAACCCATTTAAGGAGGAAGTAATAACTGTTCATCCCCACCGAGCTTCTTCTCTGCCTTGGGAGAAGCCTCTTTTCGTGGGCATGTTATGCTCTGCCCCACGCCAAAGCCCACTCGCAGACATACAATGGGTTGATGGGGGCTGATGCCTGAAATGTAATCGAATAAAAGAAGAGCCAGCGACAGATGTACGGAAAAAAATCACACGTATTTTTATAACAGGCCAAGGTGAGCTTGCATTTGTATGTGTGTATGGTTTGACTTGCTGTGCAAACGTGCCACATATGCTCATTTGAGCTGTCTGCCCACGGTGTATCAGTGGCAGCTGTGCATGAGGAGTAGCGCTGAACCTCTACCCACCTCACTGACCTGCTTGTCACTTTGTTTCCTGTGAGACCAGGCTGCTACATCTGCTATTATTAGACTTGTGATGTAAAAATCTCACTGGTAACATAGGCATGATGACAGACAACCTATACTGAAGAGTACAGCAGCCTATCGCTTAGACGACTGAGTCAGTAACAATGGAAGAAAGAACAGCATATTCTGTGTTGTTTTTTTTTCCAGAACAATGCCTCTGATCCCAGTCTAGCCCTCTCAGTTTTATTTACGAGTGTAAATCTGCACATGTTCTGAGGAAACACTGAGCAGTGCATGAAAGACTTAACTGCTTGAAGCCAAGGCTTAATAATTTGAGCACAATTATTGAGCCTAATGTAATAATTGAATGACCTTTATAGAAACATAAATATTATATTTCCACATCCTACTCCACTGTTTGGCATGACTGGAGCATAACTTTTATTGGTACGCGACGTTAGTAATTTCTTTTTATATTTCAATAATAAGCTTGTTCATATTCTTGTTCTTGATCATCTTGTTGTTTTTCTTGTTCTTCTATTTCTTGTTTTTCTTCTTGGTCTTGTTGTGTTTTAGTTATTTTTGTTTTTGTTCTATTTCTTGTTAATGTTCATTATGTTTTTCTTTTTCATCTTCTTGCTTTTCTTCTATATCTTGTTCTTCTTTGTCATGTTGTTGTTGTTCTTTTTGTTTTTCTCCTTTGTCCTTTTCTGGTCGTCTTGGGGACACTGACTATGTACGTCCGACCAATAACAGCCCCATGCACAGTGAACACTATAATAATAATCCTAATAATCCTAATAAATATAGTGACTCTGGTTACTGCTTTTCCATCTTACAGTTATGTTATTTGTGGTGCACATCTATGTGAGAGACAGACCTTAGGGCAAAGCACACAGATTGTAACGGAAACTTCTCAGCCTGTTTAACACAGTGACCTCTGCATAAATAAGCTGTTGCTTCAGCCTACACCTTTTCACCCATGTTTAAAATAGATATCCAAACTGTATGTATGTATATATCATGTTTTGTTAAATGGACGAATAAATTACTGCTACTACTACTAGTACTACTACTACTTTACAGAGGAAATGTGTGCATCAGCTTAGTACATAACTGCTGTGAAACAGTCACTCACTCTCCTCATTCACTGTATTACTTGCATGATGACCATTTTCTCCCTTTTTCACTGTTCAGAGACCCACTTTTTTTTATTATTTTCTTTTTTTTATACTAAGCAAGCAGAGTTGCATTTTTTGCACTTACAATTACAGGTCATGTCAAATCAGCCGTGTGTCGTTTTCATTTAGAAAACCTAAACAGTAAACAGAAACACAATATTTATTTGAGTTTCATGTTCAGTCCTGATTAATAGACCTTCTTCATTAGATGCATTGTATGTGTATAAATTTACATTTACAAGAAGTAGAAAAAGCGAGTTATATCATTACCCACAAATATGTTTGTGACAATTTGTTTTAATAGAACACTATTTTGTATGACTTGAACTTTATTAACTTTTTTTTTAAAGAAAAATTAGAACATACAAAATATACAATTCCGCACCTTAAGCCAGTTGTTAATACAAGTATAATGAAGACATGTGGACAATATCAAACAAAATAAAACATTAAAAAAGAAAAAAGCTATAAAGACAATGCCAACAATACACATATACAAGGTTACAGCAGTCCTTGCTGATCAAAGTCAAATGGAGCCAAATTGAGTCAAATTCTTGAGGTGGATACATCATTGACCTGTGTAGGAAAAGTAGCCAGTCCACTTGTCATTGTAATCATTTACTCTATTTAACAGTCTGTATGATCATTTTTCAAATGCTGCCAGTTGACCAAGAGAGATATGCTACTGGGGGAAAGTTGGAGTTGATGGGGCCTTCCGCTCTTTTAATAAGAGTTTTCTCCCCAGCATGATGGCAGTTTGTACCTATTGCACAAGAGAAGAGGGCAAATAACTCAAAGCTGAAGGATCCCCAATAAAACACATTTTTGTACACATCCATACACAGCCATAGGCCACATATATACTGTATGTACATATTCCTCCACTCTTAAAAAGAAAAGCATCAAGCATTTTCATGAAATACATACTTGCCAGCTCTTCTGATTATAAATTAGCTGTTGAGTGATAAGAAAGAAATTACTGAACACTCCTTACATTTTAAATTTTCCGGTATATTTTATCTCTGATCCATAAATAACCCATCAAAATTTAGCAATGGCTTAATTAAAAGACATGGTGTTGGGATATTTGTTTTATTAAGAGCTTGAAGCAAAGCCAGAAAAAAATAGTAAGCCTTTGAATAGAAGCCACCTGGCACAGACCAGCTCTGTGGACCTGCTGGAAACTTCTCTCATTATACCATAAATAAGAGCAGGAGCAGCCGAAGCAGTAATAGGACACTCCGAATTCTCCTTTAAAGAATTTACCAGATGAAACTGTCTGATATCCCAGCATGATGTGATGAACCTTAAGCACACAATATAAAGAAATATCTGGCTTTAGTCAGCAGTCAAAGAATGTGGTCATTATTATATATAGTGGCAGCATGATGAAACTCATGAAGTTTTCTTTGGTTTGTTTGAGGTTTAAAAGAAATGGATGCACTAGCACACGTTTAATTCCGTTAGTATGAAGCAGACATCCACCACACAAGATAAGAACATAAATCAACAACAGCAAACAAACAACAAGACATACTCTAGAATAAGTCCTCATATTGATTAGTAACATATAGTCAGTGTTTGAAAGTTCAGGCTGCTATGATATGTATGTTTGCACTGGTGCTTTATGTCCTGAAAACATTTGCAGATGATCTCCTTTTATCGCAGTGTGATTATGTTTACCTTCTGCTTCAGCGGACATCAGCCTGTAGACAGTTTGAATGAGTGATCATGTATTGCTTTGATGCACTGTTACATACTGTTACATTACAAAGCTGTTGTGTATTTATAGCTATTGCTGAAGCTGTGGGAAGGTCTGGAGCTGATTAAACTTGCCTTATTCTGCAGAACACTCACATATAAAATGTATATAGCATTAATGTATTATTCTGCAGGAGCTGAAATCACCAGAGCCAGAATTTGAAACATCACACCTACTTTCTGGAAATTACAGCTGCCAAATATGCTCAAAAATCAAACAAATAATGTGATTATTTTAATGCCACAGTTTGAAAATAATACACTTTCCTTCTGCAGCTCTCTCCTCTCAGTCCAAATGAATAGGTTAAATATAAAGATTAATGGCCTGACACCAGAGGTCGCGTTAACCGAATATATCCCATCACTCAGGGAAATTTTTTTTAAGATGATGGAAAATTCTGTAGGCCGTCCATCATTTTGACAGATTGAAATACTGAGTGTAATCTACCGAAGAAAGTTTTCACACAACACTGTGAACACAACCTGCTCACAGGATCGCTGGTCTGTCCCTCTCTTAATAAGGCATCAAACAGTCCATAACAGCATCCTACCTGTATAGAAGCCTACAGCACCACCGTTCACAACTACGCTGAATACAACACCATTACTTCTGTCAAATGGCTCACTGTTAGTTCACCTGTAGTACCACCCCTGTCCAGTTGATGGCGAGTGTGCATATTAATCACTCATTGTCAAGTCTTGTCTGACTTTAGCTGACCCTTCCATCCATCCATTTTCTGAACCCGCTTTATCCTCACTAGGGTCACGGGGGTCACTGGAGCCTATCCCAGCCACTTAAGGGTGAAGGCGGGGTACACCCTGGACATGCCGCCAGTACATCGCAGGGCTGACATATAGAGACAAAAAAAACACAAACACACTCACATTCACATGGCATGGGCAATTTAGAATAATCGATTAACCTATCAACGCATGTCTTTGGATGGTGGGAGGAAGCCAGAGTACCCGGAGAGAACCCATGCAGACATGGGGAGAACATGCAAATTCCACACAGACGAGTGCTATCCACTGCACCACCGTGTCGCCCGACTTTAGCTGACGTTAGCCAAAATTATATGCTACTTTGCTAGTGCAAAATGCCAAGACAGCTGAGTCTCCTTAGTTATTTTAAAAAGCCCAGTAAATGTGATGGCATTTATAAATGTGGTGGAGAACAAAGGACAAGCAAGTAATACTGATAACGTTTATCAGAGACTGATCTCATGAAAACATGTTATATGTCATGCCGGTTCTTACGGCATTTGGCATGCTATATGTACGCATTTCCTACCTTTCCTGTGTTACTCAGTGCCATTTGATGGTGTGTTAATTACGCCAAGATCTCTGGTTCACATAACCTAACCCTCAGTGTGTGATATTTGACATGGCGTGAACATTCACATGGAAAGCTTATAATGCACACAGATGACACGCCAGTTAAAAGTGGTATGTATATTTTCATGAGTCATGATATGTTGGTTTATCAGCCAGCAGCAACTACTGTTGCTGCATCACTGAGATGTTGTTGAACATTAAATACTATTAGATATGTCTCATTATCGTTCAAAAATTTAATTTGAAATGACAGATAATAATGTGTTATGACAGAATTTTTAACCATGTCCGTCAAAATGACAGAGAAAAAAAAATGTCTAGCGCAACCTCTGCCTGACACTATATCACACTGTCATGGAAGAGTGAAGATGCTTTTTAATGACACAAGACACAGAGTAGAATCACATGCAGGTTGCATCTGTCAGAATCTATTCAGTGACCAGTGAGTCATGTATTCAGCCTCCCGTCCTGTCTGAAAACACATGTGATTAGACAAAATTGAGGTGTCACAGGATAGATTTTCTACACTGGCAAAGAGTAGTTGCAGAAGTCTCATGTTGTTTCACACCACTTAAATTGAAATGCTGAAAGGAAATTGTGGAATTTTTTCCCAATGATGGCAAAAACTATCACTATCATTGCTTCATGGCAGGGAACCAAACTTTTACATCTTTATGTACAAACCCAAACTGCTTTCATAGTTTCAAGTATCCAAAAATACATAGTCTGACTATCATTTCACTGGTAATTACGCTGTCTAATATGTCCTGACACATGATTAATAATTAACTGAAAATGTTTTAACACATCTCACAATAACAAAAACTATCTCTAACTTTGTGATTCATGCTGTTGCTTTGGCAAAGCATCAGTGTGAAACCAGGTTCCTTGCATGGCCATGTGGTTTTCATCATTGTGACCTGGTTTTCTCAGTTGCAGCAAAACATGTTACGAAACCTCCTTCAGGTTAAAGTGGACCAGGTAAACACTTTTAAGGACAAAATCTAAGGAATCATTCTAAATGGCCTTTAGTTATTACTAGTACTGGGCCTATTTCAAATGAATATTAATGAATTAGAAAAATTTGGACAGCACTGCCTTTCATGAATTGAACTAATGGAGCTGTATACCATATATATTTTTACATATTAGTATTATGATAATGGAACTTCAAGTGGTGGTATAAATAAGTTTTCATTTTGTAAAAATACCATGGTACAGAATTGAGGAAGACAGATGAGACAACTGAAGTTAAACCTCAGTATGGTAAATAGGTTTGTATTTTTTATGTTGTCAAACTGCTGTAAGTGTGTAAAAATGCCACTGAGATGAAAATTATAAAATAAGGAACCAGAATATGCAATGTAATTTTTTTTTAATTGATTTTATAAAATTGATGGCGAAAACAAATTGTTCAGAGGTCCATCTTTGTTGCCAAACAAACAGCCAAACTCAAACAGCCTGTATATATTTCCAATCCTTTAGGATCAACACGTTTCCAATTTTGGAAAGCAACTCGGACTGCTAACTCCATTTGCATGTGCTTGAATTATGAGCGAAAACTCTAGAGGAAACCTACACATCCACTGGGTGAACATACAGGAATAACTTGACATAGAACAGGCTTTGGCAGAGGATTAAACCCAGAACATCCTTTTGAGGAGACAGGTCTAACTATATTCTAATTCCAGAGTAGTGTATCATTGGTGTAAGAGTGTCTGATTTGAATATGTTTGTGTGTGTCTAGAACAGGTAAGGAATGTGTCATAACCTTAACTCATGTCAGTTAGGTAGCTAAACCATGAAAATTATCATTAGATACTGTTAAAAGTACTTTGAATTTTGCTGCTGACCCCAAAAGATGCAAAGCGTTAAGAACCGGAAAGCTTGAAAAGGCTCTAATTACTTTCTCACCCATTTTGCACTTGGCTAGCAAAGTCACTGCTGAGCAAATTAAATCACATCAGTGGGGAAATAAAGAAGCATGCAAATTTGGAAATTGGATTATCCCACCTGATGATAGCAGATGACTGAAAAGTTCAGCTGTTGTCAGTTTGTCTTTTTTATTTTTGTTTGTTTCCTGTCTGACTTGACCATTCACACACAAGTAAAGGTATGATAGCACGACAAGCTGTTTTATTGCACCTCACAAGAGCCACTTTCAACTTGGATGATCGCTCTGACACCAGACAAGAAAATCAACATAGATGTGCAAAGAGATTTTTTACAATTATGTTAACATTCGAGTAACTCTCAGTTCTATTCAACTCCAGGTTAAACTGTTTTGGGAGCTTTTGTTGCGAGTATTTTTGAAGGTGAAAAGCCACATCACAGACCATTCTACATGTGTTATTACTTTTTTTTTTGAGCAAGATGAAATTTGTGCCAGAGAGGACAATTATTGTTCACCCTTAAAGTATTAAATTTATGTCATTATTCTAGGGAGCAGCATAATTTAGACATCTGTGAAATACTTTTTTAAACTCTGAGGCTTTCTGAAGCTGATGGGTCAGAAACTAAGTACAAACGTGAAGGTGAAAAAATAGCTGTGGCACAAAACACCATTAATTTTGTAAAAACGGGTTAAAGTCACATTATTTTCATTAATATATTAGTATCACCATTGACAGACTGGCTTTGTAAGTGCTAATGGTGTGGTTTGGAGACTGTTTTTCTTATATTCTCCTTGTTTGCATTGCCAAGCTTTAAAGCAGCACAGCAACAAGTTCCTTTTTAATTTTTTTGTTGGCATGGGAAGACGTCCCTGTCAAATTCAGAAAAGGATATCATGTCATGGGGACAGGAGCGAAAAGATTAATCTCCCACTTTTATGCCGATGTAGTCTCACTAGGACAATAACAGAGCTGAGTGAGACACTGTTTATATGAAGCATATCAGTTATTCAACCTGATAAACAGAGATACAGTCTGCCCATAAATGGTCATGTGTGTGTTTGAGTGCGTCCATACCGGCTCAGTCCTAGACTTGTATTTGCACCACACGCAATCACATTAGTTTATATAACAAAGATTGGAATCTGTTGGCAATTTCTCACACATATTGAGCTGTATGCTAAAGACCTAATTATCAAGAGCTGTTATGGAGTTCACAAGCGTCTTTGACATCTTAATTAGATCTTAATGACATTTCAGTTGGAATGGCTGAACTGAGTACCCTGAGATGAGGCGAAAACCAGCACTGATATACAGTGGGAAACGGGAAAGTGACTGACACTAGAGATGAGGGCACGGGAAAGGAAAGGAAGGCAAGAGAGAAGAGACAGAGGGTGAAATAAATGTAAATGAGGAGGACTGGAAGACATTTGTGCTTTATATACACACACCACTCACTGAATATGTCCTATGTGGGATGACGTGTGTTAGAATGTGGATTTGATTAACACAGATGCACTCTCTCTTTCACCAGCCAGCTTTCTATCGTCTTACTTTCCTGTATTCCCTCTCTGTCCCAGCGGGATATGGAACTATACATTGCCCAGTAATTACTCTGCCCATGTCCCAGTAGCATCTCATGTCTCACACGGGCCTCTTAATCAGATTCTTAGCATTTATTACCATGAAATTTCAGTGTACTCACCCTGGAAAATGACTAGATATGCTCCGTACTGCCAAAGGAGCTGGGGTGGTAATGGTATTTCTGGCAGATAGATGGCTGATTAGACACAATAATCTTCTGTAGTGCTGTGTTTTGCATTGCAGAAATTTCTGTGTGGTCTGCAGTGGAGTGCAGGTAATAGTCTGTTTATTCTGGTGGGCAGCCCGGGTATTTTTAGTTAAAGGTTGATTCGCATTTATGCAGCTATACAACAAAGTCAGCAGACCAGACTGCAATGAAAGAACATTCTGCTGCAGTGAATGAGTAAACTTGTACACAAACCTCAAACTATCCACGTGATTATTGTTTTTTTGTAAGCAGAAATCATCCATCAGTGTGTCTGCGCTTTGCACACATAAACAGTGCACACACAGACAGGCAAAAAATTAAAACCTTGACAAGAAAGAGTAATTGATTCAAATCGTTGAAGGCAAATATTTATTTATCAGATGAGTTGCTCTGTGTTGTTTTCCTGGGCTCAGCTGGCCTGCACTGCCCGTCACTTGAGAGCAGCCATTAGAGGAGAAGGGACAGAGAAATAAAGAAAGAGAGAGAGACAACATAGACATCTAGGGGACAATGATGAGGAGCCCAGAGACGGAGCGTAAACCACAGATAACATCAGAGAAAATGAGGGAGGAAAGGCTAAATAGAAGCTTTGTCTGAATCCCCTTGCGAGGAGGAGACTGAGGAATAAACAGAGAGACTGAATGTGGGTTGAAAGATTGGGCAGCAGGAGACACATTACTAAGAGTCTGTTGGTTGCTACAGATGCTGTTCTGTGTGCAGCCGTGTCTGTTTATCACTTTCCGCTTCTCCCCAAGCCCTTCGTCTCATCTCTATTCTACCCCTTCTGTCTAGCCTAAATCTGTCAGAATACAGCCACAAATACCTGGCAACAGCTACCATTTACAACCACCTCCTCGTCTTCCTCCCCTACCATGCCTCGAGCTTCTGTTTATTTGCACTTCCTCCCGGTTACTCTCAGCCTTTATTCATTTTATTTAGCCTTTATGGGTTTACTTAGCATTTTATTTGCCCATAAAGGGCAATAAAAGGAAGCTTGTGAGATCAGCAATTCATTGTAACAGATTTAGGTCCGCAGATGCTGGTGTAATTTCGTAGTTTTCCACTTAAGAAGGGCATGTTTTTTTGTTTTTTTTATTATTACAGCCTGGAAGTAGAACATTAGGCCCATGTTGTCTCAGCAACACTCTATCAACCTACTTGTCGCATAAAAGCATCTATTTTGAATACTTTAATGTTGCAAAGACTGCAAACTGTTGCAGAGTCTATTTTTTTCTGTTTCCAGGCAGATGTTCTTTGAATCCAGGCCATAGATAGACTGGCCAAGACTACACAAACTCTAATCTGCTTATGTGTACTAGTTCTGGCCTAGCTCTTTTCACTTCTACTGTTTGTGTCATCTCCTTTCTGCTGCCAGACTGACTGATGATCTAACCCCTGACTAGAAGGGATGTAACTATTAGACACCCTGTTACACTCAGAACTTTGACTACCAGTCATGAAGAGCAGAAGAATAGAATTGTGGCGCTGTGATGTGAGTCAGTCTCTGACTGACTCCGCTGTCAGATGCTATATAGTGTACTCTATTTGTAGCAAGTGGATTGGAATTGATCTTACTCATTTCCCTCATAATCGCACCATGCCTGGCATGCTATGTGTATTGATTGCTATGGTAACGAGCAACAGGAGGTGCATATGGTCTGTGACCGTGCTGATTAGTGTCTGTCTATGTCCGCATCCCAGGTTCACAGAGGCAGACACCATTGTGATGGGGGACGTGACATATGGGGCCTGCTGTGTAGACGACTTCACCGCCCGAGCCCTGGGAGCTGATTTCATGGTGCACTATGGTCACAGCTGTCTCAGTGAGTCTCCTACCAGTCTCTGTGCATGTTTGTTTCTCCCACTGGCTATGTTTGCACGATGTTTTTTTTTTTTTTTTTTTTTAATTATATCACAAGAACAGGTTTGTGATGGCAAAATTTGTTACATTCTCAGCTTTGCAGTTACACTCATGAAAAAAAGGGGATCGATCACATATGATGGAGCAAATATTTAATTCACATGATATGAAGACATAGCTGTCAGCACCAACAGGTAGTGTGGACTGACTGAATTATTACTCAATCATAAAAACGTCACAACCTTTTCAGAAAAAAAATTAGGGGTGTCCCAATCCGATATTGATATCAGATATCGGTCTAATATCAGCCAATAAACGAGTATCAGATTTTATCAGACTGCATCTAAAATCTCCGATATAAGTGCTCTGATAAGCAGTCCATTTTCCACTCCAGCACCTTAACGTTGGTGCTGCCCGCCACAAAAACCAAAGAAGAAGGGCACCCGGATCCAGCCAGTCGGGCTGATCTAATCTGTGAAATGGAGAACTACTTCTGTGAGGCTCCAATTGAACATAAGAATAATCCTTTACATTACTGGAAAGTCAACCAAGCTCGACTCCCCACCATGGCAGCAACAGCCGCTAAGTTCCTCTGTGCTCCCTGCATGAGTGTTGAGACCCTGTCCGTCGTAAAAATTCCATCATAACACATTATTATCCATCATTTCAAATGTAATTTTTGGTAGTATTTAGTAGTATTTAATGTTCAAAAACATCTCAGTGATGGCTGTTAATCTTCGTCCTCCACCACATCAGTCACTCTTTTTTTACCGTCTTTATCAATGCCATCACATTTACTGGGCTTTTGTAAAGAACTAAGGAGACTCGGCTGTTTGACATTTTGCGCTAGCAAAGTAGCATCTAATTTCAGCTAAAGTCAGCTAAACAACGGGACAGGAGTTGACAATGAGTGATTAATATGCAGACTCACCATCAACCGGACAGGGGCTCTACTACAGGTGAACTAACAGTCATCTGACAGAAGTACCAGTGAGTCATGCACAGGTCCACTTTCCAAACCCGTTCGTACCCACGTACATTAGACCCACAACCAGACCCGTGATTAAACACATTGTCTACTTAATAACTCACTTTTAAGGGCTTTATCTTTGGCTACAACACACGCCATCAATGCTGCTCAATGACATTTGTGGCTGGATGTAAAGCTCACTTCAGAATAAAAGGAACCAGCTGTGAATCAACCACGGTTACACTGTTTCATCTATGAATCTGCTTTTATTTTTTTACTTCCTTGCCCGCTACCCACCCGCACTTTGTTTAACTTTACCTGTGCCCGTACCCCGATTTTTAATTTTTTTTAAACTCGTCCCTGCACATTTTTGTGGGTTACCCGTTGGACCCCCCCAACCCAGTTCAGGACTCTGCCATATTGTATTCAGTGTAGTTGTGAACGGTGGTGCTGTAGGTTCTATACAGGTAGGATGGTGTCGTGGACTGTTTGATGCCTTGTTAACAGACAGTCAGACCAGTGTGAAACTTTCTTTAGTAGATTACCCTCAGTATTTTAACCTGTCAAAATGACGGATGACCTCCAGAATTTTCCGTCATCTTTAAAAAAAATCTGTCAATGGTGGAATATTTTTGGTTAACGTGACCTCTGGATGGAGTAGTAGTAAGGGTCGTCAGCAGTTTAGTTAACTGACTGATTATTATTTGTTTTCTGCTCTTTTTATTAGAGTGATATGTTTATTTTGTTTACACTATTTTTTTAGTGAAGACTAAGCGCAATGATCACATTGTTTATGGCACAGTCAATGAAACTGGAGCTGTGAACTCTAAACTTTGAGCAGTTGGACAGTGGACAATATTGTGTTGTTGTTTTTGTTGTTTTTGTCCCTGCCCTCCATTGTTCTCGCCATATACTGACAGTAAAAAATAACTGAAGTGAATTTGAATTATTTGCACTTTAAAAGTTTAATTTGTTTTTATTGGCTTTATTTAGAGTATTTTTCAGAGTCTTCTAAGTTATTTTTAATTTATTTTATTCAATTGTAGAATACTGTAGATATTATGTTGAAGGTTAAAATCTATGTAACCAATTGGTTAATAATAAATGGGTCAGTTTTTCCTCATACCTACTGTTGCTGACTATTCTGTTTGAGTAGCGTCACTTGATCAAGCCTTTTCTAACATTCCACACAACAAAATAAGTAATAACAGTATGTATGATTCGTGCTGATATCGTATCAGAATGGTATCGGCCAATACTCAAGGCTGCAATATCGATATCGTATTGGAAGCGAAAAAGTTGTATCGGGACATCCCTATAAAAAATAAGAAACTATCCTTCTGCTGTTCATTACAGTCATGGTCACCTGAAAATTCTTTAGACAGTTTTATGGAAATGTGGCCACTGTTACTCGACACACACATTGCCTCACAGAGGAGAACATGAACTGAACACACTCCCAGAACTTCCATCTATTCCATCTATTAGAGAAGACAGTGTGAAAAAGAACTCAGGGCACAGAGAGGCAGACAAACATAGCTATTGATCAACGGAAAATGTAACTAATTAGCGCAGCTCGCCCAACTCCGCTATGGAAGGCATATCAGACCTTTGGAGCCTGGACATCACATTTACCCTGCAGATCAATGGGGAACATGCATTAGAGTCGTCCTTTGAAAACTTCAAGCAGTTCTTTAGAGCCTTCACCTTCGCCCCTGCTGTCTGTCTCTTGCTGAACATGGGAGGAAATGCTAAATCAATACTTTTGATATCTCCCTGCCAGAACAACCTCACCTCTCCCAAATACCAGAAATGACCAACAGAATTTTAATACTTTTTGCTCCCTCCAAGTTCCCTTTGTGTTATTTTGTATTTTCCTGTTTGTGTTCATCTTTGTGCATGGGATGTTGGCACACATTCATTATTTGATATTTGCTGAAGTGTATGCTTAGAAAAGAGATGAGATGCGCACACATCCCGATTTATACCCAAGATGATATAAGATAAAGGCACCAAATATGAATTTGTGGTAAGTGGTGAAGTTGGATTTGATATTAATTGATGTAAAAGATTCTCAAAGGAATTGGATTTACTAAAGATTTTGAAAAATCCACATGTAGCCTTGCCAATTTATATGTGTTTTTGACCTTCATCACACTTTATAAAAACATTATCTGCACTGTTTTTCTGAAGTAGAAGACACATATGAGATTAAACACACTGTGTTTTGACTCACTCATACAGAAACTGGGTCTCCTGCTCCTTTATTTCCTTTTAATTTCCTTTTGCATATTTGCTCTGAATATTAGTGTCATTTCATCTTTTATTAACATAATGCACCTCCATGTAGTGCAGAATAATGGTCTTCACAACAAACCAGTGTTTTATGTTCTAGTCTTGATAGGATTTGCTCATTACAGAGTTGGGAAATGCACTTGACCTTATTGACTTCTTTGAAATGACATCTGCACAAAAAAAGTTGAAGAACAAAATGAAGAAAGTCAGAGAATGTTAGTTTATGAGATAAAAGGCAACACAGAACATCCAAAATGTATTTACACCCCCCCACCCCAAGGGGTATTGTTTTTGGTTGTTTTTTTATGTGTCCGTCCGTCCGTCTGTCTCTTTGTTTGTCAGCAATTTTACGCAAAAACTACAGGACCAATTTCCATGAAATTTTCAGGAAAGGTGCGAGGTGGTCCAGAATAGATCCCATTA
>JAPQRP010000006.1:27902310-27920055 GCA_037367295.1 Apogon hyalosoma | reverse complement strand
AGTACTCAGTTACTATTGTTGACAGATAGGAAACTACATGTAGGCTCCAAAATGGCATCATGACCTTTGACTTTGAGCGACCTTGAAACGTCAAACCCATAGTCTCACATTTTGAGAGGGAGATGTCCATTAAGAGCTAAAACATTTGCAAGGGTTGGCGTTTGTTGTGCCTGGCACCACTTGTTGCAATTTATTATTTATATTTTCACTCTTTTCCTCTTTTTTTTTTTTTTTTTTTTTTTAACCAAAGCACAAAAAGAACCATTATAAAACAGCTGTCTGTGGAGTAGCAGACTTGCTCAGATAACACCAGCTGTCACAATAAAGCTGAAAATAAATGTGGAAATGCAGCTCTTTCATATCGCAATTCAAACCTCACTAATTTGAAACCTCAATCAAAGGTTACCCAGAGGACCAGTTTTATCCTA
This sequence comes from Apogon hyalosoma, assembly GCA_037367295.1. Lineage (NCBI taxonomy): Eukaryota > Metazoa > Chordata > Actinopteri > Kurtiformes > Apogonidae > Apogon > Apogon hyalosoma. The sequence continues at coordinate 27,919,627 of JAPQRP010000006.1, read as the reverse complement.
GTTTAACTTGATCTCAACCAGGATGACACATAACATTTCTATACTAATGTATTTAGCAAATATTTCACCTAATGAAAGAACTGATATCACAATCATGAAAGCTGTTTGCTCATGTTTAAAGGAGTGATATTTTGCTTTTTAAAATGCAATTATGCATTTTAAAATATTTCCCTGTGGTCTACATAAACTGTAAGTGCTATCATGCTTGGGTCTGAATTCCTCATTAATTCAACTCCACAGGTCCATCTTCAACCCTATTTCTGAGTAATGACACCAGAAAGGTCATTTTGAGTGCTGGCCCTTTAAATGCACATGAGCCACTTCATGCCCCACACCCTCCATGTTGTTGGCTGTGCTGCTCTGTCCCGTTCAACCAAAAACTGAACATTTAGGTAATTGGCTCGAACTTTGGACATATTTTCAGTATGGACTACAACTGCTGCTGCTGACAAACAATTATGGCGTATTCGGTGAAATGTTCGTCAGAAGTCTTGACCTCATGTGCAAATGTCGTGACATAAATAGTTACAGACGTAACAAATTAAGCAGGAATTAAAATGGGTTGTAGAAATCCACTCGATTTGTACCAAAATGAATATAAAGATAGCTTTGCAGCACCTGGAGGGTTCAAATTCAAACTTTATGAACTGTTAGGGTCCAAATACACAAATAAATGAACCAAAGACTAATAAAAGTGGGTTTAGCACAGTATGACCCCTATTTTGAGTCACATTCATAGTTTCCAATGTGATAACAGAAGTAACCCTCTGACCTGGAAACGCATTAAATCTACAAATAGTTACGTTTGTCTTGTAAGATGAGCTAAGTTAAGCAACTGTGATATGATACCAGAGATATACTACATAATTATTAAATTCAGATAGATCCAAACTTGCTTGATATCTCAGTGATTTTTTTTTCTGTATACAGTGAATTTTGGCAGATATTAATGATGAATTTGTCCAAAATGTGTTGAGCTCAGACTAGTCTCACCCCTCAAACTGAAGTCTACACTTGAATTTATTAAATCTACAGACAACAATACTTTAACCTGGAAGAGCACTCTGAAGACACATACCTGCACCGCAGTCCTGTCATTCAGTTAAATAGTCTAACTCACAATGTTGCAAAAAGTGGGAAAAAATCCAGGATCTGCTTCTTTTGCTGGATGTGTAAAATCTAATGAGGCGCACCCTTCCACTAAGTAAATGGGTGTAATAGTTTTTGTGCATTCCTGCAGGTTTTGCATAATGAGTGCAGTAGTAACGATGTAATTCTCCTCTTTAGCAGAGGTAAAAACACGATAATGTATATTTACAGGGCCTAATGTTTCACTGTCTCATTGCACTTTTTTGCCACTCCTCTCTAGGCTCCAGTGTTGCACATGGATTGATGTTAAATTGCCATATATTTGTTGGAATGCAACTCAGATTGAATAAAAACCAATAAAAATAGGTCAAATAACAGACTTGTTTTTAATGGTAGTCCATAATCACAATGTAGTACACCTGCAATATATATTGATTTGTAAATGCGACAATCTGCCATTATGCCCAACCTTTTCTGAGTCCAACCTGCTATGGATGTCTATGTATTTGTTTACATGAGAACTAATGAGGTGCTGCACTGTGTGACCTTATAGCTATAACACATAGATGAATAAAAACACTGATGGAGAAAGTGAGTCCTGCCCATCTCATTGACTGTGTCTCTAATTGCAGCGTCTAAGTGCTCTCAGGCTAGCGTGCTAATGTGAACACAGATCGATGTCACTTTTCTTTGCCCTTTATGTTTTGGGAGGGCCGATAAACAAGTAACCTAAAAGTCTCCATCTAGATTTTACTCGACTCCTCCAAAACCAGGTATTTAACTTTCGTCAAAACATCCCATCGCAAATCCCACCTCTTTAAGCCCCTCTCCATCTCCTTCGCTTCCTTTTCAGCTGAGATGCGAGGCTATTCATCACGTCTGCTGCCAGATCATTGACAGCCCACACACCCCTCAAGCCCTAAACATACACACATACACACAGAGTATCCCATTACTTTTTCCCACTCCTCTGCTTCATTCCCTATCTTTTGGAGTTTATACAGTATTATTAAATCGGCTGCCCCCACCCAGAAATTGAATTCCAGTGTTTCCATCCTTACTCTTATAGGAATTTCTCATTCCTCAGTCACCATTTCCATCCCATCTGCCTTCAGTCCTTTGTAAAGATGTGTATCTCACTCTCACACACTTCCACAGTCCCTTCTTTTCTCCTCCACCTCTATTTTTTCCCCCCTTCTGCTTATTTCACGCTTTATTCCTAATCTTTCTCAATGTCGCTTTAATCTAGGCCATCAAGTGAGCTGCACTTCATAAAATATTCTTTCCATAATGGCCTATTTGCCTAATCATAACAAAAAGTCCCCTCGCTTCTGATCTACAAATTAAATGTAGCACAAAAGGAAGAATAATTACAATGATCAACAAAAGCCGATCATTCTTCTCTCTTATCTGTACCCTTCACCCTGCCTTTCTTGGACTCTTTACTACTTTCCTCACCATCAAACTCAACACGTCTCTAGCTACCTCTCCTAGGCCCCGGTGCGTAGTAAATGGCCTGTGAAATTAATAGCATTAATAGTAATCGCATGTGTCCCTCTCCTTCCCTAAATAATTGAGGTCTTCGCATCAGTTCCTTGCACAGAACGAGTTTCAGTTATATCACACGGATGCCTACTGTGAGCTATAAATGTGCATGTTATGTGTTCCCTCATAGCTGTTTCGCTGGACATGTGCTGCGCGTTAATGTTTGAGGTGTCATCAATAGTGTATATACTGCAGGCTTACCTGATATAACAGACTGAATTATTCATCTGTCTTTCTTTTGTCTCTGTTTCCTGCAGTCCCCATAGACTCCACTGCAGGTATTAAGATGCTGTATGTGTTTGTGGATATCCAGATGGACAATGCACACTTCCTGGACACGGTCAAGTTCAACTTCGCTCCTGGACAGTCTCTGGCTCTCGTCAGCACCATTCAGTTTGTGGCAGCACTGCAGGTGATGAAGCACTGAGCAGATCTGATTTTTTTTTTTTTTTTTTTGTGCTTGAGAACACGTAAATGTGGGCACCTTACCTGAATTTTTATTTTTTGTCTTACTCAAGTATTTGTGTATATACAGTAGAGACACACACGTTTTGTTTTGGTTTTTTTTTTTACTTCCGTGTTCATACAGTATCCTCTCTTTCCTGGCTTTTATGAACCAGCTCACTCTCCGCACTTAAGCTCAGTTCAAGTGTGGGTTTGAGAAATCCTGCTGTAGATATTTTAGATTTAAAAGGTGCGATGAACTCGGAAGGCCCTCAGTTCAGCATCGTGCTCTGCTTTGTTCTTTACATAAGCATCAGTGGCTGCAGCTATAGCATTCAACTTGAGCACTGTTTTTTTTTTTTTTTTTTCAGGTTCACTGCCTCTCTGTTCCATAATGTGTTTTGAGGCTTGCATTTACTGTGTTGAGCCAACACCACTTTGGGCCTTTACTAATGCAGCCAGTGTTATTTTTACACCAAACTTGGCCTGCATGGGTCATATTTTATGTTGGGATGTTTAAGTGCATCCGTGTGTGTATTTGTGCATATGTATCGGTGTTTGTAGTTGTGCACTGTGTACATGTGCTCCTCCATCATTTTTTCATGTCTTTGTTTGTGTAGGCTTGTTGAGGTCACACAGTATAGGCGGGAGGAGCTGAGAGTTCACTCCTATTCCCTGCTGACTGCCTTAGATTAGCCTTAAATCGTTTAGTTTACCCTTCCACCTTCAACCACACAACTGATTTCTCTTGTTTTTTCATAATTGTTTGCTTTTTCATCTTCTCACACCAACTACGTAGGAGATTAAATGCATTGATTCCTTTCAGCTTGCTTCTAAATGATTAGTTTTTCTTGGTATTCATGTGCTGGTTCTGTTTTCCATTTAAATGTGTTTATTTTCTTATATGAGAATGTTATTTGTTAGCTTATGTCTCAGTTTATTTTTCTGTATGTGTCTAGTGTTTTCTTTTTCTTTTAACTCTATTTAAAAATAACTTAAAATGCTCCCTCCTTTCTTTACAACTCTGTTTTTTTTTTTTTTAATATATTTTGGAAAAATCTGTAACTGAGGGCCAAGTCCAAAACATGTGGGTGGTGTAGAGCTGGACCAAAGAGTATCACTGTTTTTATTTCTTCCTTATTCTCTGCTTCAGGCTGTGAGTGCAGCTCTGAAGCCGGAGTATGACGTGCTGGTTCCCCAGTGTCGACCTCTGTCACCAGGAGAAATTTTGGGCTGTACCTCCCCTCGCTTGGACCACCACGTCAACGCTATCATGTAAGAAGCTTCCTTCCTCCCTTCCACTGTTCTTTCTTTGTGTTACTTAGCAGGGATCTCTAGATAAACCAAAAATACCCAGCTTTGACGCATCCAGTCACTGCCCACCCCAGTTTCATAATTACCTCTGCCATTGTCACACATGTGACATGAGGAATAATCAGTATGACATCATACCAGTCACACCAGACATAGCTAGCTGTGACAACTAGCTATGTGTGTGCACCTCCCATCAGGCTTCCATTATTTCCAGCCAGAAACAGCCAGATGCTGATCCACAACGGCACAGCTAAAAATATCATCACACTGTGCAATGCACTGGATTGTATGAAGCCAGACAGCAATGGCAACTTCTGGCTGTTTTAAACCAACAGCAACATATCCACAAGCTCACCACTTTGCCACGTTTTAAAGAAGTATTATGATTAAGTCTGACACCTACTACTGGTATGTTGACAGTGGTAACTGAGTTTGGTAACATGATTGTACATTTCTTTTAGCCTCTAATATTTTCTGGCTGACGTTCTTAATTTAAATTCACTTCTCTAAACAAGGAAAGAGATGTTGAATCCAGAATGGAGTGGCATAATTCCAAATATACTAGCTCCTCAGTGCTTTACTTCAACATAAATGCTGTGTTTGCATCAAAGTGAAGCTTATCCTCCCTGTACTGCAGGCAGGAAAGCGCTCTGCCAAAGTAACAGGTTCAGGCAATAAAAACACCTCCACAGTCACAATGTCTGTACAGTTGCTCAACACTAGAGTGAATCCTTTCTTTGTTGTGAACAGTGAGTTGAAATAAGTCCACAGGTATAATTATACCTGGATGCATCACCCGCTACATCTGATCTATGCACATCTAGTGTTAGTCCATGTGATTAAAACCTCCTGGTGCATGAGATTTAAGCAGCTACACAAGGACAAGCTTTGCTATATGCATAAGCCAGGCCATATGGGAGACAAAAGAGCCAAGTGTGTGTGTGTGTGTGTGTGTGTGTGTGTGTGTGTGTGTGTGTGGGTGTGTGTCTTTGTATGCATGAAAAAGTGGAAGTAGAGGGGTTAGCGTGTGCTTTACCTACTAATCCAAAGTGCCTTGTCTTTGATGTGAGAGTTGGGGAGTGATGGGAGGGAGAATTGATTAGCCAGCCTAAGAGTTGTTAAGAGCTTCTCTCTCGTTCTCTTTCATGCTCTCTCTCTCTCTGTTTCTCTCACTTACACCCACTACATCATACTTACTCACATATTCTTCTCACATGCACATTCAGTGCACTTATACAACATACAAGTGTAACATAAGGACTACAACCTACTTAAAGTGGGTTGCGTCCATCTTTCCCATAGTGTCTTTAGTCGGCTAGTAATCCTAACCTCCAAAGACAGTCCAATTCTAGGTCATCATACCATTTTATTTTAGAATACTATTGTACTGTGGTTTGTCACAGAAATTGATAGCTGCACCAAGAGCTCAATTACAGAGGAAAGGTTTACAGTGAAATACACTTTGGGTTTTGATGATATCCTACATTTCCATAAAAAATACGGGACAAGCTCTCTAATAGTTTATGATTGTATGCTCTTACCTAATAATAGAATAAATTAAAATGCTATATCCACAAACTGTCATTACATTTTACTGTAGCTTTGAACTAGGTGAGCATTATTGACTGAAAACAGAGTGTTCTTGTGGCTTTAAGTGGTCCGGTCTGCTCAATTTCTATTATGAAAGAATATATTTGGTAGCGCTCGATTTAATTTATTGAGATGCTGTATTCAAAGAAGCATTAAGAAATAATGTTTCAGTCTTTTTTGTCACCTGAACTGTATCCACCTTTTTTTAATACTAACATTGTAATACATAGGTTGCTACTATAGAAAGAATTCTTTGGACAAATGCATGGGAATGGAAATACTGTGATCTCTCAAAGGTTCTACGGAGAGATGAGGACAACGGTGCTTTAAGTGCAGCAGGCTTATTGTTAGGAGCATAATTATATGAGGGCCCTGGATGTTGCTAAGCAAAGAGAAGCACTGCAGCAGTGGCTCTGTTCAAGGTTATTTTGCTCTGTCATTCAGGTAGTTGCGATCTATGTCCGCTTCACATGAATACCCACATGCGTGCGTCCTAATATGCAAGTTTTCTCCAAATAGCATACATGGAAAAACCGCCCACAGCCTATTACAGGCTGCTCTAAAAGCTGACCAATTAGTGGGTTTAATTGCATGGCCTGTCTCAGTGGGCCTATTGAGGCTGTGCAGTAATGAGTAGGGGTACAGACCTGAGCCCCCTCACATTAACAGCTGGAATCTTCTCAGCCTGACCCCAAGAGGGGGGTTATGTAAGACTATTCTTCCTGAGCCTGTGTTTTCAGGCACCTACATACCATTGTGTATTTATGGTTTGTGAACTCTGCCTCTTCATGGGTGCCAGTGAATCCCCGACACCAGGCCCCGGGTTAATTGGAAGGGTTTGCATTCTCTGTACACAGCATGCTCCAGTCGTTAGGGTCATGTACGCTCAGCCCCAGCTTCAGGACCTCTGCCTTGTATCGCTTTGGTCCTGTGTAAAACGGCTACAGAGAAGAATTGATTTAAAGTGAGAGACAGACAACAGATTAGCATTTATATTGAAGAATTTTAGTCGAATTGCACATAAACTTGTGTTCAGATGGAGATTGCCCTTCCCTTATTTTTGTTACCTCTAACTTGCTTTTGATTTGTGTTTGTTTTTTGTATAGATATCTGGGAGATGGAAGATTTCACCTGGAGTCGATCATGATTGCAAACCCAGAAATACCTGCATACAGGTAGAGTATAGGAAACAATTTAATTTGTCGTCAAATAGTTTCGTAATTCCTCAAGCTCTTGAGACCCAGCAATGCATTTTTGTCTTCTACAGGGGACAAGAGTTTCACAGCTTTGTTTAAAAAAAATAAATGTGTCTGAAAAAACTGTTGCATTATGCGGTTTCCAATCAAGACAATTATTTAAATGCAATGTTAAAAAAAAAAAAGGGCAAAACTTTTACTTTCTCGCATCTCAGGAGGTTAATGAAATAGTTTGTAGAAGGCTTGTTGTAGTGCAGGATCATTATGGTTCTAACATTATCTCAGTTTGAAAACAGCTGAAAACTTTTTGTCCCCTTAAATTGTAATGCTATTCAAATCAAAGCCTGAGTCACAGTCATGATCAGTCTCCTTGTTTCAGTGTCATGATAACATTTGGAGGATGCAGTATTGTTTTGATGAGCACTTGTTTGTTTTCAATGAAATTGTGTTGTTAGAGACATATGCTCTGCCGCGCAAATCACAGGTCTCTCTCATAAACAAGATTCTAATCTCAAGTGAACCCCTTGTACCAAAGAAAAGGAGATTAGATGCTTAGAAATACCTGCATTTTCCCTAAGATACACTAACTCCTGTCATACTTGATGGCTTTTCATGATTGGATTTTTTCATCTTTTCTTGCTTTTCTGTTCTCCTGGTAGATACCTGAACAATAAACAGTAATAAGGGTAATGCGTTGATGCTTTTGATATCCATGTACAACTTTCATCTATGCATGTATGTGTGCCACTCTGTTTCTGTTTGTGTGCTCATAGATATGACCCCTACAGTAAGGTCTTCTCAAGGGAATACTATGACCATGATGCCATGCGAGCGCTAAGACTCCAGGCTATTGACAAGGCTCGTTCAGCACAGAGATGGGGCCTGATCTTGGGCACACTGGGCCGACAGGGCAGCCCCAAAGTCCTAGAGGTGAGATTCTGTGTCCTCATTTCTACAGTCTACATGTCCTGAGGCCACTTGTGCAATGGTTTGTAATACTTTCAGTGTGAGATTCTCTGACAAGTAGTTTGGTGACATGAACCACTAATAAGACAAGCAGTCTTCACACTGAGAGCTTGTTATTTCACATTTAGCACGATGCAGTCAAACCATAGAGAGCCTTACCCTTGATTCAGTGTTGGCCTTGAGATTGGATGTGGGGATATGCATCACCTCTTCCTAACACAGCTTCCAAAACTCAAACTTCTAAAAATGAATGTGGTACTGATAACCAAACTTGGGTTGAATTTGATCGATTCATTCTCTAATTCTACTTACTGATTCCCTGTTTACATTTTTTTTAATTGAGAAATGAGGTCAAATGTAGATAACACTTTTTTTTCCTTTTTTTGTTTTAATTGGCCTTTCAATAAGTTAATAGTATTTACCTTTTAGTACTTACTAGTGTTTCTTATATGAATACACCAAAAAAAAAAAAAAAGGTCCACATGTGGATCAAAAATGTTGTTTCTCAGCTCAAACTCCAGCTGTCAGATTTATTGCTAGTTGCTTTCAAGAGACTATAGTAGAGTTCCGCTGGCAAACATGTCTGTCTAAAGATTTTCTGTTAATCTTTTTTTTTTTTACATTTTCTTTTCTGTAGATCAGTCAAATTTTTTGCCATTTACGTCTTTCCATCTTGTGCAATGTTAAAACATGGTGTAAGCTTGTATCTGAAGAAATGGACAAATGTGTTGACATGTGACATGCTCACATAGACAGGGTTTGGCACATATCTATCTATATCTTGCAGATACATAGCCTTTTTTTTTTGCAATGAGAAAGAGTTCATCACATTGAGGAAACAATAAGAGAGTCAGTTGTTTTGGTAACTTGTATTTTAGATTTGTTCTTATTTGGAACTGAATTTCAGTTTCAGCCTTTATTTTAATTCTTGGTTTAACCTTTTCCAAAATGCATCAAAATTCAGCAAAGTCAATCCACTGAAAATACTCATTCAGGGACAACTCTTGACCTGTGATTGTACATTATCATGCACACGCTCACACACACAGGCCGGTTCATTAGGTCCAGACTCATAACTCAGAATCTCAAAGTCTTTGCAGGTATGAGCTATTATGCATTAGCACGCACCTAGGTCTGTCTGGGGGTACGCATCGATCAACCATGAAGCCCTCTCTGGTCACTCCTAACCTACAGCTGCTCTTCCTGCTGCTTTCCCCTCTGCTGCCCATTCCTTATTGTTCTCGTTATCTTTTTTTGCTTGATATGCCTCCTCTCTGCTTTATTTACACGGTGGTGTGTTGACTTTTAAGTGCCTTTCCTCCAAATATCTGTAATTAATATGCAAGGCAGTATGTTCCTCCATTTTTTAATTCAAGACACACAAGTTTTAAACCCACCATATCTACATTTCATCCTCAAGTCAAATATACTCATCCCCTTTCAGGGGATACTTCTGCTGTTTAGAAATATCTGAACTTGAGAGATTAAGTTGGCATTGATGTAAAAATGTCAACTAGAAAGGGAAAAAGTTTCATTTTAGAGTGGCAGCAGAGGACGGATTAAATAAGTAGGATTTGAATAAAGAGGCCTACCTGCTCTCCCGTGGTGATCTGTCGAGATTAGGAACTGCAATGTCAGATAACTTCTCAAATAGGCGGATAGAACTATATCTGTGGTGTCTTGTGATACTTCCAAGGACAGTGCGTATCAGCAGCATACACCTTTATCTCACCAAAGGAACATTTGTGGGATTTCTTCACTTGCCTTGGGTGCCCAGTGTAACCCTGAATATCATCTCAGTCCTAACACCACTGCCCAAAACATCAAAAGGAGAGCCAGTGAGGGAGCAGGGATCCTTGAACTGGCTAAACAGTTTCATTTATTGACTTGTTACATGAGGCCTGCTGCCTGGGCTTTGTACCCATGGGGCCCAATCAGCTCAGCATGAGGATGTAAAGTGGAGCCAGGGCCATGTGAGTCCTTTACCGTCTAATTCAGGACCTTGTTTTGATTAACCATGGCTCTAAAACTGGCTCTTGGGATGCCTAATGCTACTTCTCACACGTAGAAATTGTATTGAGGTGTCTCCTAAATGAAGCTGGCTCTACCTATGCATATCATCATACTAGTTGCCTAAAACAGCTGTCCAATCCCTACAAACCCTCCATTTTTTTTTTGCAGAACTAATGTTAAAGCTGTGTCTGTATTCCCTGCTGTGAGAAAAATGCATTTTCAGTGGCTGTTAGATTCTGCCAAGGTTGTGCTTCATCCTTTGTCACCAGTTCTTTGATTTTCATAACGGAATCTCAAGGTACGTCTGAATTTTGGAGGAAAAGCATTTCATTGACCTCAAGGTCATATTTCTACTACTTACTTTAAACTGATGAAGAAATTCTTTTGACTTAGCCAGATACAGACCTCCAAATCAATTTCACTTAATAGGAGGAGGAGTCAACACTTCCTCATCTGGGGTCATGATATTCTATTGGAAGTAAAATGTGGAATTATTCATTTTTTGTTTTTGCCCATAATAAAAAAAATATTTTTTCAGGGTATCTTCAGGTTCATGCAAGAGGTGACTTTAAGATGAAGTTAGAGATGGTAATGGATTGATGACAGTTGACAGCAACATTTGTCTATAGCCAGATTGCCAGCTCTGTTTTCCTCACATTTTCATTTCCTTCCACCAAAAATCATTTCTCTTTGTACATCAGTAAATGTTAAAAGAAGATGGAAGACGAGGATATGCTGACTACTTTCCTTAGCTGACTGCGATTGCAATTTGTAACTTAACATTTGATTTAGTGGAGTTTCACGTCCTGAAACAGGTTTGTGATTGATATTTGTACAGTTATACTTTCAATCCACGCTTTTTACCATTCTTCTTTCCTCTTTCCAGCACCTGGAGTCAAAGCTTCAATCATTGGGCAGGACTTTCAGCCGAGTGCTCCTGTCTGAGATTTTCCCTAGCAAGTTGGATCTGATGTCAGATGTAGATGCGTAAGTACCAAGATAGACACATACATGCTGTAACTCTCTTCAAGATTGACTTGCACATGGTATTCAGTCGACCAGCACTATTTGACTTTTATCAGAACATAGCTGAACTCAGGAGCTGAGTTAGAGAAATCAGCAAAAAAAAATACAGCCTATACATCAAGTTTGAGCATACGATTTTGGTTTAGACCACCATATTTATTTTGTCACTCATGCTGATCAAGTTGCTTGCAATTTGCCTCTCCCCTGATAGCACCCTTGAGGTTGTTATTGAAAGGCTTGCCTTGTTTGGTTACTGTGAAGAAGCTTATTCATCGGGAAAAAATCCCCACTAACATCTGGCCTTTGTCTTCATTGTGAAAGATTACAATCAGCAACAATCAGCATTAAGTCCTGGGTCAAATAACTCTGCAGTAGTCACAGGCTCCAGCTCTGTTCAGCAGTATAATGGAACCACAACACCTGGATGCATTCGCTATTTTTCACCTTTTTTCCTGTACAATTATATGATTCATGCAGTGTCAATAACCCCAAAGGAACATTATTTATTATTTTTTACAGTCAGGAGCAATGCAAGGCAAAGCAGAACTGCAATTTGCTGTTTTCCGGTACATTTGTGACATTAAAGATCACACTCCAGACGAGCAATCTTATCCACTGGCGGTGTGAAATGAGTCACTTGTCTATTTTAATGGAATTACTCAGATTTTAAAACCTGGATACATGCTGTTATAGATGTAAAAAATGCAAGTAGTGTATCTGAGTTTTCGACTTGTTCACATGCCATAGCCTCTTCAGTCCTATTCCATTACCTCCCACACATCCCACATGTTTGGTTCAGTTTGCTTCATTTTGTAAATTCTTAAATATTGCTTTGTCGAATTGTTGTAAAAATATATATTTTCACATCATCATGGGAGAGTATTATGATCAACAAGTTAGTTCAGTCAAATGAAGAACATTTGAAATGTATGCTGTAAGCATCACCACACACATAATTGGGGAGTCAGCATATTTTGCAAGTGTACTTCATAACAAGGAGCTGACAAACAGAAGTTTATGTAAAGCATTGTAAAAATGTGTGTCTTTGCATGGCATTCACGTTTCATGGAGATTTTATACTTTTGCCATCACAGCACAAACTAATAGCCAAGCCTAATGAACTGGGTTGTGATTAGTTTTGACACACAACATTGAAATACAGTCTAATTTTTAGATATTTTATTTATCACTCCTCTAGTAAGGTCAGGGGATAATAATACACAGAAAATAGACCAACCTTGTCCTTATTATTTTTACCTTCAGGCTTCAAATTGCATTTAATTTCTCGATGTAAAAAGGTGTTTGTTATGAAACTGCTCACCCATTACACATAAGCACGTCATATTATTCCTTAAAAGAGACAATTTTTACTGGAATGCAATGTTATATTCATACAGATCTTACAGTCTTATGAATAGAGTGCATGTTACTGAACATCACAGAGGTAGGTACTGAAATATTCTCCATCACTGACGGCTGTTATCGAGTCTACCTTGCTTACATTAATGAACACGGAAAAAAACAACTATTTAAGTTTCTTGAAAAAAATATCAAGTGCCATTGTTGCAAAGTGTAGTTTCTCCACTTTCTCTGACTTCCAACCAAAAGGACGGTGAAGACGGACTAGGGGTTAGTGAGATTCTGATGTGCAACAGCTCCAATCACACTCGCGCACACACATTCCTCACACTCCCTCAGATTGGCCTCTCACCGAGGAGTAATGAGAGGTGTGATGTGTGAGGGAGGAGTGGGTGAGAGCAGGACACAAGGTCTGAGGGAGAGTGAGAGTTGGAGAGAGAGAAAGAGGGAGATGCAGAGGTAGTTGAGGGGGCTGTTTTGGAAAAGCAAGCGATCACAGTAAAAGCTTTTTTTTTTTTCCCTTTGTTTTTTGGCTCTTCTCTCCAGACCGATGTATGAGTGCAACTCTGAAATTATGTAAGTCAGGCACGATTCAACCCAACCAAAACAAACCCTCATTACAGACAAAAAGCTTCTCAACAAGGTCTATTTCTGTAGTGTTGATGGTATTGATGTCAAGAAAAACAAAAGATTTGAATAGATACCACGTTCAACTCATTTTATAAATGTGCATCATACACATCAGATAATTGCAGTGCTGCATAATTCTGTCAAAATAAAATGTAATCAAAATGACTAGAGTTGATTTTAACAAAAGCAGACAAAATTCTTGGATTATACAGAAGCATAAGATGCCACATAACTATTCAAAGAAAAGTATGAAATAAATCTACAGCCCCACAAATGTCAACACATTACAATTGGAACTTAGGAAAACATGGTATGTGAAGTGTAGCTAATACAGCGCCTCTGACAATGTCACCATTTGCCAGTGTACTTTTTGTTTTAATATATTTATTGAGATTGTTTTGTTTGTTTTTTTTACACACATACACAATATACACACAGTTATAGCAAGTATATGGACCTGTGCCTCACTAACAAAGGCACCTGCTGTGGTACAAGTGTTGTAAGCAAAAGCAAAAAAAAAAAAAAGACAAATAAACAATACACATTCACATCACAAACTTCTCAGCCATAAACATTTGTGCACAATTTAATGCCCTGTTACAATTATGGGTATTTGAACTCATTAACCCTGTTGTAAGGTTTACACAACTGAATGTTTATTCCTCCTCGTTGTCATTTGCTAAGTCAATACTTTTAACAAACACCTTAAATGGTTTCATATCTTTTCAAACATATCCTGCCTTTCTTTTCATATGCACGTCAGTCTCTCCAAAGGAAAAGTTGTCAACATTTGCCTCACCCAGTATGTAACACTCGGCCTGTTGATTTTTTTTCCAAAACATTGCAATGGATCTTTTGGCGTGTAAAAGACACATCTATTAATGCCAGTGTAGTTTTGGTTTTTGTTACTTTCTTTGTATTTTTTTATGAAAACAGAGTACTTACAGGCTCTATAATAGTATTACAAACCACCAAATGGTTCAAGCCATGTTCAGTCCAGCTGTGATAAAGGATGCATGGAAGGAAAGGGAGCGAGGGAGTATGGGAGCGATTGAGCGATAGACAGTGGGGTGGTAGAGGACATATTAGTGTTCAGCACCAGCCGACACAGCACACTGTACAGAGCCCACCGCAGGCTTTTTCTGTCATTAGACACACTCATACTCACTCATATAAAGAGAGAGACACCATTAGCATATTCTCTTAAGTGTGTAATTAGGCTGTCCCTAAGCAGGTTTTAAACTATTGTACAGATATCTGCACACCACACACACTTATCTGGAGCAGACCACAAATGCCACCCAGTGCATACCAGCCTTTTATCTTTCTGTTTCAATTTGAATATTTGACACCGTTTGGAATGAAATTGTTTGTTTTTAATTAAATTAGGTTTCTTCAAAGGTGAACTCTTCATTTTTCTGCAACGTTTAAAGGTTAATTGTTCTTGCTTTTGACGGGTCAAGACTGAGTGTAATTGAAATGAAGCCATGCAGGTGGAGGTCCAGCTAACAATGTCAGTGTGTCATGGGCCACAGCAGGTAGGGCCAGTACTAGAGCTCACATTGCTTCGCAGTACTAAATGTCATGCGGTCTTAATGTTATATACCACAGCATAGCCCTCTGTAGACCTGTAACCTGCAAGGCTAGTCTTTTATTTGTCTATATTCACAGGTTCTGCTGTTTACTAAACAACCTATTTGTAGAAATACTCGTTGATTAGGTCTTTGTATGAACTTAACGAAACAAGGCTCAAAAATGAAGACAACAAATCCACCCCGTCTGCTGTTTTTATTCTTTCTACTAACTGTTGCTTTGTTTACTCCATCCTGTGTTATGGGATTTCTACTGTGCTTGCTACATGGATAGAAGGCCATATACTCTCTGGAAGTGCCATTTGGGCAGCATTCTACAGGCAGTACCTGGGATGGCATTGAAACATTTTACCAAACGGCGTCATTCAGTCAGTCAGTCTCTGTGCTAATATTAGAATAGTCCCTTCTGGCACCATGTGCCAATCAGCTATCTGCTTCTCAGGAGGGATTCTCTCTGCTCTCCCTTTCACGCTTCCTGTCTTCTTTTTCTCCCAGTGCCTACTCTCAATGCTAGCCCCAAGGATAGAGTAGTGGAGTTGGTTTGCTTATTAATCACCACTCATCTTTTACCAATCCCAGAAGTCCCTTCAGCTACCTTCACTTCATGCAGATGTGCAAATATGGATGAGGTTGATGTAGTGTCACTCAGGCTGTATGCATTCATTTTTCCACAAAAATCAACATTTTACTACAGTATGTCCCCATTTTGTTACTTGACTTAGTCCAACTACTTTACTTTATTTTGATGTGAAATGTCAGAATAATAAAATAAAGTGGTTAATGAATAAATGCATGAATAAATGAATAATAGTAAACACAATTATTAATATCACTGTATATTTATTTTCAGAGGACTAATGTTTTACATAAACTTAACCCTTCTGCTGTCTTCCACATCCCATAGACGAAGGCAGCAGAATGGGGTCAAATTGACCCCAAGGAATACACAAAAATGTTGACATTGCTTTTAAGTTTACTCGACTCAGACGATTGCCTTTCCACAAGCTGTCCATGACAGTCAGCAGGAATTTTGGTCCTTTCCTCCTGCAGAACTTGTTCATCTGGTTCAGAACTGGGAGCCTCCATTCATGAATCGGCTTTTTCAGTGTAGCATACAAATGCTCTCTTGAATTATAGTCAGAGTTTTGTGATGGCCACTTGTTTGACTTAAGCCATGTTCTTACCCGTCTGGTGACACCAATTAGGTAAGGCAAGGCAAAGTTTATTTGTATAGCACAATTCACAGTGCTTTACAAAAATGGAAAAGAGAAGTTAAAAACACACAATTACAGTTAAAACATAATCAGTAAAACATAAATCACAATCAATTAAAATAAGGTAATTAAATTAAAATAAAGTAAAAGAGAAGAGTGCAGATGGATTCCTTTCAGTTGTTGTCTGCACAGTTGAACAGAGCCGTTTTCAGCCTGGACTTAAACATTGTCAGAGTAGAGGCCTGTCTGACGTCCTCAGGAAGACTGTTCCACAGTTTAGCTCATGGAACTGAAACACAGCTTCACTGTATTTAGTCCTGACTCTGGGCACCAGCAAAAGGCCTGTCCCTGAGGTTCTCAGGGTCTGAGATGGTTCATATGGGACCAGCATGTCACAGATGTACTTTGGTGCTAGACCATAGACAGACTTATAGACCAGCAGAGCTGTTTTAAAGTCTATTCTCTGAGTGACAGGAAGCCAGTGCAGAGACCTGAGCACCGGACTAATATGGTCGTACTTCCTGGTTTTAGTCAGGACCCGAGCAGCAGCGTTCTGAATGGACTGCAGCTGTCTTACAGCTCATTTAGTCAATTACCAGAAGCTTCCAGGCAAAGACACAATGAGCTGTTCTGTGTATATACACATTGACCCTTTGAGGATGTATTAAAATAACTAAAAGGTGAAATTAAACATTCTACCTACTGGTGAATGAATAATGAAATTAAAATGGTGAAAAATTGTACTTATCTTCTGTATATTCATACACAGGTATTGGTACTTATGACATACATTCATGTACCAAACAGGTACTCCCTGTTGTAGACCAGTTTTCATACATATGCTGCTGTTGGACTCATAGTGAGGGAAAGGTCATATTTCTGACTCCACTTCTCTATGTCAAGTCTGCAAACTTAGTACGGGGAGTATTTGTGCTGTATACAAATATCTCTGACTCAAATTAGGAGGATGAATAAGAATTCACTCTTTAGGCGAGACACTTTTGAAAAAAAGTGTTATTTGAAAATGAGAAAAGGCCACGCGTTTGCCCAGAGGGGGGTGGAATATGTCTGTGACAGAGAGTGGAGTGCAGCGAGAGTCAGCACTGCAATCAATTCTGCAGTTGTGAAATTCTGAAAGTTAGAAAATGAAGAATAGACAGATGGGTAATTTAACGCACTTGCAAAGATGTGAATAATATTCAAGCTTTATGGACTTCTTTGTTCCTCCTGCACTTCTGCACTTCCTTGTACCCCTATTCTTAATGATAAGGTAAGGTAAGGTAAGGTAAGGTAAGGTAAGGTAAGGTAAGGTAAGGTAAGGTAAGGTAAGGTAAGGTAA
>JAPQRP010000006.1:27884328-27902210 GCA_037367295.1 Apogon hyalosoma | reverse complement strand
GTAAGGTAAGGTAAGGTAAGGTAAGGTAAGGTAAGATAAGATAAGATAAGATAAGATAAGATAAGATAAGATAAGATTTTTTGATCCTACCATGGGGAAACTGCAATGTTGACAGCATCAAATATAAAAATAAAGTGCCGAGAATATTTACATTGTGGCTGCACATGGTGTGATGTGGGGGATGGGGTTACTGAGAACTGTTATAAAGTTTGATGGCTGTGGGGAGGAATGACCTGCTGCTGAGTTCAGATTTGTAAATATTTCCAATGGAAATAATTGTTTATCATCTGGATTAGGAACAAGGGAGGATCTGCTGAGATGAAGCTAATCTATGAAACCTAACCCTAGTAGCCTCTCTAGCCCTGGTCACTTCTCTCCTTCTCCATTTTATAACTGTTCACTTCTTCCTCCAGCTGTTTACATCTAGGCCCTCTTCATCCCTCTCTCATGCATTTTCCAAAGTAAACACTTTTCTCTGTGCCAATCTTCTTCTTCTCTTCTCCCTTTTTCATGTGCCTCTCACCCCTCCCTCCCTCTGTTTTTGTCTTCATTGCTCTTTCTCCCTATCGCTGTATATCTGTGTCCTCCCTCACTTTTTTCATCCCCCTTCCCATCTTGCTCATACACAACCACTCCCACTCCCCTCCTCCACCACCACCCTGTCTGCCAGCTATGTAGGCTACCTCCGTGGAGACCAGGCTGGTGCTGCTTTTTATTCACACTCACCTAACCTCTTCCCTTTTTCTTTCACTGCATTTCTTCTCTTTTCACCTCCATTCACTTCTCCTCCTGTTTTTCTGTTTATGCCTCCTGCAACCCCCCCTCCCTCCATCCTTCCCACCACCACTACCACCACCACTACAAATCCTTCTCCCTCTCTTTTCAGCATCCCTTTTTTCCCTCCACACTCCGGCTGGCTATGCATTCAGACAGTGCAGTGTGGCTGCCTTTAGAGCTATTGCAAATCAGGACAGATCTCTCCTACAGATGCTGGAGATCAGGTGGAGGGAGGCTCCCCACACAACCCATCGCATCACGTATCCACATGCAACATGCAGCCACAGATGTGCCCTGCCTGTCTAATAGGATCTCAGCCTCTCACTCTGCACACGTTCAATCACAGTTATACATTTATGCACAAATGTTTGCCTTTTTTCCACAGGTGGGTGCAGATCGCTTGCCCACGGCTGTCTATCGACTGGGGATCAGCCTTCTCCAAACCCTTGCTGTCTCCCTATGAGGTAAATAAACAACTTCTAGTCTCCCAACAAGATCACATGTCACTCACAGTCAGTAGACAAACCTCTAACAGTGTCCTGCAGATGCCTGTAGCATTAAAGTGTTTAAGATGAGGAATATATTAAAATTTTAACAATGAGAAGATATTTGAAAAAGTAGAGGATTTGTACAGAAGTCATTAGGCCTACTTGTTCTCCTACTCTTCCACCTTTCCTCCCTTTCTCCCACACACACAATAGTATCAACAGCTGACTAGCCCCCCCTACTGGCTACATGACCACACAGTTCCCCTCCCTGCAGCTGTCTTGATTCTCTAAAGGGAGGGAGATAGATCGGACAGCAACCCATAAAGATCCATTTCAAAGCAAGTGTTTGTTTGTGTGCTGCTGCAGCTGCTGTAGCGAGCCTGCAAAAAAAAATAACAGGCTTTGCTTTGTGATGTCTTTGGCAGTTATGTGCTATTATGTGATGTCGTTCGGTTGCACTTGATGTTAACTATTAATTCATTCAATGATTTTGCTCAAAGATGTGCCGCTGATTTGAAGCCGTGTGAAATGGCTGCAAGGGGAATTGCTGTCTTGAATATTGGATAGACTTTCGAAATGGTTGCTGTTTTCCATCTGTCTGCAGATACTTGCGCGCTGCTTGAGTTGCACATATATCTCAGAATGAGACCATTTAGAGTAATGACACCTTTAAAAAAACTGAAAAGAAGTGATGATTCTTTTCACTTGTCTTTGACTGTGGTCTGTAATGTGCATGCAAAGTCTGAAATTTCCCTTCGCTGTAATGAGGGAAGCTGCAATCTGTTTTGTTAAGCCTTTTGTATTGAAGCTCCCTCCGCGTTGCCCGGTAGCTATTTGGAAACAATGTCTATGCATTTAAATAATTTGCAGCTGCACTTGTGTCTATATGTGTGGTTGTGATAAGTCTTAATTCAGTGCCATCTCATACCTCTGAGTGTTATACGTCTCAGTGCACAGTGCTTTTCACTGTGGCATTTAGAATAAAGATGAAGAGCTACAAGAAGGGAGGGTGCAGTGAGCAAGTAGAAGGGTGGGGGGGCAGCATTTATTTTCAGTGCGTCTCATGTTATATTTATAGTCAATAAGACACACTTGGCTCTCCTGTCAGAGCAGGGATTAGCAAGAGAAGCTAGCATCCACAAAGAGAGGGAGTTGGTGTGAGAGGGGAAGGGAGGAGAGCAAAAAGCCAGAGAAATGACGGGGTGAATAATAAGGACAGCAAATGAGACTCTACAAGACAAATGTTTCAAAGAAACAAGACACAAATGACAAAAATAAAATATTTATCCCATTATCAAGCTTTTTTGTAAGAAGAAACCATCATAATTTTTATTAGAACTCATATGGAGGTAGAAAGTTATCCTTCTTTACCCGTGTTACCTTTTTAGATATATGCGAAAATATAATATATGCCAGTTTGCTGCTTTTACAGGATATTAACATTATTGCATCGTTTGTAGCACAATACCTGGGGTAAAGCATGAAGAAACGAAGGGGAAAATAAACTTTGTAAGCTCTATGTGAAAATCCATATTTCTGTCTCTTCTGCTTTGTTCTTCTTCCTCTACTTATTAATGTTCATATGAGGGTATGAAAAATTAGTTTAAGGGGGCTGTTGTATTCCTCAATCTGTGCAATAGTGAAGAATTATGTGACACAAGAAAAATGTAATTACTTATTTCATATCTTCTAAGAATTATTCTCCATTTCTGTTTTATTCTCTGTTACAATGAGATAATAGTTTTTGACCTCTAGTCAGAGTCTGAAAATATACATCTTCCTTCTGCAGCTCTCTCCTCTCAGTCCAAATGAAGAAATTAAATATAGAGATTAATCTGACACCATTTTATGCTGTTATGGAAGAGTGAGGACACTTTTTAATACATGTACGATATAGAGCAGAGCAGTAGAATTGCATCCAGGTTCCATCTGTTGGAATCTATTCAGCGACCGGTAATTACAGCTGTGAATCCTGCACTCAGCCTCCCATCCATGTCTTAAACTACCTGTGATTAGGCAAAGATCGGCATCACAGAGTAGATTTTCTTCAGCCTGAAAATACAGGGAATGAGTAGATGCAGAACTCTCATGTCCTCTCAGACCACTTGAATTACAATAAGCTAGAAGGTAAGTACAGACTGTTTGCTCATTGATGCTAAAAAAAACATTAAGGACTGCATCTTTAATGTAGCTTCAATTACGATTGGGTGGTTTTGATTTAAAGAACAACCACCAAAAAAAAAAAAAAATCTCAAGAATATACGTAGATCACCCCATCTGACTGCAGTAATCGAAAAAATACAGTCATGACCTCAAATCAGATCTACATCCAGTTCACTAACCTGGATGTGATGGGCCCGCTGCAGCCAGGCGTGGCTGATTCAGGTTTCTCAGAGCAATGCACATTGATTTGATTGGCAGATGGAAGGCAATGAAAATTGGTGCACGCTGTCAAATGAGGGGAACAATGCTACTGCTACTGTCACTAAACTCTACATATCTACTTTCACTAGAATATATATATTCAGATCTAGCTGTAATTAGAATCTCTTTATTGTCATTGTTCTAAGTACAATGAAATTGAGGTAGAGCTCTCCGGTTTAGTGCAAGAATTACAGGGCAACAACAAATAACAGTAAAAAGACACACTTATTTACATTAAAAAAAAGTATTGCAACTAGGAATATTTGTAAGAAAAAAAAATATAGAATTAAGTAGTGCAAAAAATGAGTGCAAATGACGAGAAATACTGAAAATGACATGAGAAAATAATATTGTGGATAAATAGTATGAAAGAGTTAAAAAAAAAAACTAAAATAATATGGGACACTGTAAACATTTAATAATAATAATAATAATAATGGATTAGATTTCTATGGCGCTTTACATTATTGAGCCATTATTCATTCGTTCTCACATTCTCCCTCTGGTGGTGGTGAGCTACATCTGTAGCCACAGCTGCCCTGGGGCAGGCTGACAGAAGCTTGGCTGCCAAGTCGTGCCAAACGGCCCCTCCGACCATCATCAAACATTCATACGCATTCATACACCAGTGTGAGTGACACTGGTGAAGTGTCTTGCCCAAGGACACAACAGACTGACTAGGACAGAGCAGAATTCAAACCGCCAACCCTTCGGCTATTGGACGACCCACTCTACCTCCTGTGCCATGGCCGCTCCTATTTAACAGGTTAATTTAACAGATATTGCACATGTTATAGGATATAATGAGATTATTGCAGTGAGCATCAGTGTTATTGCGGGTGTCTTATTGATGTAGTGTTGGGTTATTTATTATGATGATAGCTTTGGGAAAGAAGCTATCCCTGTCAGTCACCAATAGTTTGACATTTCTCCTCACTCTTAAGGTTTATAACTACACTTATCCTACACAGCTGTGTTACTTGTACACCTTATATTAAAATATCAATGTGTATATGGTGTGTAAATGTTAGGATTTGGTTTGCAGGTACTTTTAAAGATGAATGAGTGCAGTAGTTGAATAACATAAATAATGAACAAATATGATTTGTTCTTTCGTTCAGCATGTTTACTTATTCATCTGTTCAATTTATTGCAGTCATTCAGCTACGCTTTGTTTCTTTCACAATCAATATTCACAGGCATGTCTCTTCCATATGGGGTAGTCTGCTCTTATGTCACAGCACTGTCATGCCATGGCTGTTGCTCTCCTCATAACAGCTGTTGTGTCATGCAGTGCAGCTGCATAAGGATAACATGTCATCTCCGCCTGTTATCCAAGCTTACGACACCAGTCTCGTCTGTGTAGTCAGTCTTTTGCATCTCCTCATTGCTGTGGGTTTTTTGCAGATGTTTTACTAAAGAAGTTGCTTCTACCATTCTCATCAACAGAAAATAAACAGCAGAAGCCCTCATACCACTGAGCTGCTTTGTTGTTTTTTTTTCTTTTTTTTTTTTTTTGTTTGTTTTGAACATGATAGGTGATTATCTGCCTCACTATCTATCCGTCAGGCAGCTGTGGCTTTACAGGACGCTAGTTGGAAGGAAGTCTACCCCATGGACTTTTATTCCAATCAGAGCCTGGGGCCGTGGACGCCAAACCACCCTGACAACCAGCCAGTGCGGCCTGCACGTCGACAGACCCAGGTGAGCAGGAGCAGGAGATAAAAGAATGAATGACAGAGGGAACAGAAGGAAGAGGAAAGCTTGTAAAGAGTGAACCTCACTGTGTGCTGGATGGCTTTAATCAGAGCTCATACTGCTGTCATCATACTGACACCCAGTGGCACAATCACAACAAGACATGTATTTGAGTATGTTTTTAAAACATAGTTTTGACCTTGACCTTGATGTGCATCACACATTTCCCTATTTATTCCAAAAATGTTTAAAAAAAAACCCCAAACCTTTATATATTTAATTAATTACTGCTGGATTAGTACCGCCTATAGTCGTCATATTTACCTGTATTAACTCTACCCTGTCTGAATTGGGTATTGTCACCAGTCCAAGTGTTAATTCTATCCCTCTGCCTACAGAAACAAGGCTCGGAGCCAACCTCTGCCAAGCAATGTATGCAGTCCAAGTGCACCCCCTGTGGCTGTCAAGGAGAATGACACCTCCATAACCAGGACTGCCTTTAACTTGCGTCGTGACATTTCCTACACCACGATCAGCAGCTAGAGGGAGGTCAGACCAAAAGAGAATGGATATTTGTCCAGACAGACTCTCAGCAAGCACAGCTAAAACCAGAGGATCCCTCAGTCGCTGCTGACATGGATCAGCAGCTATTAATAATCCCCGTTTTACAGTACATCCAAATTTATTGCTCTTGTTCACATTTTGTGCGTGTATCCCAAGATCAAAACACATGAACTGCTGAGAATCACTTGTGTATTCAAGCTCATGAATGTTCATGTGAATCAAATTCCCATGAAGGAGGCAGCTTGCTGCGATCAGAAAGGGATTCTTCTTGCACAGTGAAATGTGTGGGCCTCTCTGAAGCACAGATACAGCGTTTGTAATTGTCAGAGAGAGAAGATGACCTTGAGCATGTTGTATGGAATATAGGTGTCTGCTAATGTGGGTGGCTTTGGTCAAATATAAGTTTCCCATCACACTATGTTTCACAGATGGTCACGTATATTGTTTAATGCACTTTATGACAGACAGTACATCACGTTCACAAGACTCCTCTTTAGACAGTACAACTGCAATCAACCTCGCATATCTTTTTCACATTTCTCATCCAATTATGAAATAAAAATTGGAAATATGAAACCTTGTCATCTTGTTTTGAGTGTTTTTCATATACACAAAAAAATAAGCTGCAATGCTGAAGCAAGGAGTCTGTTTTTAAGACTGAGGGGTATGAGTTCCTAGATGCATGCAGTGGTAGTCACGACTGCTCTCCATCCTCATTATTTATTGATGGTGGAGTCTGTCAATAAATAAATAAATAAATAAACATTCTATTGCTGTTTGGCTCCTGCAACAGAAATTTAAAACTAGCTGACAGCAGCTGATCACGGCCACAGATGATCCAGGGAACTTGTAAAACCTCAGATTGTAGTACATTGTCTCAGGTATGAAGTTATTTGTGTACAACTACCAGGCTTCACTAGTCAAATCCCGTCTACCCATCATTGTATCTCCTTGGCAACAAGGGCCAGAGAGATGCAGCTTGTCTCGCCAGATGTCCATCTTTCTCATGATGTGTCTCACGTGTCCCACTAGTGGCTGTTATTTTGAAGAGCTCAGTACTTGCAACAGTACAATGTGTGATACACATTGGTCAAAAGTAAATTATTGGCCAAGAGAGTTTTCTCTTTTTTTTTCTCATCTAATGTTTGATTTATTTTTTGGCGCAGTGTATCAATGATGAGGGAGAAAGCTTTAATAAATCCTCTTCTTGCCTCTGCAGTATGCCGCCTTTAATATCTCAGCCTAAATATTTGTTCTGCTTTAAATATGTAAATCTAAAACTGAAATATTAATTAGGCAGTTAAACATGCAGAAGAGGAAAGCTGAAAAAAAACTCAAAACTGGCAAGACTTGACCTTTGTGTGGAGAAGTGTTGGAAGTTTACACTTTAAATGGAACAATCTGTTACACATATATAATCAGTCCATTGCCAATGCCATTTACAGTTAGTGAGTGTGTGTTGAGGATTCCAACAGTCACTTGTAGGTGCTTGGTTGTCTTGTGCAGGTCCCCGTAAACTGTTAAAAATGAAGGTTAAAAGTTATTTTGAAGTCATAGTTGAGCATGTACTGACTTGGATAAGTCTCCGGGAAATCAAAGTAAATATGATATCCCCCTAAGAGCATGGAAATCCAATATATGTGCGTCTTAGAGTTTAGGGAAGACAGAAAAACGAAAGGAGAGAGGGGGAATAAGGCAGAAAAAGTAACAGATCTGGGGCAGAGGAGGCAAAATGGCAAACAGCCTCCAACAGATAGGGCTGTTCATGGGGATCAGATATGGTCACAGATGAGGTTACACCAATGGAATATGGTAATTAGAGAAAATGAATATACAAACCTGTACTAGCGATAACAATTAAGTAGATTAGATTAAGAGATTTGGAAAAACATGCTACACAGAATAAGAAGATACATCCTCCTTTAATCAAAAAGTGAACTTCTAAACAGATTAATGGAACTATTTCTAAGCATATTGTGGTTAGTTGATTTGGCTCACGAATGCACACTACAGAGGGGATAGATTTAAAACTTAATGAGGCTCAGCTTCACAGATGTGTTTTATCTCTGCCAGCTGCACAGACGGTTATGTGAGTCATGTAAACCCCACTCAGTCTGGTTCATTTTTTCAGGTTCATTACCAGTAATAGCAATTAACCACTAGATGGCGATCTTTGTTTAGTTTATGTGTGGACTAGTGGGGCATTGAAGTTGCACAAATTTCACTGTGAGAATGCTTTCTTGGCATGCTTGGACGTAAATTGAGTTAGCCTGGCAGAGTGCGAGTACTCGCTTTACTTCTGTGGCCTTTTTGTGCAATTGTTTACAGATGTGGGGAAGAAATTGACTCGCCCCTCCTTGACATCCCATCTCTTCCCCTTTTTCCTGCTCTAAATGAGCTCGCCTTCACACTTCCTCCACCAGTAGCACCCAAGATCCTGTCTTGAGGGTACAGTAGGAATTTGTTATAGGCTGAATGGTGATGTGACTGCAGAGGCTGTGCTTAACACAACAGGTGCTAAAGTCACACGCTTTTCACAGTGATGTTGATATTACCTGAACACACTGTCAGGTGGCTGCCATTGGTGTGTAACATTTGTATATATATGTTACAGCAGTAACAGCGACCATCTGTTTGTGCATCTTCAGTAACCTGCCAACATCAAACATCCAAAGGGAGTGATTAAAACAACACATTTTCGCTATCTTGGCTTTAATGAGTTAACGTTCTATGCTTCGTCTGGGACCTGCAGGTGGAAAACATGTCATTATAATGTGCGCAATGTATTTAGCTGTTTATTCTGTTGACCACGGAAAGGCTGAGTCACTCCAGTCCCTTTCTGTGTCTCATCGTCACGATCCTGTCTACTCAACACCTCCCTGTACACTACGCAACTTTACATTTTCCACCTTCTAGTGCATTAGCATAAGCTTTCATCAGATTCCCATATATCCCTTATTATAACATGATTATCTTAACCAGACTAGAAGGCAGACAAGGATATCAAAACACAGAAGTTTTGAAACACATTTCATGACCCTCTACACTACAGCTGAAGTAGATGAGGGGGAGGTTTATTTTTTCAAGTTTGTTTTGCGTTTTCTCTTTCATAAGTGTAGCTTTGAGGCGCGGTGTGTCTTCACAAAGCCACATGTGACTGGGGCTGTGCTGGGGAAGGAGTGGCAGTAGATGACATGTATAAAAGATCCCAAAATGAGTCAACAGAAGTCTATTTCTGCATCTGCTTCTCTGTCTGTATTCTTCTGTTTCTCTTTCATTGTTGCTTCAGCAATTCCCCTGGATTACATTAGAGCTAAAAGAAATGTCAACAAAAAGGACTGATTTGGTTTAACTCGCCTGTTTTTACATCTGTCAAGACACTGTGTAGGTGGGTGAAAAACTTGAGGAAAAAAAATGTTCAGCTGCACAGGAATGCTGTTTGAAGGATTGTGTTATTGCAGTAATAATGCATGCTGATGTGACGGTGCATGTGTAATTCGCTATTTCAGTTTCAGGGCCTGGAATGATCTACAGTACATCTTGTCAGTGAATAAGCTGTTTTTGCCTGATTTGGAAATATTCTAACGAGGGGTCCTTACCGGTTGATGACAGCCTGTCTTATTTACTTTAGGTGATGCTCCGCGCCAAAAAAGGATGTTCTGGAGGAAAAGGCTTGAACAGAAACAGGTTGTTGAATGTATTGTGTCCTGCTGTAACACCCTCACCCCCACCCCAAAAAAAAAAAAAGTTAACAGGTCCCTTATGAACTTTTAGCAAACACTATGTTGGTTAAATATTTAACTCCTTTAAATCTAACTGTTTTGGATCCAGTTTCTTTAAGCAGAATGTTAATAAATTGTTGTGTATTTAACAACCCCTTGATCTGGATCCCTGTGGAAATTTAAACAATAAATGATTATGTCTAGAGGCTGCTGACTCTGTGTGTGTGTGGGAGCGGAGAAGCATGGGCGGCCAAACAGCAATGTGAAGGAAGGTTGCTAGAAGGTTGAATAAGGATTTTCAGTGGGAAAAAAAAAAATAAGTGGTGTAAAGAGATGACTAATTCTGCGTGGGAGCTCAGCCTGTCCCTGATCATCCGGCCAACAGCCACCCCAGCACAGGGCTGTCACAAAGTCACCTTCCTCCTCAGCCCACTCCATCCTACCATGGATTGTCATCATTTTCCGTTCATTCTGTGTTCTACGTTTACATTTTAATTATTTTTGTCCTTTTTTTTTTTTTTTTTTTTTTTTAAAGGTCTAGTGGGATGTGCTTAACTGGAAAACCTGATCATTACGACCGGAAACCTTTTGTGTCTTAATATGGTTTAATTTCTGACAAGGGCTGAAATAGGCTCTCAAAGGTATAAATAAAGATTTTGTTTTTCTTATTATGCTCAGTGGTTTAAAGAAAAGTGGATATTAATTATGTTCTTGTAATCAGTGTAGATACAATGATTTAAAAGTGCATTCTGGGTGATGACATTCTTCCAACAGGTATGTTGTCACAAAGCCTCCAAATGCCCAGTTCAGTCAAATGCGCTCTGTTCACTTTCATGGCTCAGATACTTGAACTACTTTTGGTGATTTCTGAGTTCATGGCATCCTTAATTTTTACTAAATATTTTTTTCTTTTATACACAATATTACTTCTAGACAACCGGTTAGAAGTGGACTGCTTACCATTGTGAGCCGTCTGTACCTGGGCCCCCAAGTGCTCTTTATCGAATGTTGCTTTTGGTAATTCTTATATCATGCTCTTATTCTCTTACATTTGTGCCCCTTAATTTGTTTCTGTGTCTTCATCATTGTCAGTCAGTATTTTTCTTTTCTTAATCATGTGTAAATAAAATCTATGGGAAAAAAAACGAGGCACTATTGAAATTATACGTTGCTTGTTCTATTTAAACAATGTTATTTATAACTTGCAGTAGTGTCAGTTTCTTTGTCAGTGTCTGAAATATAAGAGTTTATATGCTGTTTATCAGGAGTTCCACATGTAGACTCTTACAGTGCAGCATCTATTGACAATACCTTTGCCCGGAGGATAGTGGATAGTGATACCAACAGTTCTTGAATTCCTGTAGGTCCATGGTGGTCAGTACCCATCCTTCTCAAGTTTCCTGGATCTAAACTCAATCCTTGCTTGCTGTCAGATTTCTGGTACATAGCTGACTCTGAGTTTTGAAGAAACTTATTGTTATTGACAAAGATCTCAAGACATGCGTATGCTCAATTGCTTTATTGAGAATATACAATATTTTACAGCACACAGTAAATATTCAGGCATGTACATGTTTGGAAGAAGACATGAAATCAGGCATAATTAAAAATACAGAAAAGAATAAAAATTAAAAATTGCATAGCGATTAGAATATATTATGCTCAAGAGATTGGTATTTAATGAATACTAGGATTTGCAAAGGCTTTAGATTGTTTTCTGAGCTGACAAGAATGGATTAGTTATCAGGAGTGGTACAGTAGCACTGACCTGATACTGGTTTTCACAAAAAAAAAAAAAGCCTCTCAAAACCATTGTTTTCCTTGTACATGGCTGTATTCCTTTGTCTCAAATAAACAGTGTACAATATGTGCAGGCTTTTTCAAACCTGATCAAGTATTCACACTCTTGAAAGCATCCTTTGCATGTACAGATTTATCCTCTGTGTTGAATAACAGTCAAACATGTACAGTTAATGTATGTATCAAGCTTCGTTGTAGAGTTCCAGTTTTACTCGACATGCATTGCACGTTCTGCATATTGTACAAGCTTGATTTGTCTTTTGTGAAGCCACTGAATATTGCAAAAGACACATCACTTTTACTTCTACACATTGCAAACATATTTTAATTATAAAAGCTACAGTGCCCCAATATTTGCCCCCCCATTGTTTTTTTTTTGTTTTTTTTTGTTTGTTTGTTTGTTTTACACAGTCCCCACACACACACACACACACACACATATCAAGGTTCTTTTTCTCTGTGTGTTCGTTTGCACCAGTCTGGTTCAGCTGTGTGTTTTGCCCCCTAGCGACCATGGCTGTAGACTGTTACCGGTGGTGCTGTTGCTACAGTAACAATCTAATGCCACGGTCACCATAGAGACAGCAAGAGAAATATGATTGGCTGTGCTAACCACTGACGTCCTCACTGGTTTGATGAAGTTGATGATGCAGCCTTCAATAGTGCTGGGCTCCAAAAGGAAACTTCATACAGTAAAGCAGTATCTTCCCACTCTTACACTCACAAAGGGTTATTTTTAACAGGGTAGAGAGTTGCCAGACGTCAGTAGCCATGACTGTAGACTGTTACTGTACTTTGGGGGAGTTTTAGCAGTAAGCAGTCTAGAGCCAAGGTATTGATGCACTGACTTGTAGCAAAGAGGTGCAGACTGTAGAGTAAGGAAGCATACATGCAGGTAACAAGCAGAGAGGGAAGAACAGATAAAGGGAACAGGAAGCCATCCTTTGTTAGACAATGAAATGTCATCTACAGCTGCAGCTTATGTAAACAAATCAAGGTGTAAAATACTAAGCACACAGGGCTCTTAAGTGCTGTTTTCAGTTACCTTGTATTTTACGATAGGACTGCAGGACTCAGTCAGATCATACATGACAAAAGGTTCACATTATAACCTCTCCTACCACAAGCCTAAAGCTTTGTTGCTAGACTGGCAGCTACACAGCTCACTTTGTTGTGATTGTAGTATTGATTTCCTTGCTGATTATCTATGAGTCAGCTACAGGATATGGACGGACGGTGGCAAAGGCTGAATTGGTGGCTTATGCAAGCTTAACTGAGTAACTCTACCACTGACGTGAGCATTCAGGAAATTTGAGTCCACTTAAGCACTCATCTGTTGTTTATACTGGCTCTGAATCTGTGTAGAAAGCTTGACAGGGGGCTGATTTGTGTTTTTTATTAGACAATGTGGCAGGAAAAAATATCAAGTGGGATCTTGGAAGCACTGTAAGAAGGAAAGCAAAGAAAAAATAAGTACTACACTGTCTAGTCTAGTGTCATGTTTTTAACATGAGATATTTCCAGGACTGTTATTACCAGCTTCTACAATAGATTAGTAGTTAGTGACCTAAGGTGTTGTCCCATGTGAGTATAGCACTGATGAATGAATGAAAACGTCAGATTCTTTAGACTCGAGCTCGTTTGTTTTGTGCCTCTGTCCATGGTCCTGAACATCGCTCCCTGACCGACAAACACCGCTGGCCGAGTTTCCACTGCCGCCTGCGCCGTAAATATCTCTAGAGATGCGCCTCTCTATTTGTGAGGGACCTACACATGTTGGATAGAGGTCAGAGAGTTTAAAATATCTCTGCCGTGTAACTGTGGCGCTGCTCACAGACGTACACAGAGGACGGACAAAAATATCTACAAGTTCATGCTCAGAAAATCCAATCCAGATGTGTGAAGCAGTTTTTCTTATGACTTTTCTAAAGTAATATCCATCCTGTGGATTCAGCTGCAGCACGTTTAATATGAAACACTGCGTCTTAACACTTTGTCATGATGTTATTTAAATGCACGTCCACGCTGGTCAGCAGCACGCAGAACGTGTTCAGCACCACGGACAGCGGCATGCAGCTTCCATGAGCTCAGTTCTCAGTTTATTCAGAAAATCTGCAAAACAGTTGGATGTCATTTCTTTTGGATCCTGTTCTTGCAGTCGGATGTTAAAGCTAAGAGCAGTAGGAGAACGTATTGAACCGTGCTCATTGTAATTCTGGTCCTAGCCCCCTCCAGGAGTTACCTTGGGGAGTTTTCTTCAGTCCCCCAGGCCTTCCCACCCCCTCACCTCTTGCATTTCAGCCAGTATAGAGACACATCGCAATGCAGGTTGTAGACATATATAGGAGAGTCGCACTGTATCTTTAAAGCTCTCTGATGGGTGATTGGGAGTCGTCTGCATGTGCGCAGGAATGACGCAAAATTGACTTCATCTCAAGAACGCGTCACGATGTCATTTCAGCATGAAAAAATGTGAAAGAAAAAAAAAAACCCTGGCGACCTATAGAGAGGATCTCTGACTGCAAAAACTATGAAAAATAGGTCTTCTCTTTTAAATCAGGTCTCCTATATTGCGGGGATGCATTTATACCAGTCATGCATGATTCTTCACTCTATCTGAAGTGGTTTAGGGTAAACCCAAGATGGAGCATACCACTATGATCCTGCTTATGTGAAGAAACAATAAAATAACCGATTAGGAAACGTCCCCAAGATGAAGGTGGGGGGGAAAAAAAGAGGAGAGTGTCGTGATTCTCTCACTATCTGCGGGGATGCAGACTGGTTAACATGCAGTCAGCGTAGCCTACACCCCACAAGACATTCTCTCCCT
This sequence comes from Apogon hyalosoma, assembly GCA_037367295.1. Taxonomy (NCBI): domain Eukaryota; kingdom Metazoa; phylum Chordata; class Actinopteri; order Kurtiformes; family Apogonidae; genus Apogon; species Apogon hyalosoma. The sequence continues at coordinate 27,887,907 of JAPQRP010000006.1, read as the reverse complement.
TTTTCACAGTTGTCACTGCCCATGTGCGCCAAAGTGACTCACACTGCAGTAACTTCCAGCCTCTGTAATCTACCGTATCTTCACTAAATGACACGCAGAGGAAATTTCTATCAGAGGGAAAGAGTGAGCTTCCATTGATTTAACAAGCTCATCATTGTCCTTATTACAGCGCTTGGATCACGGGAAGTATTGTAAAAAAAAAAAAAAAATGATTGTATTTGTTGGAAATGGAGACTATAAAATTGAAACTTACCTCCGGGTCCACACCGATCCAGCGGAGCCTGCCTCAGTTTAACACTAAAACTGCAAAGAAAGCACAGTTTGACCGTTTTCCAACTCGTTATGTTACAACTTGAAGGCGGAAAAATTGTTCATCTATTAGAGTCACAGCCTGTCTAAGCTCGCAATTGGATCAGAGCTCGATTTGCAGATGAAGCATCTTCTGTTTTTTTTGTTGTTTTTTTTTTTTCCCCCCCTTTTAAAATCGCGCGTCTCGCTCCCGCACCTCGATATCTCATGAAATTCAGCGGGTTGTCCCGGCGATCTGCTCTTATAGACATCCCGTAGTACTAGTAATGGAGTTGGGAGGGGACACTCATTCATTCAGAAGCATCACCTACATGGACGATGTACGTGGACTCTTACGTCATCGAGGAAATTTGGTCAACAGGAGGACGCTGAGGGTTTCGTGAGGGGAGGAAGGAAGAGGGGGGGGGAAAGAGGAGAAGGAAGCATGACAAGGGGTTTGAGGAAGTGTGTAGGGAGGACGGGGACGATATTTGGCTTTTTTTTCTTCTTTTTTTTTTTTTTTATTTGGTACAGTATTGCTCTCTCATCCTTCCTCCTGCTTATATTTCAAGCATGTTTCAGTCCCTCCCAGGAAATGTATTTAGAGGTGTAAAAAGCCCTTGTGCCAAAGTGAGAGTGAGCAGGACTTTTCTTAGTAGGAAGGACAAAAAAGTTAAGTGAAAAATTAGTCACTTCCTGTGTCTGGCTTAATAAAAATGTGTCTACTTGACCTTTATGGATAAACTCTTGTCATCTTGTAACTCAGATATTAATCAGTGAGCTCTTCTCTCAATCAGGGAATAATTACTAGAATTAAACTCTTGTTTTTCTTGGATCATCCCTGGGAGGCATGGAGCTGCGTTACCCGGTCACATTTGACATCCTCTTTTCAGATTTGCCCTCAATAGTTCTTTCTTTAATCCATAAAGACCCAGTGCTACTTGCCAAATTATTTGTTCTCCATATTTAACATTTCTTAAGTGATTTATCACCATTTATTGTAATACTATCTCCTTTTCTTTGCTTTTTTCAGTGATAATCATCTGTTTTTTTTTTATATATTTAATGAACTGATCGTGTAGATGTTCATAAAACCTCAGTGTAAAGTCGAGTGTTGTTGTAACAGAAACAGAGAAAACTGAAGAAAATGTGACTTTGTTTTTGGTCAAATCTGTCATTAACTGAACATAAACCCTGTGTGTCCATCAAACTCCATGGGATTTACTGGTGAATGAATGTTGTGGAAGATGTTGGTGTTTCCACGTTCACTACGGAGCCTCTGAACATCCAAATGAGTCATATCTGATGACCATGAAAAGATGACAAACTGTATTTTACACTAATTATTTACATGGGTGGATAGGTTTAGTGGATCAACAGGCATTAAACAGTTACATCAGTAGAAGGTGTTGGTTGCCAGTGTCTGTTTGGCTCTTTATGGGTTAACAGGTATGTTAATTATACCAATATAGAAAAGGTATAATAACATTAACCCATAAGGAGCCTGTGGGATTTCTGTGGTAGTTTCCAAATACATTTTTCTCTCTATTTAACCTTTCCTACATGATTTATCTGCATTTATCACCATATTATCCTCTGAATTTAGCTTTTTTCTGGCAAAAATCATCTATTTTCCTGTATTTAATTGCCTGATCATGTAGATGTTCGTAAAAGCTCAGAGTCAAGTCCAAGGTTGTTGTATCAAAACAGACATAACTGAAGAAATATCAGTGAAATACATTATTAACTGAACATAAACCAAGTGTTTCCATCCAACGTCATCGATCCAACTCCATGGGGTTTTACTGGTGAATCAATGTTGTAGAAGATGACGGTGTTTCCACGTTCACTACAGAGCCTCTGAACGTCCAAATGGGTCATATCTGATCACTGTGAAAAGATGACAAACTGCATTTTACAACAATTATTTACACATATTCATAGGATTAGTGGATGAAGAGTTTAGATCAGTAGATACTTTTGGTCGATGGTGGATGTTTGGGTTCTTTATGGGTTAATGATGGTCCCTTGACATTGTGGCAGAATGAACCACAGTAGTAATGTACCTAGAGGTCAGTCTTATTGATTACAACACTTTCTTTGCAGTAAAAATCAGAGACAGGCTAATTGCTGGATCTCATATTTTTACAATTATCTGCATCAGTATTTGCAGTCCAGGTTTGTGTAAAATAAATATATGTTAAAATGCAGTACTTTGGCTCTAATTCAGCCGCCTCTGTATATAGTAACGCCTCTGGGGTCTCCACCAGTGTCCTGCCCACAACACTAGCAGATAAAGTTAAGTTTTGAGTTATTCTAAAACTTCACGCTAACATTTTTTTTTTCTTCATTTTTACTGCAAATGCTTATCAGTTCCAGTATTGGTTATCTGTCTCCTTGGGATTAGTATCGCTATTAAAAAACCTGAAAACCCCCAAAGTCAATCTATTGTATAAATGTCTAGCTCAAGAATAGTATCTGTTTTGTTTTGAATATGGAAGTGATTGTTTGCTTGGCTTATAACCTAGAACTCACCAGAAGCATTGACTCCAGCAGTGCACATGTTGTGGAATGATATGCAGAAGACATTTTTGTGCCTTCAGCATCAGTTGCATACACAACTGCAAAATCTCAGAGCTGCCAAAAGAATTTTGGATAATGATCCAGCAAATACAAATGTGAAAAGCACAGCGCGTACTCTGTCTCTGTATTTTCAGCATTAGTGTTGCCACCATCTTTCTTTTTGGGGTCCATTCAATTCTCATCACCTCAAAGTAGATCTACCAACTTTTACCACTTTTATTTTCTTCTCATTCTTTGATTATCTGATGATTCAACGTTTTTGGATACATGGGGATAAATTGTAAATGCCTTAACCCATAAAGACCCAATGTTACTTTTCCGGCAGTTCCCAAATAAATTTTTCGCTCTAACTTTTCTTAAACAATTTATTATAATTATATTCTCCGTATTTTGCATTTCTTCAATAAAAATCTGGTAATTTCCCAAATTTAATGGACTGATAGTGTTTAAAGCTCAGATTACAGTTAATTGTCATAATATCAGAAACAGAGAAAAATGAAGAAAATGTGACTTTTTAACAAAATCTATTGTTAACTGAACATAAACCCAGTGTGTCCATCCACTGTCATTGATCCACCTCCATGAGTTTTTACTGGTGAATGAATGTTGTAGAAGAGGACAGTGTTTCCACGTTCACTACGGAGCCTCTGAACGTCCAAATGGGTCATATCTGATGAGCATGAAAAGACGACAAACTGTATTTTACAC
>JAPQRP010000006.1:27861936-27872964 GCA_037367295.1 Apogon hyalosoma | reverse complement strand
TGTGTGTGTGTATGTGTGTGTGTGTGTGTGTGTGTGTGTATATATGTGTGTGTGAGAGATGCTCAGTGCATGCTCCCTGTGGTCTGGCTGCTGCAGCTGCGTGGCCAAAGTCACGTCCTTTACTGCAATGCTTGTGGGAATGTGGTGAGTTTGGTTGAGACCAGCTCATAAAACATTGCACCCTGGCACTGTCCTGCTTCCCCTGCAGACAGGGAAGCAGCGACCAGTGGGGAAGCCACACAAGTGGCCAGCGTCAGGAGCTTCTCTGTACTGCTGCTTTTTCAGTCCCACACATGCAGCAGTTCAGCTGACCTGAGGTCAAGACCTTTGGCTTTTGGCTGCTGTGGTGTTCTGTCTCTGAGACCGGTTTCACTTCACCTGAAGCTCACAGAGAAGAATAGAGTTGTTTTTCAGAGCTGTCTTTGCTCATGGCCCCAGTCATAAATTGTGCATGTAGTTATTTTATGTGTGGTGTGTGTGGTCTTATTTCCTAATAAACATTAGCTACATTAAACAAATGTAATTTTGCCAGTTGAACTAATATTAAAAAGCTCTGAAGTGAAATGTTTCAGCATGACATAAGTACACATTGCTGTTATTGTCCTGAATGCTATTGAATGTAACAAAAGACATACAAGCACATCACAGAATGTAACTAGACAATGAAATCTTAGGAAATGATGACCCAGTGAGCTTTATAATAATAATATGTTGTAGCAGATGTATCAGCCACAGTTTTGAGGCTCATTATTGTAGACTGAATACTTGCTTTCTGCCAGAACTGCTATTTGGTTCATGTTATCATTTTCGTTTTGCTTTTCAAAGGATGACAAAGAGTCTTCAAGTAAAACTATATAACTGTAACTGTATAACTTCTCTCAGAAAAAAGAAATTGCACATCTCACTGACAATAATTCTAGTCAAAGGGAACTAGATGTAACTGAAAGTAGGCTGAGGATCAAATTTGACCTTTTGTTCCTGTAGAGGTAGCAGAAGTGACTTTGTGGTTTGCTGTTGTGTTACTGTGCAGTAGTCAGGGTGGAAGTACCTCTGCCCTGTCAGTGCACTCTGTGGATCCTGCTCCCACACTTTGACACACACGCATGCACGCACACACACACACTCTCTCTGTACGGGCCAAGCAATAATTAAAAGCAAAAGTAAATCAGTGGTTGTTGGACGTTTTATGCATCATTACAGTCCATGGAACACTGCACCACAAGTGTAACTCATTGCTGACAGGTCTCATTTTCTATGAAATGAAGAAGCTAAATCGAGACTTGACTGTACCCATCCATATATTCACAGTGAGACATATTTAATTAGCCCCACTGTATATGTATGTGTGCGTGCAAGATTCATTGTGTGTGTGTGCGTGTGTGTGTGTGTGTGTGTGTGTGTGCATGCGTGTGTGTTTGAGCATGCATTTGCATCGTAATATTCTATGCATTAGAAATGAATATATGTTTATTTCTCCTGCCTGTGTACATTTGCATGTATGCAAATATAACAATGACACCACGGGCTGAGGGTGTTTGCACATCTGTGTGTCTGTTTGTGTAGCATTTGTGAAAGCGTCAGAGTAGGAAACCTAAGCCACCACTGGCTCCACAGGGCTTCACCAATTCCCAGAGGTCTAAAACCCAGTCAGCTCCAGTGTTGTCCTGGCCTCAGTTACAGTCTCCATCTCTCTGCTTCTGCCATGCCCTCAAACACTTGGAAGATCTTCTTCCTGCCATAAATGTCAAAGTCGTCTTTTACAAGATAAATGAAGCTTCAGTCAAGAGCCAAATAAGATAATCTAAAATCATCAGCAGCATCTTCTGGTACCTTCTGTCTCTGTGATGCATTTTTTCCACAGGATGTTAGGAGCATATTTAAGGCAGATTAAATCTGCTGAAACTTGTGCCTCTTTATGCATAGAACATGAGAATCAAAAAGCCCTGTGTTGAATAGGGAACAAGGATGCTTTATTAGCAAGACAATTCACAGTGCTCATTATACTTTTAAACTTAAGAAAATACACAATTTCATAAGAATTTGAGGATTAACAGCACTACAGGTCATGTTGAAACATGACACAGGAAAGTATTATGCATGTTTTTCATATTTGATTAAAAAAATTACAAACTGTACCAGGAAATTAGAATAGTTAGTTTAATAAGAGGATCTATAATGTGTAATAATGTTGAAATCCCAACCGACTTTTCAATATTTGTCACCTCAAACAAAGGCTTTAGCACTGTATTTTTTCATGTCAGCACTGAATAAATTTTTAACTAAGCAATTACAATTAAACAATTACACAGTTCTTAATCCAAATAAAACAACCACAATGTGCGTAGAAAAATCAGACAAGGCAGCTGGAAAATATGCAGATGCAAAGATGAACATATTAATGCTGGGAAACTGAATATACTAAAATTAATCTCAGATGTCTTTACAAATAAGAGAATAAAAGCTGAAACTATGTTGTACATTGAGCACATTGGCTCGTGACACTAAGTAAGTTTTGTTTACTGTGTTTATTATGCACATTTTTCATAGTTTCCTCATGCAAAGAGAACACAATCGCAAAGAGTACCAGAAAATCACAATACAGCTACTTTGAAGAGAGAAGTGTGTACTAATGTTAATATTAGTATTAGTAAGCTGTTCAACACATCCTCCATGGACTAAAATATAAATTACACTCCACCTACAGCAAGGCCTCTTTCTCCAGCTCCAACACACTCACATTCCTGTGTGTGTGAAACTTTCCAATATTCAGGTGTTGCATTAAAATATGCAGTATGTCCTCTCCTATAAAACCTGACAGTCTGTGTTTTTTTCTCATGGGACGTCACTGACCTAAAGAAAAGCAAGATAAGAATTTGACATTTCCACTTAAGATGAGAAAGAGCTTGGTATTTCTAGAAAATAAATAATGTGAGTGAATAATATAAACTTTATTGTGAATGTTGTAGACACTTTAAAAGGATGTAGCATTGAGGGGAGCAGGGGGAAGTCGTGGACCAGAACACACTTATAACACTATAACACTATATCTTCTAATTGTCACACGCTGTGTCAGCTGATCATTTATATAATAGCTCTGTTAGCTTAGCTCTGTTTGTAGACAGAAAACATCCACAGTAAAACCATAAATCACAGTTAAGTCTCTACTGTGTATCAGCAAACAGTGAATGTGGAAAACATAATATGTTGTTGCAACTTTATACCTTTATAAGTTTTATAATCCAACTCACTGGTGTAGAAGAAATGCTACAATTTCAGCATCAAACTTCAGTTTTACTTTACTTTCCAAAATGGGGAAAAGAAGAACTTTGTTGCTTTCTTTCATTTTGAAAGTTGTTTCTTGTCACTTTTTTGTACATTCTGTATATTTTTTATTATGTATATCGTTTCGGTTTTTTTTGTTTGTTTGTTTGTTTGTTTCAATTTTCTAAATTTATGTTCATTGTTATAGTTTACCTCCAACACACCAATATAAATTGTTTGTGTGTGAATATATGTACATAGCAATAATATTCATCCTGATTTTGATTTTGATACTGATTCTGATTCAGTTCTTTCCCATCTCATCACATTCTCTAGATTCTTTTATACTGTGATGGAGTATAAATCTTTTGTGTATTTTAAAGTAGAAATACTGTATATGAATGTATAACTATGGCATACCTTGAAAAAGAAAACACATTCACTATGCTGGTGTGGAGAAAATAAAAATGTTTTATTTATTTATTTTTTCAAATAGTTTTGCTTTTTTTGTGGCTTTGGTTTTAGTGACAGGAATATGAATCTGGGTGTAAATGTGTGGTCATAAGACATACTGCAGTGTGCTGTTATCTGTGCATATAAAGGGAAGCAGAGCTAATTTTTGGAATCTCCAGCTGGTTCTGTGTGTTTACTTATCTTTGATAGCATTTCTTAACCTGTTTCCTGCCTTTTTCTGAAGTGTACTCAGCCATGGAGGCAGTAGGTCATATATGTAAACTGACATAGACTTCCATTGCATGTGTTTCCATCCAATAAAACATACACTTTGCTCTAAGAAGTCATTCAACATCAATGAAACACATATGCGTCAGCCAAGGTGCATACCTCTCATTCACTCTCCTCACTGCTCCAGAAACAGTGATTGAATCTTGAATGGATGTGATTATGATCTGCTGTCAGAGTCTGGGGCCAGATCAGACAGATGAAGGTGAGCGTATGCCAAGCCAGCTGTTGTTGGCCATGAATAGGTCTTGGCTAACCAGAGTGGCTAGCCTTTCAAAAAGACCTTATCATCTCTGTACATCGGATGCTGGAAGTCCTTGGATCACGCTGCTGGCTCATAACAGTATAAAAATCTTCCACCTGTACACATGTAGACACATGGACAGCAGGACACATGGGGGGAAAAGTCCTGGAGAAGTAAGCAGAGATAAGATTAGATTTCTGCTCTTACGCTTGTGTGAGAATATGCTTTCACACATGTTTGTACATTAGCATCTTGTGTGAAAGCTCACACACGAAAATTTGTCGTAAATGTAAGGGTCAGGTTAGGCTGTGATGTTTTAACCAGTGAAAGTTTCCATACTTTTCACAACATTTTGCTAAGTAAAACTTTTGCACTGACATGGTGTATTTTAATCACAGTGGTGACCATAAGCTGACCTGTGCGGGAGTGGAAAAACACATATATACACGTCTAGACACGTACCACTTGTCACCTAGTGGGAAACATCAGAGAGAGGGTGTGAAAACCACATTAAATGAAATGTTAATCTCCTGAAAGATGCCTGCAGTTAAATACCCAGAGCCATCAGAGGACAGCATAAAATCAACAAGAACTCTTTAAGTTCAAGCAGATGAGTCAGCTTTCCTTGCATCATAATCTGGTCATGCAGTTATTTCAGTCATAACGAGTTATGGCCAAAAATATGTTTTTTGAGGTCACATCAACCTTGACCATTGACCACCATAATCAAATAAACTCATTTCCAAGTGAATATTTGTGTCAAATTAGGATAATGTTCCTTAAAGCATTCCTAATATGTTGTGTTTTAAATGTAACTGTGATGTTAGTTTTTACCGGTTGTTTTGTCAATGTTACCTATTAACAGCAGAAGAGATTAATAGTTTCTCAAGCAGAATATTAAATGCTTTTCAATGGACAAACAACAGGACAAATAGTAAAAGGAACTTTTCCAACACATACGTAACTGATAAACTGTAGACAGTTTGGTGAAAGAACAGCAACGTAAAATGATAGCGACAGCCATGCTGACTGTGCCAGGAAGAACCTCTGTGTCTTTATTAAAAAGAAAATACATTTTACAGCATTGAGGTGTTTTAATAAATCATGCTTGACAGGAGTTTAAACTGTCATGTCATCTGGAGGTCATCTGGCTGAGTTGTAGTGTTCAGAATGATGCTAAGTGATCAAACATTGCAGTCATATAACTCTCAAACAGAAAGCAGTGATAAATGTGCTCAATAGTTATGGACTAAATGTTCCTGAATCATTTGACATGAAGTTGGTGCTCAAGATCTAAAAACAACTGCTTGAAAGAGTAATTTTCATATATTTTGAGATTTTGAGGAGAAAAAGGCATCTATAAGCATTGTTAAAGTGTATAATTAACAAGTGGTGCCAGGCACAACAAACCCCGCCCCTTGCACATATTTAGCTTATTTTGACATCAATCAACCCTTTCATCCATATTCAATATTTGTTAAATATAGAGATTTATATATGTGCCAAATTTTAAGTAAATTGAAACAAAATGTATGTTTTTTCAGACATTTGAAATTTCACCTTTTATACGTAAATGGGAAAAGAAAAAGATTTTAAAAATTAACAAAAGATTTCAAAAACAAGCTGTCCCTTAGATATTTTTCTATGTCTAAAATTAATCTCTATATTTCTGCAATGTTTTAAGTAAATTCAGTTAAAACTGATGTTTTTATAGCGATTTGAAATTTCACTCATTATGAGTAAATGGGGAAAAAAAAGATTTTAAAATTCATAAAAAATTTTTAACTTTGACCTGTTTTTCCCAAAATGTAATGACATCTGTTCTGGGTCACTGGCAATCTATTAACCGAATTTGGTATGAATTCAACCAATAGCTTTGCTGCCAGAGTGTTAACAAACAAACAAACAAACAAACAAAGCAAACCAAAAACAACCCCCCTTGCCTCCCTTTCAGGGGTGGGGTAATAAACTGAGGCAAGTTTGGTAGAAGTCCAATAGGCAACATATTTTGCTCTGGCAACAGACTGATGATGGACAGATGGACACCTAGACTGATATACTCATTACTGTATCCCCCTGTGTTCTCTAACCAGTAGATAAAAATGTCCTCTTTTTTGTGTGAAAATGTTTTGTGACAATTTTTGTGGTGTTTTGTCACTCGTGCACTATCATATTCTGCGCACTATGAAGCATCAGCAAGTTCTTCAGAGGAAGTTGAACACCATCATGACTCACTACAAGAGACGGGCAGAGAGAGAGAGAGCGAGAGCAAGAGATGGGTATCAGTGGGCAGGGAGAAGAGATAGCAGCACCACAGCAGCTGTTGCCAGGGTTACCGCCTCTCGTCAGCACTGGCAAACATGCACACAAGTGGTGCAAGGCCAGCACTCTTCTGGAAGTGCACGCGCTGGACAATGAAATACTGTTAATATTTGTTATTGTGGGTGGAGGTGCTTAGTATGTTGTTGTATTTACATTTTATGTGTGCCCCTTTCTTTTCTTTTGGTACTTCTCTTCGTGTGAAGATAGAGTTGCAAAAAAATGTGGTTTAAAATTACGTAACAAAAGGCAAAAAGAGGTCAGAGCAACAGTTTGAACTTGGCCTGTGGTGGTGTCAGTTGAGGTTATTGTAGGAAATACGAGGTTAAATATTGTCTTTTTTATAGACCTGTTCCAAGTAAACCGTACATCTACTGTATGTGCATCATGAGCAGCAGTTTAAAAAAAAAACAAAACAAAACAAAACAATAAGGCTAGTAATATATACAGTATAATTTCGAATATACTTTTTGTTACTGTTAAAAAAAATCCAAAGAAAAAATATATTGTCTGATTGGCCAATACTTGATATTACTTTTTCCTTATTGTTAAAAACCTCCATTGTTGTGTTGTAATGTTCAAAAAGTACATTTGTGAGTCACTTAAATGTCCCTCTGTCTTAAATACTCACCATTAATATGCTGCTCATGGTATTTAGTGACAAAAACATAATAATAATGCCAACCTCACCTTTTAACTCATGCTAACAGCTTTAAAAGTGACCATATCCCTTCACTAGGTTTTAAAGCCATAACATTAAGTGTGTATGTGTGTGCCCTGACTCACTGTGTACATCTGATACTTGTAAGGGCAGCGCTTAGGCTAACAGAGGGATTAGTACCATCTGACTCTGAGATAAACAACCTCATCATTTGTACTAACACATAAGTGCCAGACCTGCTTGAGGGCGTCTGTATACACACCCACAAGTGAGTGTGTATAATCTATAGAAACACTCTTACAGTGTGTTGATACTGAAGGTGATTCATGGGCAGCTTAACAGAGACTACTGTATAAACTATTGTTTTAATCCTGCCTGCTCTGGGTTAGTGCCTTGTTAATGTCTGTCTATATGACTCTGCATATTAAAGACAACCATTAGCTTTTGACTAATGGTGCCTCTCTGTGCCCGAGGCTACCCCTAAAACCACGCAGCTTCGCCTCAGCCATGTACGAAACGTAAAGGTGCTGTATTACCACTGAAGCCTGCAGTGCTGGTTGTTCACCTTCATGATAGATTTTCATACTAATAAAAGGGTATTTGACACATAACTAATGCTGTGTGAACACTGCAGACCTGCGGTAATGTACTGCAAATTATTTGGTTTTTATAAAGATTTCTTTTTCTTTTTTGTCACACAGATAGAAAGAGTAGATTTTTACCTGTAGCCTTCTGAGGAAGGTGACAGGTTGTAACCGAAACATGTCCAGATAAAAATCAACTTTTTTCTGTAAGAAAATCTTTATATTTTCAGTAGACAGTATGAACATAGTTGGATTATTTGGTTCTTATCAAGATTAGAAAAAAAAACCTTTAGATATAGAAGTGTTAGAATTTATCTTGTTTTAAGAGTTAATTTCTTATTTAAAGTGTTCAGCTTTACACTGTAATCTTATTTCTAGATTAAACCATCTTATTGTAATTCAAGAAATCTTGTCAAGTGAAATTATCTTGCTGTATGGACAGATAATTTGATTTGTTTTGAGTACCTTTTTCCTCAGATTTAGTGTTTTAATCTTGTTTTTAGACACCATTTTTTGCAGTGTGTCCTTTTTTATACAAACTGTACTTTACTCAGCTACTTTTAGAAATGCAAGAATTGCATGTTAACCTACTTTGATTGCACAGTTAAAGTGTGTGAACTTTCTTTTAAAACTATTGCCTATGAAAAACATTTTGACAAAAGATTATAAAAATAAAGACTTTCAGTTCCTTAAAGCTTTGCAGTCTGGATCTCTCTTTTAGTATTTGTCAATATTTTTGCTTCACAGACATTACCTCAAAACACAGACCTCAGACTGTTCTTTGACATTTTAAGCTCATAGGATTTTGCTTCAGATATTTTTGCAAAACGTCTGAAACATCTTTGAGGCATTTTCTTTCTCATGATCACAGCCTCCAAAGTCTTAGACAGAGTGTGAGACACTTGACCGGTCTCATAAGCTGTTTTCTGAGAAAATATGATATCTCAGATATAAAGTCCTTCCTGTGATTTCTACTTTTGCTTACAGCTACTTCACCTGTGAGAACAGACCTTTAATCTCTCACTCCACATCAAGCTGCACAGAAGAGATGAAATATTACACATGTAGTTATAAATGTGATCAGCAGAGGGCAGGATCTTCCTTTCACAGACAGAAAGACTGTGGTGTCTTACAGAATGAGCTGCCTGCAGCCTGTGACACTGATTGACACATTGACTCTTTGACATCCAGTGTCACATTCACTTAAACCCACTTTATCTTTACAGCTCACTTTCTCTCGCTCTCTGTCTTCTTGCATTTGTGTCAGGCCATCTGTCTACCTCCCTACCCACTTTTTTCTCCATTATCTGTCTCTCTTCCCCACTTTGTCGTTTCTCTTTCACTGTCTGTGAGTGCGTGTGCTGTGTCTGGTCTCAGTGACAGTGTCTGGGAGTCAACCAATCACAGGAGGCGAAGATCGTCCAGAGAGGGCTCAGAGGCCATGAGAAAGACTCGCCCACCCCTCTGACAACCACAACCTCTCCCCCGAACCAGCGCTGCTCTCACTCCAGCCGACGCTCCAAAACACACTGTCACATGTGCTGAACACTAACATAAGCACATACACACTTCCAAGCATCAGTCTGCTGCAAAATCTACCAATCTGAAGCAAAAGCATAAGCTGGTAACAGGTAGAAGTTAACATGCGTGTTTCTTCTTTTTTAGTGCATGTATTTACATGAGAAGAGGTCATAAGTGCCATCGATTGATTGAGAAATCATCTCATAGTGTGGTCATGCAAATGAAGCACAACGCAGATCTCGCTCCTTTCCCAGGGTCAAGTTCCCCATCTCAATATAACTCAGTATCGTCGTCACAAACACTTTTTCTCATGTGCTTATTTCCCCTGTAGCAACATGGGCAAGTCTTAGCACTCTCGTCAGCTTTGCTTACCCGACTCTGATTCTGACAGATTTTCTCCGCTGTTGAATAATGAGCAACAAGCACACACTGGCACTGAGGCACATTCTTCTGCAGGGTTCTCAATGTGTGTGTTTTAGTGTGATTGCATTTTTTTTCTTCTTTCTGTGTGCCTCCCTCCGTGCCCCCTGGGCCTTCTCACCCTCTTTCACCACACTCATCAAGTACTTCACACACAGATTAAAATTTGTGATTAAAAAAAATCTGAATTACAATTTGTGCCATGAGTTTAGAGGAAACATCTACCTTTATGTTACCATGGGCACCAGTACAACAATGCTACATTTTGCGGCATAAAACGGTTAAAGCATTTTTTGTTGTGTACATGTGTATGTGCCAGTGACCTGTACATGAACCTTTAACCTCGGTGCACTGGTGTTTCAAGAGTGCTGCCACACCAGGCAGAAGTGAAACCTGTGGGTGTGTGGGTTTTTGTCAGCCTGCTGTGTGTGTATTTCTAAATACTGATACGTGTGTCTTTTCATACCCACATTTGTACAGACGGCACTCGGCTGCACCTATGACGCCTGCCTCTCTTTTTTGTTCTCTAATTCTCTCTCATTTTCTCCTTTTGTGGCGGGCATGTTCACTTCATTGTGGTCACACATACGTACACTTTTGCAGTCACAGTGGGGCTAAAAGTCATATGCACACACTCTCACATATGCACGGGGGCAGATCGGCACGTATGCAAACTGATTTGTGCACGTACTGTCCTTTGCCCTTTTTTGTCATCAAAGCCACCTTCACCATGGGAAGGTACATGTGTCCATGTTCACATACTCACAAATATAATGGCAGGTATTTTTCATTATCAGTGGATGAAATTGAGACACCCAGTCCACTAATATGTCTTAAAAGCTGCATGATTCGTCTTTCATGTCCACAAAAAGATAACAGTTGTCATGTGTCTTTGCGGTTTTTAGGGAGAAACATGCGATGTCCATTGGCCTCTATCAGTGTGAGAGAAAACACAAAGGGAAACAGAGACTAGTGAGTGCAACAGTTCGACTGTTTTTTCACACATGTTGTGAGAGAGAAAAAAGTCCTCTCATAACAAAACTGTAATTCCAAGACAAACCGCTGTGCAATGACAGTTGATTGAAAACCTTCACATGAATGTTTGGTGATGGTGTTTCTCTTGGAAACCATTTGAGATACTGTTTTGTCATTTGGTGAAATTGTCAATTAATGTTCAGTTGGTCAAATGACATGCATACAAGCTGCAGCTCAGACACCTTAAAGCTGGCTTGACAAAGCATTGCATTATTGCACTTTTTTGGTTTTTGAATGCATCT
>JAPQRP010000006.1:27834383-27844853 GCA_037367295.1 Apogon hyalosoma | reverse complement strand
TGTGTGTGTGTGTGTATATGTATAAAATTTTATTATTTAACCTTTATTTAACCAGGAAAGAAAGATTAGGAAAACATTCTTATTTACAACTGTGGTCTGGCAAAAGGCAAGGCATTTTGAGGGAGAGGGAAAAGGGAGTTAAAACAACAACAACAACAACAAAACCAAGATTAAAATTAAACAAACACAACAATCAAAACACTAGCATATGTTAACATATTGACAAATTATTCACAAAGACACAGTTAAAATATATACATAAACCAGCAAAAGTAAGAGGACAGGCTAGCAGCAGCATTGTTCTTTAAAACGGTCAGTGATCAGAGTTTTAAAATAGGTCCAGGAGTTGTGATGATATACTGCAGCTTCTGCGTAGTTTTTATTATTATTATTTAGGACTTTGTGTCATCTCGGGCTTCTATGGGCACAGCCTGTGGGTGATATTTAGGATGGGACTTTATCTTTGGGTGGTCAGCAAAACTAGTATTGCAGAGAAGTCTTTGCTTAAGAAAATGTAGAGAAAACAAAATCTTACCATTCATGTCTGTAAACCTTGTACTGGGTAATAAGAGCACAATGAACACACTTGAGATTCTATGACCTTCCAAGTCAAACCAACAGCAGAAAAAGTAAAAACATCGATTTTTTAGACTTAACTCATTGCAGTTATGGTTAAGACAACTCTATGATCAACACAAAATGTGCATGTGAGTGTTTGTGTTCAGTTGTGTGGTATGTGTATCAGTATTTGAGGGCATGGGTGTGTGTTTGCCTGTGAGAGGCCCAGTGAGTGGGAGAGTCAGGCTCTGCTGGGACTCACAGCTGCTTCATGGTGCTCTTCCAGGAAGAGCTGCTGGACTTGTTAGTGTTTACTGGCAGCCAGTTTGTGTGTCTGTGTGTGTATCTTTGCATCACTGTGTTAGGCTGGGTGTTGGTCCATTCTTGTTACACCACTTGTGCTCTTCAGTATTTACAGAACAGGACAGTGCATGCTATAGTCTGAATATGTCAAATATATGGCATGTAACTGGACAATACTGGTCCCTGTGCGGCAAGCTTTAATGAGCAGTGAATTCATTTTATTCTGGAGTTTTCATGTGAATAGTACTGTCCAAAACAATCCTCATACTTTATTTAATTAGAATCTTGAACCACAGTTGGGTTAAAATGTTAAGTCATTTATAAAACATGAAATAAACTTTTATTTCATCGCTCAAGGACATGATTGCGTAGAGCATTTTTGCTAACACAAGCCATGCAGTAATGTTTAAGATGTTTTTATATAGCAATCACTCTTATTGGATCTCAAAATATGTAGGGACTTGGCCTGTTTTTGAAATTGCAACCAACACAATAAATCTACAGACGTTGGCTTTAGACTATTTTTGCACCACAACCATGTGTAGAAAGTGCACCTGAATTTGTTCTGCTACTGATAGAACCACTAATCTAATTTCACCCCATTTGTTAAAGAAATAACACTAAATTTCAGACTTTGAAATTGGCAGTTTATCAGGTGATGTACAATGCATAGATTTGTGATCTTTTCAAAGCCTGTTTAACATGCATTTTGCGACAGAGGGGTGTATATCAGACAGAGTGTGTACACTAAAGGTAAATATACAAGAATGATAATATTTGGCTCAACTTATGTTAACACTATTCATTAAAAACATAAAATTATGAGATTCTTCAGTTGCTTTCATTTCCTGCTTTATACACAACAGGGTACTGAAGGTATTAAAACCAAAACATGAAACTCTCAGACTTTTCTTCTTTTTCTTCGCTATCTTCATCAGACTGACAGAGACAGAGTAAATATTCCACAGAATATATATGTCTACAGGAGGAGAGCTGTGAATGTGTCATGACAGTGTAAGTCCCTTCAGTTACTCTTCAGCCCCTCATGGGTCTTGTCACACTCTGAAAGGCCAGAGGAACAGACTAAACATGGTGAGACTGGCCTTTCTCCTCGCTAAGCTTAGAGGTGTCTGGGCCAGGTGCACATGGACTCCACAGCCCTTCAGCGGGGCAGTTGTTGTACAAATGTGTGTCTTTGTGCAGCTATGTGGATACATTTCAGTGTTCATCTTTATTTTTAAAAGGATGTTTTAGCCTAATGAGGACAGTTCTTACTGGTCGCCACAACTTGAAATGGTTTTGAGGGTTAGGGTTTGGAAACAAAGACACCTCAGACCTCACTTGTTACTCTCGTTACTTTGTCTCCATCAGCAGCTGTCAGTTTTATCTCATATTTATTGATAATTCAAGACCATTTCATTGCAGATCTTTATTCTCAAAAAGTTATTTTACTTTTCTGATTCATACCAGTGACAATTACACATTGAATCTCACTGACTCATGTGTTCCAGATTGAGTGTGTTCCTGACAATAGCCATGTTTTCACAAGTTACAGAGTGAATTTGTTGCAAACTTTTGAGTAGTTTCTGTCAATAAAATGCAATTTACATGCATTTGGACTGAAAAAACTAGGTTGTATCAAGGTATCAGAAGGTGGCACTGTAGGATCTGATGCATATGACTTTAATAAACAGAACAGATAAACAGAAGAAGCATCTGGCTGCTGTTTACTGTCTAATTTTTATTTAATGTTTTTCACTCCTATAAGTAATTATTTTGTCTCCTCATCAGTACAGTCTACTATCTAAATCTATATTATAAAAACCAAGTGGTTTCTGTGTGCGTGCATGTATGTGTGTCTGCTTTATAACTGATAAACTAGACAGATCTAGCCTTTACTTTGTGGAGTACTTGTGTATTTTGGGCCAAGGATCAGACAGGCGAAAACAGCGTGTTGATACGACCAATACTTTTGGAGTTATTAGTTGTTTTTAAAATTACAATGGACTTACAGGCGCCCATAGACGAGTCCATTCACAACCGCACACGGGGGTGGATGGATCCGGATCAACGAACCACCGGGACACGACGGGGGAACCGGGTCCGGCTGTGATCACACACTAACAATGTCGGTCTGGTTCTTACTGTAGCCCGGTTCCACTCCGCTTGTCCCCGGTTAGACCCGGTACGTTAATGCCCCCCCCCCCCCGGACCACTCCCCCTCTCCATGACAAACCGTTCTGCGCAGACTCCGATCAGACGGACCGGAGTTCAGCGGATACGGACACGTAATGGCGGTGAGTCTCAATAATCCGCCATTTTCAGTACTTTGTAAAAGTCTATGGTCCATGTCCAAGTCAATACAAAACTAAACGAGGCCCATTATATTTCTTTCTAATCTCTGTGTTACACCAGTAAGCTTAGCTCAGCTAATTTGATCAGCTCTACTTTTTCTAGAACCCTTGGATTCCCATAATGCACTAGTCATTAAATGTTTTCACAGCTACCATGGTCTGTGAAGGCACCATACGCAGCTGATCAGTTAAAAGTCAGAGTAAGTTAAAGAAAGGTGATTACACTTTCCACTTTTACCCTTGAAAAAGAGTAAACATCTCCATAGTAGGAGATTTTATAGCAGGATAGCAGCCAAAAGCAAGTCGCTAGGCTATAGGGATGCTATCATGGCTCTAGTTGCTTTTCCATTGACTCTGAAATTGCGCGAATATAACTTGCGCATAAAATTTTGTCTAATGAAAAAAACGACAATTTCGCCAATACCCTCGTTTTTCAATGAAAAGTTTTTGCGCTGGCAAGAGGTGGTTTTGCGGTTGTAGCGAAATTGGAAAATCACACAAAACTGCAATGGAAAGTAACTAGACTCACGTGAATAAAAAAAAAAACAACCGGATGTTGCAGATGTTACAACAAACGAAGAAGAAGAGTTTTTAAAGAAACATGGCGCAGTATGTTTGGACACACCAGGAAACCAAACCATTTTTTTAGTACGGGATAGAGGGGTAATATATAATAATAATAATCATGAATATATCTGTAAATCAACATGATATTTATACTTGTCGCCATGCTTATGGAATCATCTCGCGATAATAAACAAATCATCATAGTTGAGATATTGTAGAAAAACTGACATTATGCTCTTCTGTTTTTTTCAACATTTAAGTTTTGCACAGATGTCCAATGGAAAAGCCACTAATGTCTTGTTTCCCAAGTTCTTGATTGACACTTCACCATACGAGTGGCAGGTCAGTCACAGCATATGGATCCCAAATGTCTCAGAATGGGTCAGAGGTGAGTTATGGTGGTTTTATGATAGAACACACCAACATGATTTATAGGCAGGTTTTTGTGTGTCACAGGGCTGCATTCATCCCATGTTCCACTAGTTGAATAGAACTGGACAAGGACAAGGTCTGAGATTTAACAGCGTCACCCTTCCCAAATAGTGACCCTGAAACAATATATGAAAACTTCCAAGTTTTTCTGAATATGAAGTGTTTACATCATAATTAGTTACTTTATTATAAACTCTTTTATGAGGGTAGCCTCCTTGTAAAGTTAGAGTTGTGGTTAGGTATTCAGTTGTAGTGATTAATATTTGGGTAAGGGGCTTGGGGATTCATTATGTCAATGGAGTGTCCTCATAAAGATAGCAATACATGACTGAGTGTGAGTGTTCCCCCTCCAGGTAATGTGGACAGAAATGCGATCCCCACTAGGACATGATGTCAGTTGAAAGTCAGTGTCCAATGTGACGGAGGGGTTTCATGTTGGTTCTCATGGAATGTTGAATGTTTCCCTTCACTTAGCGTCCGTATTTTCACTGGGTTTTATGTTTAAAGGAATTTCCCTTGAAAACCCATTGCATAGCACAAAAACCACAAGACGTGTGTGTGTCTAACAGCTTGTGTGTTTGAATGTGTAAGTGGTCAGTCACAAAGTGTGGATATTTGCCTTTCTATACTTTGGAGGACAGGCCATTCTCATAGAGAGAACACACAGAGAAGTGAGGAAATTCCTCCAGTCTAATTACAATCGTATGTTCCTCTTGTTGTAAAAGAAGGTCAGACTCATTTAAAAAGGTTAGGATATAAATTAGTTCTTGGTTTATGATGAGTTTGCAGGATTTCTTTTATAGTATGTACAGCTTCTCTTTCTGTAGGTTAAAATAGTATTGTTTGCTGAGGTCTGATACTGACTTTACCTAAATTTTCACACTTAAAACATTAACTTTCACACACTTCTTTTAAACTTTTGTGTTATTAGGTTACTATATATTGCCGTTTCACACCGGAAAATCCAAGTTCGTGTCTTGGATACATCATAAACATTTAGTATAGTTAATTGTGGTTTCACTTTTTCCAATTTTCAACATGAATTTTACATGACATACATCCCCATGTCATCACTCACTTTGACTTTTTCTCCCTGCACAATACATTAGTGGTGTAAAGATTCACTAACGTAAAGATGATAACATTCAGACTACATTGGAACACAGACCCCTAAACTGGTCCCTATTTTAAAGCTATGATTCATTTACCAGTGACTGCCCTCTGCCCCTCTTTCTTTCTTTAAGTAAGGACAGGCTAGTTAATTAATTAATTAGTTGTTCCACACATTTGAGCTTTTGTTTTTGTGTTTTAACGTAACTGAAAACTGCAAAATAAAATATAAAAAAAAAAAAAAGATATTCATTTAACTGGAGCTGTGCTGCTAATTGTCTCTGTTCATGAATAGGTCTTGCACCATCTTGTGCAGACCAGCTTTTTAAAAATGTAATGAGACAAGAATAACATGAACTGTTTTTGATTTGGCATATTCCAGAAATACTTTGGAGAAAGACTGGCTATTTGTAAGATCTGTAGGACAATGATGAAGTATAGTGGGAGCCAAACAAAACATAATGTTCACCTGCAGAGACATCATGGTGAAAGTTATCCTGTAGGCAAAGAAAAAATGCGAAACATATAAGGATGCTTAAAGGAACGTGCTACTGTTTTTCCATACTGAACTATGTTCATGCACTCAATCACTCTGGTGCACGGCGTTACTTTGCTAGCATTTAGCTTAGCCCAGTACATTCATTAGGATCCAAATGGGGGTAAAGTTAGAAGCGACCAAGCTCTTCCACGTTTTCTCTATTTAATTACGGTTACATGAGTAGTTACACAACCCAAGCATGGTTACACAAAATAAAATGTGGCGATTTTCTAAGCGGATAAAAAGGATAACTACAATGTATGGCGGAATAACACTTGGGAGCACTTCAACGTTGGTGCAGTAATATCATCACTCCTGAAAAATCCTCTCCCTCTCCCCCTCTTCCATCAATAGAACCAACGTGACTTTTTACTTCTACCTGTGCTACTAGCAAACTGCTATCTTACTACAACCTGATGCTTCCTCAACTGTGCTCAAACTGCTACTACAGGTAGTGCAGGCATGCAGGTCACGTTGGTTCTATTGACGGAAGTAAGAGGGGGAGGGGGAGAGGATTGTTTAGGAGTGATGATATTACTGCACTGACCTGGAAGTGCTCCAAGTGTTATTCCGCCATACATTATAGTTATCTTTTTTATCCGCATAGAAAATCACCACATTTTATTTTGTGTAACCATACTTGGGTTGTGTAACTACTCACGTAACCTTATTTAAATAGGGTAACGTGGAAGTGCTTGGTCGCTTCTAACTTCACCCTGTTTGGATCCTAATGAATGTACTGGGATAGGCTAAATGCTAGCAAAGTAACACTGCGCGCCAGAGCGATTGCGTGCATGCATGAAGACGAGAGAGGTACGCATCAACTCGTCTAAGATCAGGGAAGAACATAGTTCAGTATGGAAAAACGGTGGAATGTTCCTTTAAGACTTTTTATACTGTAGCTGGGCAAAGTACCAGGTCATGAGTGCATCTATGTACTACCTTATTTCTGTGGACTTAAAACTTTTCCATGGAGTTGAGAGTGAGGCTTATTTCAGTTTTGTATGATTTTTGGATGCTGATTTTTTTACACATAAATCTGGATACTTAAATCCTTGTAAATGGACTGCACTTATATGGCACTTTGTCCACACCTTCATGGTGCCCAAAGTGCTTTACAAAGCCTCACATTCACCCATATGCTCATACACCAGTGGCCATCATGTCAGGTACTGCCAGGCCCTGGGAGCAATTTAGGGTTCAGTGTCTTGCCCAAGGACACTTTGACATGTGGACAGTCAGAGCCAGAATTCGAACCGTCGACTCTTAGGTCATTGGACAATCCACTCCACCAACTGAGCCGCAGCCACCCAAAATACTAGTATACTGGTCACCCATTCACCTGTGATGTTTACAGCATAACATATTATTAATTGAATCTGACATTTTAGTAGCTGTTGCCTAACTTCAAAGTTACTGTGGTTATAAAAAATGAAGCCTGAAGGAGGTGGATGAGGGTACGGAGCCATGACTGATGACAAAGGGTCGTCATGGTGGATTTCAGTGAGTGGTTGTAATGTTAATCCACATTGTAGTAAATTTCTCTGTGACTAGACATGCACTATTCCTGCTGATTCTTGAACTGTTTTTGGACTTGAATAGGTCAACATGTGGATGTTTTGTTTTTTGTTTTTTTCATCTAATCTGCTAAAAGTGGGAAGCTTTTGATGCCATTGCTGTGTTTGTATTTCTATTACATCATTTACCACCGGAGCAGTAATCCACAATTGTCAGTAACCGAGATAAAATGTGCACATGCAACAGTATCCTGGTTACTATCAGACTACTCCAGGTGAAGTATAAGCTCTTATCTGTGGAACTGAAATTGGGATATGATGTTAACAAACCCAAAGATAGGATATTGTAAAAATCCCACAATATCAGGGATACTGATGTATATGTAAACACAGTCATGGCAAATCCTTTCAAGCCTAAGTACACAACACCCTGCTTTGTACATCAACGTTGGCCAGTGCAGTGTGGATGGAAATAACCAAGATCTGGATGCCATGTGCAGGAATGAAAATAATGCCATGTCATTTTAATCTAGATAGGAAAAGTAACATCTATGTTAAGCAAATGTTCATACAAATTGTGACTTTTACTGGATCAGACTGGATCATTCTGTATTAAAATGTGTAGCCTGTGTATCTAGATGCATATCCGATGATTTTACAAGAGACAGGTGAACACTCTTCATTTCATTTTATTGCTATTATACTATTATTATAGTATTACACCCAACAGCAACAACTTCAAACGCAACACTTGAGTATGGTTTAAATTCATAATATAAGCAAAATTATATCATCACTTTATCATTTGTTTATTCAACTCGAGTTAGTCAAGTCAAGTCAGGCTACGTTTTTATTTAAATGTTTGCATCGTCATGTGCTGCTGAAGCTAATTTTTCCTTTTCAGATAAAGTGGTGACAATAGCCTGGTGTAACTTGTATTTGGCTGAACAGTCAGAAACATCTAATGCACTAGAAGAAGAATAAACCTTCATTTGGTTGGTTCAGAAGGTTTGGCTTTTTTGTCTCAGTTATGAAGGTTTTCACATCAGTAATTTTGATACATATGTAATAGAAGTGTTCATTGAATTTTTGATTTCTTTTTTGAGGATATCCATGCAACAGTCTTACTCCTTGAAGATTTATACTGGTCTTCACTAACCCTAGAGGGAAAAATATCATCCCATGTAGTACCTAAACATTCCTCTTTTCTTTATTTTTCTTTTTTTTTCTAAATACCTTTAAAAAAACAAATGGCTAACCCTGTCATGTTTCTTGTTGGACAGGTAGTGCAAAATGATTGAAAACATCTGCTACTGTGGAAGAAAAAGTAAGCTTGAGGGCATACGTTTGCATGTGGGTGGTAGGGACATATTTGTGGAACTCGCTTGTATTATCTCTCAGATGAAGTCTGTCTGAGCGCTGCTCATGTACTCAGAGAACTGCAGTTACAAGAACTACTATTTTACTCTGTCTGTACTTCATAGGAACAGAAGTTTGTTTACATCAAGACAATTTGTACTTTGTCATGCCATTTCACAACCCATTGCATCATTAATGTGAAAATGCAAGAAGTCAGAAACCACATTCTTTTAAATTAAACCTGATAGTGAACACTAGACTTTCTACTGTGGAAAGTCTGGTGTTAGTCAACCATGTTAGACAGTATTGAGTAGCAAATAATGTCTGACCTATAGAGTGTCAGGTTAGCAGCAGCAAAAACAGTAAAACAGGTGGACATATCAAGTTATAAGAGGATTTCTGTGCATAAATCCCATTAAAATGTTATGATTAATTATTTTGTATGCAGGAAACGCAGTAGCAGGTTAGATAAGAGGAGCACACTGATAAGTACACAGTTGCACATTTAAGGTTTCAGATGATGTCCTAAATATAGATTATAGACTCAAGAGTTAATTAGTCGTAGGATCTTCAGATAACGTAATCATTTAAAATCTATGTATTTGGGTTTGACGTTATTTTGCAAAAAACCTCATTAAAACTGCTGTCTTAAGCAGATGCCTCACATATTACTTAAAATTACAACCAAAAAAGACTTCATTAGAGAAATATTTATACATAGACCTGTACATCTTAATTCCAATCCAAAAAAGTTTTGACACTAAATAAAATAAAATGTAATAAAAACAGAATACACAGATTTGAAAATCTAATAAACCCATATTTTTATTCACAATACAATGTAGACAACATAAAAAGGGTTAAAGTGAGAAAACACACACACACACATATATATATATATATTTTTTTTTTTTTTTTTTTTTATTAATTGGTAATTTTAGACTTGATGGCAGCAACACATCTCCATGAAGTTGGGACAGGGCCATTTTTTTCACTATGTAGTATCCACACTACTTTTAACAGTCCATAAATGTCTGGGAACTGAGGAGACCAGTTACTGGAGTTTTGGGAGAGGAATGTTGTTATTCTTGTCTGATATAGGATTCTAGCTGGTCTTTGTTGTATTTTTCATTTCATGATGCGCCAAATGTTTTCACTTGATGAAAGGTCTGGGCAATGCATAATTTTATTATCCATAGGAAAGGCGAGGTCGGCTGATGTTGGCTTAGTTGTAAGTTGCTCCATGACAAGATGCGAGAATAATTTAATATACAGTATATAGATGTACATTTTTGTAGGGTGTTGGTGGGTGCTGTGCTGTGTCCTTACCAATGTTGAGACTAAATTCATAAGTTAAAAAAAGAGGAATTGGGTGATACTGGTGCAGCACCCAAAATATTCCACATATTTTTAACATAAAAACTAATTAGTGGGGCTTGAAGTTAAGTTTAATAGCTGATGTTTGTTCTGCAGTGATGACTTGAGTTGAATTTAGTGCACTGACAGAGTAATATGTGTGCAATTTCATGCTTGAGTATGTGTGTATTGGAGGGTATATGAGGTAGAGATTACACCAAGATAAGAGCAGCCAAAATGGCCTCAGGAGTCCTGTGCAGACCTCAGTGAGGGAAGCAAGAGGAAATGGGTCCAGAGGCCAGACTCAGCTGTGTATATATTCTGCAGGGATCTTAAAGTGGCCATGTACCCATCCTCCCCTGACTCCCACCCACCC
>JAPQRP010000006.1:27812464-27829769 GCA_037367295.1 Apogon hyalosoma | reverse complement strand
TGCAGTTCATGTAATGGGCATGTTTCCTTCTAGACATTTTTAGGCCTTTTTTATTATCCTGGCCCCAAAGGAGAGGCAAGGGGAATTTTTTTGGTTTCGGTTTGTTTGTTTGTTTATTAACACTTTAGCAGCAAAACTATAGGTTCAACTCAGACCAAATTGGGTTTATAGATTGCCAGTGATCCAGAATATATATATCACTACATTTTGGGAAAGGCAGGTCAAAGTTAAAATTTTTATGATTTTTTTTTAGAATCTTCCTCTTTACGTATAATGGGTGAAATATGTGCAAGGGGTGGGGTTTGTTGTGCTTTGTGCCACTTGTTTTAGCATGTACCATTTTCCAATAAAGATGCAGGAAATACCGGTATTATATTAGCTGACAACTCACAGCCTCTTGTCTCATAGTCAAGAGTTTGCATGACTGAGGTGTAGATGCAGAAGAAACACACCTGCTACCAACAGGTTTTTTTTAATATGCACAAATATTGCCAACAACAACCTTTCAGGAAGATGGTTGATGGAATGAAAGGGAGAGAGGCTGTGTTTGCACGCATGAACAAGTCTGCTAACAGCAGAAAACTCTGAAAAAAAAATCCTAATTTGATGCAAGGACGCTAAATGGCACAATCAGCTCCAGCCAATCCACTTCTGACATTATAAACAATATGTTGGGGCAAAGAGGCAGGGAATGTTGGAATATTCACGGCTGCATTTCAGCTGGAATATTAGTCAACTATCATTTTAATTAGCCATGTAAACAGATTTTGTGCATGTAAGCATAGTCTTTGTTTTCTGGTTCATCAAACTGTTCAGTGACCTCTTGCACCTTTGTCATCTTAGAGGGAAAAACTCAGAGTAGTTAGAAATTTTCCAAAGGATGGAAGTAATCATTGAGAGTGGTATTGTATTTGTTGGCATTTATCATGCCCTCCGAGGGGAAGATTAGACTGAAACCAGAGCAGGAAAATTCAACCCACCTGCTTTCAATATACCTTTTATCCTTCATTTTACACTGGCACTTGCTTTATTGCAGTGTATAGCCACCATGTAATAGGTAGATTTGAAGTCATGACACAAAAATACTGGAGCTAAGCATCTTTTACAGGATCATTACATGTTTGTATTCATTGAACTGATGGAATTTCAAAGTACACACAAACTCACACTAATGTAAAATACAGCAGCACCAGACATGCACATCCACTAAGATGTTCAGGATCTGCGGTCAAACACATATAATGCCGCAGTGTACAATTCACTGTGGTCTGAGTAGACTGGACCGCTACCATTGTTTTTATCCCTTTTGTCTTTTCACTGACCCTGCTTACACACCCTTGCACTCAAAAACACATTGTCACACACATGCAACTTACACACAAACACAGCTCGTGATGCATGCGCCCACACACATGCACACACACACACACATACCAGCATACATGTACTTCTGGCTTCATGTTTAAAGTATGCAGTTTGTGTGTGTGTCGAATGAGCGAGGGGAGGAGGGGGGAAACAGGCAATGGAGAAGGGAAAAGTGGGACAAGAGAGAGTCAAAGAAAGAAGGAGAGAGTTGAGCCACAGAACAACGCTGCTGCGAGCAGCTGTGGCACTCCCAGATTTCCCCCTGATTGCTTTCAGCTGGTACTTGAACCCTGGGCCTTTTGGGTTTTGGAGGCCAGCCCAGACCCCACAATCCCCCCAGCGCCCCATCCAGCTGCCTGACCCCTCCCTGACCCCACGCCGAGGATAGGAAAATACGAGCCGTGCCAAGCCAGAGAGACTCTTTTATTTTGCCTGCTGGCATGCTGCCGGTGACCAGGGCTTACATAATGGGAAACATAGCAGGACCCAAGAGAAAGCAGCCCCTGCCCCCCTTTCTCTTTTTCCTTACCAATCGATCCTCCCTCTTTCTCCCCATCTCCTTTCTCCTTTTCTTCATTTCTTTTCCCACTCCGCTCCCTTCTCGCCCCCACTTGCTCCATCCTCTTCCTTCCCCTGTGCACTCTGCCTCCCCTCCTGTTTGTGATATATCTTTCTGGGCCCACTCGCCTGGGCACATTTATTACAGACAGCCTCGACACAATCCTGAAGCTGAGCCACCAGCAACACAACAGCACAGTGCACACACACTCCAATGCACAAGCACCCACACGTGTGTGCATGTGTTTGGATACTCAGAGCACTGGAGGCTTGTGTTTTGTAGAGAACTTTAATAGGCAAGTGAACATGTAGTAAAGAAAAGTTGCGTCTAGTTAAGGACGCAGAGCAGCAAGCTATTATTATATATAATGGTCATTTTATGTTTTTACCACTTGTTTTACATCTTTAGTGTAGCTATGTGATGTCTTGAGAGTTCTGCTTTGTTTTATTTGTCCTCATAAAGACACTCCAAATTTTGAATCATGAGTCCGTTAAAAAAAAAATCTCAGTGTCTTCGCTGTGTGTCAGTGTGTTTCCAATTCAAAGTCAAATTGCTTTACTTTCTTAAGAGCATATAAAATGCACAGGCTCATGGTTGGATAAATGTTGATATTTACCGTTCATCCTGTCACTTTAGTTTTAGTTTGTGTACTTTAGGATCTTTATCCTTTTATTGGATTTTATTTTATTACCCTTCATTCAAGAATTCGTTTGGAAATGTAAAATAATCTATTAGTCTTTTTTTCCTTTTCTGTCTGAACTAAAAATGGAAGAGCAGGGAAACTTGTCAAACCCCTGAACTGCCAAATAACCTTTCCACTCATCAGTCTCTCAATGTGATAAAGTCCACTGGGATCCAATTTGGAGGTGACCATAAACCAATTAGTTGTATAGTGTTTTTTTTAGGATGACATCACCAGACCACAGTGTTTCAGTTTAGTGAGGTCTAGACTGGCTCACCACAGCTGAATGAGACACCACAGAAATAGGTGGCCCGTGTGTTGGCTTTGTAAAAGCTCATAACAAGAGTGTAGGGACTGTTAGCTCTATTTCAGGCAGTGTTTGATTGGGAACCATTACAGCACAAATGGCTGAAACAAAGCAATGGCAAATGTACATGAGGGAAGCAGGCACTTTCACTTAAAGGATAATTCTGGTTTATTACACTTTGAACATACCACCAAAGTAATTGCTAGGATCACTGAACAGATGTCCAATGGGAAATATTCATTTCATTGCACTTCATTCATTCAGTCTGATGTGTTCATTCTGTTTCTTTGAGCCAAGATGAAAGCTGGGTAGCAAGAGGCCATTTTTACATCAATGAAAGAATTATTGTGCTTATATTCATATAGTTTGTCAGCATTAAACAACTTGTAGCCAGATCTGAGATTTGTGTCTGAATGATTCTGGTTCTTAGGAAATAGCCTCTGGGAATATACCTGCCATTGGGCAACTATTACAGTTCTCCTCCTTACCTTTTTACCTTTTCTAACTCATAACGTGAAACAACAAACGCCAGTGAACTCCAACCAGATGAAAATAACAAGTCACGGTGAAGGTTTTTGACTATGGCGTATTCTTTTGCACATCAGTGCATGCAAATGTTCAACCAAAACCCCCTAACACACTTTCAAAGGTCTGTTTAGTGCACAACCACACAATTGTGATTCATTTAAAGACATATGATGAGGCCAGACAGTTTTATCCTCGTTACAGAATAGCGGTGGGTTCAGCCAGACATTTCTGTAGCACCAGCACGTCAATGAAACAAAAAACGGAAATAGGTCTGGCTTTGCGCGACTAATACCTCGGTATCTATTTCGTTATAGCCGAAGACATCCCTGCTATGTTTCAGAATGGTTGGTTGTTTATCCAGGAATAGACACAAGCCTTAGCATTTGGATCACTGTACAAAAGTGGGTGGTCTGCAAGAAACCAAGGAGAAAGAGTGTAAACAAATTAACAGTTTAACTTGATCATCTATTTATCTGAAGCTTTACCTTTAAGACTGAAACTTTACCCAACCAGTATTCGTCTTAAAGAGGAAGTTGGGTAAGTGTTAATCATCAGATAATCACTGTGCCACACCTACCGAGCTCCCTACAGGCAACATCTCCTCTCCTTCACCTCCTCATCACCCTGCTTCCCCTCTTCATATCCTCGTGTGTCTGTCCCTCACTTCTTACAACAAATCTTAATTCCTGGGAAGGTCTCAATAGAGCGGAATAAGATTAAGTCATGGACGGGTGTTGAGGGAAAACGCTGACCTCTTCTCCTCCCTTTTGCTCTGTCTTTCATTTTTCAGTCTCTCTTTCTTGGCTCTTTTCTCCCCTCTCGGCGCTCCTTTATTCTTGCTCTCCCGCATACCCCCCAGCCTTCCAGATTGTAATAATAGTAATAATGATAATAACGGTGATGGGCCTGGTGACGGTGATGTAAAGAAACATAATCTTAGAATAACAAACACACTCTCTAACCAATGGCCATCATTTGACCTCTGTGGACGTGAGTGTGTACATACATGTGTGAGCTTCTGAAACTCTGTGTGAGAGAGTGAGAGCTGAAAAGAAAGAAGAGATAGAAAAAGACAGTGAGAAAGAGGGAGTTTGCTGGCATGCTGTATATACGGTCACTTCCTCTCCAGTTTAAACAGAGCAGGCTGTGCTGGCAACCTTCGCTCCCCACTCCAAATGGTTTGCATCATGTTTAAACCCCCCTGCCACCACCCCTCCCTCTCGCCCCCTCTTTCTTTCTCTCTCCCTCTCTTCCTTTCTCTATAAATCATCAAAATCTCAAACTTTATGTGTTTTTTTTTTTTTTTTAAAGACACCCCTTTGCTTTCTCCGTGCTGAAGGGCATACGAAAAAGCTATAAAATGCTTCTAGGATCTCTTTCCACTTCAAACACTCCTCCTCCGCCTTCTACCTCCATCCCTCCATCTCTCGACCGGCCTCTCGTCACCCCTGTGTCCTGGTCATGGTGCTCTCATATCTGGCTGGGTAGACTTCTCTCCCAAAGGCCTCACTGGAATCGACGTGGCTCCAGTAAAACATCACGAGGCAAGCCGGTGGCCTCAGGAGTGCAGATTATCTCTACAGATGAATTTCTATAGTAAACTCTTGTGTTTGTGAATTATGCCAGTCCCTGGTGGAAAATCACTTAATGCCTGGGTGGGACACAAACAGACCTTTTTTTTTTTTTTTTTTTTTTTTTTTTTAAACTCTAATAACAATTCACTGATTGATAAAAAAAATTCAACTGGTCATGAAATGTTAAGAGAAACATGAGCCATCAATTTGTGTTTGAGGTCAGTTTTCAAAAGCTACAGCATTTAAACAATGATAAACGGCAATAAAAAAGTAATGCTAATATAACATATTCACAGCCAAAAAAAAGTCCTCATCTGGATCAAACAAACCAAATAGGCAAGAGTGGTCCATTGAATAATTACCAGAATGATTAATCCTTTTCAAGTGGAAACAACTTCTTTAACGCAAACTGATTAGCCTGGCCAATCATCCGTCTTTCTCAGTAGCCACTTTTACACAGAGATCCTGGTAGAAAGGTGAGATGGTGATCCCACGTTGGAAATACCCCGAGCATAGCGGTGTTGCTAACCTCTCCAGAGTTGGCCTGTCTTTCACCATTCCACAAATGTTAGCATGGATAGAGTCCTGCCTGAAGTGACAGCAGCTCGTGGATTTCTGAGACTCCCCAGTCTGACATCTTACTGGTCACGTTGATATGTTTGTTTGTTTGTACACAGCCAGTGCTCATTTTTAAACCCCCCTAGTGTGGGGGATTGATACGCAATATGTCATCAAAAAGACACCTTGGTTGCTGAACGAGAGGTGTTCCTTTTACATAGTGTTCCAGAATCATGATTCCACCTTTATCATGGCTCTGTTACTTCCTCTAGAGGCGTTAGAAAGCCACGATAAAGGTGGGACCACATGATCCCACCATTTCATTTACACAGACATTGTTCTGGAATAAAAGCGAAATAGTCCCCTAACAGAAGTGGTGTGTAAAAGGGACTAATGAGAAATTTGTTTGGAATCATGGGGCTTGAATCCAAATATGAAAGCAGGACTAACAGGCACCAAGTAAACCAATCACAGATAAGATGGATGTGATGCTTGAGAAATTTGAGAATACAGGGTGTAATCTGTAATTCAACCCTTATTTTTCAATCAAGTAAACAACCGACAACAGCTTTAAAGAGATTTGTGGACTTAGAACTGACTGACTGACAAACAGAAGTCGGTGCGTATGTTGCTATGTGAAACAAACACCCCCCAGACTTGTGATTGGTTCAGTATAGAATAGATCGTGCATATTTCACAGCAACTGATCCAATTCCAGACTGGTTTCTCAATACTGAATACACTGAGAAAACCGGATGGCTAGCCAGGCTACGAACTGGTGCCATGAGTCACATCTCATTTTTGTAAAAAAAACATCAATTGGACTGTGTTTCAATGGAAAAAGGTCATGTGGTCTGATGAATCCAGATTGCAGAGTGATGGGTGCATCGGGGTGGGAAGAGAGGAAGATGAAATGATTACCTATCATGCCTAGTGCCTATAGCACAAGCCTGTGGGGCAGTGTTATGATTTTGAACTTCACTGGGTCAGGTCAAGGCTCAGCAATGTTATGTGACCATGTGGCCAGGCTGTGTACTATTTAACCTGTCGTTATCCACCTGTTTCCATGATATTCTCATCTATTTAGTCAACCTAAATACATAAGCTTATAACAGAAAAAGTGTTCGACCAAGATACAGGTACAGTTGTGCTCATAAATTTACATACCCTGACTGAATGTGCATGGGACGGTCTTGGATGTTCCAACATGACAATGACCCAAAACACAAGGCCAAGTCAACCTGTCATTGGCTACAGCAGAAAAAAGTGAAGGTAAAGGAGTGTCCATCTCAGTCTGCTGACCTCAATATCATTGAGCCACTTTGGGGAGATGTCAAACATGCAGTTCATGCAGGAAAACCCAAAATCTTAAAGGAACTGAAGGTGTTTTTGTCAAGAAGAATGGGCAGCTTTAGCATCTGAGAAAATAAAGAGCCTTATCCACAACTACCACAAAAGACTTCCATCTGTCATTGATGTTAAAGGGGCCAATACAGAGGATGAAGAACTAGGGTATGTAAACTTATGATCAGGATCATTTGGATAGTTTCTGTTGTCAGTATGAGTTAAAAAGAGCAAACACCAAACCACTAGCCACGAGTGAAAGAAAAGTTTTTGTATTTATCATTCATATTCTTTGAAAAATAGCCAAAGAATCATAAATTTTGCTTGGGGTATGTAAACTTATGAGCACAACTGTATGATACCCCATTGGAAAGATAACATCTTCTACTATCTGGAGCAGTGTTTGTTTGGTACATGGCTAAAATAGAGTCTAAAGTACATCAGGTCAAATATGACTTAAAATTGATTGTTTTGATCCTCGGCTGAAATATGTCAAATTTGTATAAGGGTAACAAAGAAAGCTTCTTGCCAGTTTTATGCCACATCATCATATATCTCGTACATCCTGTCAACTGTACTTGTAGGGAATGTCAGACCACTGGGGTTTAACTTACATGAATTAGAGACTGTCACATATACTATTATTGAAATATACTGTATACAACTTTACAATATACTGGCATATAAAAACTGTATTGTAATATAGCAAAAAAGTAATGAGTAGAATGTTATAAATTGTTTGAAAAAAAAAAGTTTTTTTAGGTCATGGTGCCTATTTCTTTAGAAAAGCATCTTTTTTACAACTGCGCTTATACGATGAAACAGACTGTATAACAATTAATTTCCCATCAATGTCTGCTCACTAGCTTTTCCTGAGCCCTCTAGCCGTAAAAAAAAAAAAGACATAAACGAGGTAGAGTCGAGTTGAAATTACTCATCACAAACACAGTGGCGTTCAGAAGACCCTTGTTATTAATGACACATGTGGCTGCTAAGTGAACTGTAGTAAGCATCCTGTTCCAATTTTTTTTAAATTCGTGAAGAAGAAACACCAACAGCAGAGTATCAGCCTCATATCAATATAGCAGCTGCAATCATGTGTATGTTTACACATTGCATCTTGCACAATACAGCAGTTTTCACAGAAGGGTTTTCACAGTGTTCGTAGCCCAAACACAATAATGTAGCTGTGTTTATAAGTTGGCAGATGATGAACTTGAAGATCCACTCAGAGTTCTGGATGTAAAGGAGCAGACAGCTGTATTGATTAAGACTGAAGTGTTTCTGCTCTGTTAGATGTTATACAGACAACAGAAAAATGCATCTCAAATTGACGGTTCACTGACCTTTTCTGGATGAAATTTTCAATAGGGAGATTTTATGAAAAAGCAGAGGCAGTGGAATCGTTATTGGAAGGAAGTAGCCCGTTATTATGGTACTCAGGTGTGCATACGGCAGTATTCTCTCCAAATTAATGAACTCCTCGCCACTATTCTGGTATGTTGGAAAAGAGTTGTGTACCCTGCATATCAATTTGACTCTCATGAACACACTGGTGTGCACCTCGCTATGTATGAGTAACTATATTTAAGGCTGCCAAAATTTGTGGTTGACTGCGTGCGGTTTTGTGCGCCAAAAGGATAAAATGTTCCTCGGTGAAATATTCAATTCTATTATTTTATTCATTGTGTGATGTGTTATCTTTCTGTTTTATTTGACTTAACTTTAGAGGCATGTAGATGTGTGTGTGTGTGTGTGTGTGTGTGTGTGTGTGTGTGTCGTACCTGTACTCATATGCGCAGTTATGTTGGCACTAGCTAAGTCATTAAGCCCGGCTGTCCCTGCCCAGACCCTGCTCTGTCTTCAGTCATAAAGGCAATCTCTCCAAAGCCTAAGGAAACTCTATAAATCAGCCAAGATATTTTGAGCATCGTCCCGGCCTGCTGGCTGGCACACCCACACATGGATGCACAGACACACACAAAAATTCACACACACACAAAGCAGCACAGAGAAGTCTACATGGGTGGGCACACATTACTGTCAACTCCAGCGGTGGGGCTGATTAAAAAAAGGCCCTCAGCACTGCACATGAAGGGAAAGAGAGGCAATGCGGGGACAACCACCTTCTACACCACACATACACACACTCATACACACACGCCTTGGGCTTTGGCGCTCTTCTCTGTCTGAGCAGATCATATTTCAACATCTCACCTCTAGATAAGAATATTTATCAAAGACTTTAAATGTTTCTACTGGGCGCAGGTTTATGCTCACACTTCTCTGTGACATACTTTGTACAGCTCCTCACAAGCCTCTGATCCTTTACAGATGGCATCCTTCCGCAAAAAAAAAAAAGACGTAATCTATTCATTTGGAATTGATTCACATAGATAAATTAGCCGGGGAATTACCATTGTGAGATGTGCTGGTAGCAAGAAAAGGAAAGCGCATCGCTCATTTCCATTTCAAATACACTGCATTGCCCTGCAGCTGTATCTTCACTGACTGAACATGTTCTTCATGCAGTGTGCTGGACGTGGATCAAAATGAGTCTTTGATTAACACCATTCAAAGCTCAGGACTTTAGCTACTGAGGCCAAAGAAACCACAGAATAAAGTTTAGGACCAGGTGTGAAAGGAGACAGCAGATATATGTATGTCTGTAAATGCATGGGCATGCATAAGTGCAACATATTCCTGTTACTGAGTGAGAGCAAGAAGGGGAAGTGTTTGTAGAAGTTACTGAGTGAAGGGTTTGTGCACATAAAATATTTGTTTAAAAGGAGAATTTTTATAAACAATGAGACCCAGACTTCTGTAAAATGGTGCTTTTATTGACTGGAATAGAACATTCTAGTCCTGTACAGTTGTCAAAAAACAACAAAACATCTATAAAAACTAAAAGGCAACATTTTATTATTACTGAAAATACTCTATAGCTCAGGAATTTGGCAACAAAGATTTCTGTCATTAATAGCTGGATTACCTTTAGCATGTCACATATGAAACTCAAAAGATAACTAATTCTATTACTTGGGTTATTCTTTTATCACCTTTTAAAAGCATCTCTGTTGCCCTTCTGCTCATGTTCATTTTCGTGCATTCATATTTTGTCTGTTTTTCATATAATGATGACATTTGTGCTTGACAGGCTGCTATAGTCTGATATATTTAGATGAGTGACTCTGACTTGTGGCATGTGGGATCTTTTCCAAAAACGCTGTGTTTTAAATACAAGAGTATCCTGAGGAAGTAGTAGGAAAATGACACACAGTACAGACACACACCTCTGTATACTTGACTGTGGAGACTTGTGGTATGCTGCTGTACAGTCAGTGTCTGTTTTGTGTATCGTCAGCTGAACAACTGCGGTGGTGACAATTACACCCTTGATGCATTTTCAGTCAGTTGAACGTCCTGCTTTAATCAACCGAATTAAATAAGAGTCTATGCTCACTTTACTTATATGTCTTACTGCATAATTAAAGGCAGTGTGTCGAGAAACCACAGGCAAAAGCCACATACATGGTAATAGTAGCATTTACCATTATTTTATAAGAGGAGATTTGAGTCATTTTTATGTATGACGATACCGCAGCAGTGTGTGGGTCAAAGGGTTAGCTTGTTATGTGTTTTAAGACGCACATCCTTTCGTCAGTCGGTTTTCTCTCGAGTGACTCAGAGCAAAAGGTCATCAATAGCATCAGTGTTTGCATCCAAACTTGGTGGCTCAGACAGACTTAACAGACTTTGAGTCCACTCTGTGTCAACCCCTGGAGGTAATAGAAAGCAGCTGACCTGAAAACCTCAGAGAACTGCAGGTTACAGCCTTGTGCTCCGGCTAATGACCCCTTGTTTTCATAGCAAGTCGAGGGCCTGGTTGTTACATGTGGCCTCAATAGAATACATTTACGCACACACACAGAGTCAGATGAAAAGAATCTCGTTCCCCATTTAACAGCAAGTGCAGTGAACTTTGGAGTGTTAAATGTGACCTCAGTTGCTCAGAGTAAACGTAAGATGATGCACTTCTCTATTTTTTACACTCATGGCATTTTTAGGTGCAGCGACCTATAGTCCAGTCAGATGTTAAACTTGTGACCAAAATGCACCGATGTGATACACACTTCTATGAAACACTATTTTTTGCATGTACCACTTGAGAGGAAGTGTTATTTCATCACTGCTTCGCTCCTGTTATCTCTTACATTAATGTGGGTGGTAACTAATGCTGAGCATGAGATATTTTCCTTTTTTAAATTTTCTGCCCTGGCTGCTTTAAAATGATAGCAGAAGTACAAGAATTATAATGTCCTAATGCATAATGAATGGCAGTGTGTCCACAAATTACACTCCATATACATTTTCTGTCAGATGTATCTCAGGCAAAACAAAGACTTTAAAGAGTTTAAAGCTACTCTAAAATTCCACTAATAATTGGAAAAACAGCCCAATTAGGATAAAAATGCCTGATGTAACCACTTCATTCAGAAGAGACTGGCCTGATCAGATGGAACTTTGGGGGGGGTGTAAAAACGCAGTAGTCCACATAACAGGAAAATATTAACCATGGAAACACATGATGGCTTCTCTTTTTTTGCACATGCTCAGCCCGCATTGAGGTAACGTCAGGCCACATGATGGGTTTTCAGGAGGGACAGAAACAACCACGACACTGGTCTGTGCCAAACACATTTTAAAGAAGTGATTTGATGATAGTTGTATGCCTCAGTGATTAAAAGGCTCATAATAACAAATAAAGTGAAGCGTTTATCCCAGAACCAAACATTTTGTGGGTCCATCTTGGTATCTTTAAAATAAAAATCTAGAAAATGACTGTCATTTCCATTAGCAATTACTATCTATCTGAACAGAAGTCATGTTTAATGAAAAAGCAGTAGATTAAAGTTTAAAGTCATGTTACATTTAGTTACTTAGGGTGCTTTCACACCAACAGCACTGGGTGTGCACCAAACGTTCTATTCGAACCAAAAGCTCTTAGTTTGGTTTGTTTTCGTTGGTGTGGAAGCACCAGTCGTACTCGGATCTGCACTAAATCAAGCGGACCGAGACCTCCAAAAAGAGGTGGTCTCGGTCCGCTTGACTCCGCACGAAATGCCAAACTCTGGTGAGAACGCGAACTTGGGTCCAAACCATAGACAGTAGGTCCAAACGAACTATCTGAAATGCATCATAGGTCAGGTCTGGCCAGCATGACCACATTCATGAAAATAGCGTGTCTCCTCTGCCTGAAATGACGCATTATACGCCTTCGGCAACTCCAGTGCATCAGCAGATTGTTCTCCAGACGCAGCCGCGATTCATTCTCGAATTGGATATTTTGCCAAAAATGGCCAATACAGAGAATGTAATATACAAAGATCAGAGCAAGTACTGATGTGCGAACGAGTTGCTCCATAGTGAGTCAAAATTGGCGCTTATTTCTACCAGAAGATAAACATTAATGAAACATCAATCGGACCAATTATGGTTCATTTGCAGGTGTGAAAGCAGACCACACTGGAGTCTATATTTCCTTCATAATAATAATTTTATTGCCTGGTGTGGACCAAATTATCGAGCTAGTGGTATGAAAGCACCCTTATTTTCAAATCATGTGACTTAATTGTAATGAAATAGCCACTTGTAATGTTAAATATTATATTCTGTCAATATTACATTTGCTATAGAGCTCTCTGAATTTTATTGTTATAGAATGTTGTATAATGTTAAATAAACTTTGATTTAATGTAGGTTTGTGAGTCAATAAAATATATAACATAGTCATTGTCATTTTTCATTATTTTAATGTAGAATTGTTACATATTACAGCTGTGAACCTAATTAACCCGTAAAGAGCTAAAACTATTTTTATGGCAACTTCTAAATATTTTTTTTTCTCTAAAATAACCTGTCCTAACTAATTTATCCCAATTTCTTATAATATTATCCTCTGTACTTTGTATTTTTTCAGTCAGAATCAGGTATTTTCCTATATGTAGTTTACTGATCATGTAGATGTTCATAAAAATTTAGAGCAAATTCAAATATTTATTGTATAATTATATCAAAACACAGAAAACTGAAGAAAATGACTTTCAGCAAAGTCATGTACTGAACATGAAAACAAGTGTCTACAGTCACTGTCATTTGTGGGTTTTACTTGGATTTACATGGTGAATTAATGTTGTATATGACAACGGTGTTTCCATATTCACTACGGAGTCTCTGAACATCCAAATCGGTCTTATTTGATGACAATGAAAAGATGAGAAACTGCATTTTACCTGAATTATTTTAATGAATTGATAGGAGTATTGGTTCAAAAGTTATATATATATATATATATTTATCATTTTCACTGATTGCTCATGACTGTTTAGGACTTGAAGGGTTAAAAAAAATCTTTATATTAGTGCTGTCAAATGGTTAAAATTCTTAATCAGATTAATCACAGGGTTGCTGTGGATTAATTTCAATTAATCCTGATTAAATATTAATTTTTAATCTATATTAATCGCATTTTGTATGAGCAAACAGACTCAAGAAAGAAGGGAATATATATGCACTTAATGTGTTTGTTGCAAGCTGGGTGATGCGTTAGCCAAAGTGCTAGCAGAATCCCCAACTAATGTATGCTTCACGTTAATGTGGTATTTTAAGCCTGAAGTGCTTCGATGAAAGAAAAAGTCCTTCCTGAAGAGTGTGCATAATACTTTATATCAGTCGACTGTTCCATCTTGGTAGTTATTTTGGTCCTCATATTTTCATCCAGAAGGCCAACTTGCCGCTTAGCGTCTTCCATCTTGATCGGTTGGTTCTGCTGCCTGTCACTACCAGATGAACTGCCCATTTGTTCATGTGTGATGGTAACTCTACTTGGACAAACTGTCCAAAATGCATTGGCAGAGATGTTCAGAGTCATTCTGTGCTGTAATGGGTTAATTGCATAAAATTTTTAATCAGATTAATCATGATGATGGATTAATCCACGTTAATTTTGACAGCCCTACTTTATACACGGCAGTGAAGATAAGCTGTCTTATCAAACATGTGCCGTAAATGTACCTGTTGGTGTGTCTGTCGAGGTCGAAGTCTGGTTACAGACTGAGTCCTGCAGCCCTCGTCTGGACCCTGTGTCTACAGGTGCTTCACATTACAGCTCGTAAAACTCAGTGAGAGGGAAAAATTACTGCCACAATTTGTTTGAGGGAGGGGAAAGGCATGGGGGTACTGGAGCAAAGCTGTATATGGATACAGTATTGACATACGAATTTGCGACTGTGTTGTGTCTGCTGAACACTTCAGCATTCCAGCTCAGTGCCAGGAAAGGCCATATTGTTTTTGAATTGAACTCAAGTGTCATTTTCTGAGGAATGATTTAGTGGTCTGTTTGTGTGTGCGTGTGTCTCGCAGGCCAGCTGGCACACTCCTCAGCTGATGGTGTGTATGCCATACGTAGAGGGAGGAAGGTTGCAGGGTTAAAGGGCCATGGGGTCGCTGGGAGTGCACTGTGAAGAGAGGAAACAGGCCTAATCTCAGAAAGGCTGGCAGCTTCCTGTTCTGAATGGAGGGTACACAGAGGACACTGTCTTCACTTTGGATACCCAACTAGTGAGTTTACAATGTAATTCAATCAGGATTAGGCCACTCACGCCCTCTAATAATAGTGAAAGGGAGGATACTAGACTGACTTTTAAATCAGTTTCTCCTAAATCTGGTTTTACATTCAGAAATGGTTCTGGTTCACACATAGCCACATGAACTTCTAGAGTCAGATGAACATGGATTCCTCCTTGTATTTTTATCAACAAATATGTCACTTCCTGGTGATACTGATACAGATTCTTAAGTGAACTGAATATTTCATGCAGAGTGACGCTGTTCATTCAGCTGAAGGTTGCAGTAAAGTAGGTCTTCTTGTGGACCTAGTTATCTGGGAAAAAAGGAATAACTAATTAGTTCCTAATTAATCTCATCAGACTGACTTCCTTAAAGAAAGAAGGACAGTAAGCATTTAAGTAATGTTGTGCATTCATAAGAAACTATGCTTATGTTTATGCAGGAAATTGTGTTTTTGGTCTGATTTTCACACAAATTCTTGCAATATGCATGTATTTGATTATATTAATATCCCTATAATAAATCTTAAGGGGCAACACATCCATAGAAGATCCTTATTAACATTATTATGTATTAATAAGACTACTTCAGTGGTTGTATAATAAAGGTGTTTATTGTCATACAACATTTGTATGCACTTGTGAGGAAATTGTTAAAAGTTTATAGACAGTGTAAGAATGTTAGTAAAAGATCTGTGTAATGGGCTCAAAAAGTTTTCAAGCACATTTACAAATATTAAGCTTTTTGTTGCTTTATTAAGACGTAGCCTATACTTATTTGCATTTATTAGCAGTTAAGTATGTAGTGTTTTGCAGCTATCAGCTCTAAAACAAGAACAATGTATTGCTTGCAGGGGCCGTCATGGCTCCTTTGTAAAACAACATGATATGCAATGCTATTCAGTAATTATACACTTAAGAGCAGAGTTGTGGTTCTGTTTGATTCAAAGCAGTGAGAAGCACTGCTGTCTATAAACGTTCTTACCAGGATTTGATTAATTTACTGATTTATTTCCCATTATGAATTCGAATAACTTTTGTTATTCCCTACCCTCACTTAGATGTATTTCACAAAGGGCAGTGAATCCCAGATGTAGAGGCTGTGACTGGCACCTAGGAATTGGTCACACATGAAGTCCAGGCATTGGTTATTGTTACCACTCACTCTACATTTGACAGTTGCTTATTTTTATTTCTTTTACTGTGATGTACAGCTCTTGTAGGCATTTGTGGGAGAAATGCTGCTGACTTGATACAACGCTGAACTATTTACCAGATCACAAAGTGCACTCTCTCAGCTCCAGTGTAAGGTCAGAAGTCCTCAGTAATAAAATAGGCTGTAGATGCTGTGATTAACTTGGATGTCAACAGGTTTTGGCAGTTTTGATCAGAAGGTTTCTTTATTATACTGCTTTGGACTTAGTGACCGTTCTACAGAGTGTAAAAAACAGACAGCATCCAAATCACTTCCAAACTCTGTGTTTTATGGTGCACTACTTTAAGTCAATGTTAATATGAGATGTATTTACCTGCAGACTCTGGCTTCTGCCTGTGTAGCCCTTTTCCACCAATATTCCCAGGAATTTATTTACCAAGGTAAAATAAATGAATCTGTCTGGTTTGCATTTCCACTGCACCTCAAAGTTTCTTTGAAGTTACTGAAGATCATGTATATGGCCTCTGAAGTAAAGTAAGTCTGACACCCCAGCTCTAGATCATTGCAGTAAAATTTGGGAAGGTGTGGATGTGTTTATTTCTGTTTATAGTATATAACTGCTATGTTATCCTGGTTGTTCTTCCATTTTTCTTCTTTTTTGTCCCCTTTATTTGCACTCACTGAAAGAAAGAAAACTGAACAAAAAGGTGTGTGGGAGGTTATACAAACCAGTCGGGTTGTTTTACTCTCCTTTGTGAGGAACTAACCTGCCTGTTATTTGACTTACCTGCAAATAACAGAAAAATACATAAATAAAAATTGAAACACTAAAGAGAGATCTTGCTGGCACCTCAGACTAGTGATGTTCAATACCACAGGTTTCCTTTCCATTCCGATACCGAATAAAACAGGGTTTCTGCGGGTCATTAAAAAGCATTAAAAGTGGCATTAAAAGGTCGTCCAATAACTGAAGGGTTGGCGGTTCGAATCCTGCTTTGTCCTGATCATGTGCCGTTGTGTCCTTGGGCAAGACACTTCACCCTCCTTGCCTCCAGTGTTGCCACTTACACTGGTGTTGAATGTGTATGAATGCTCGGTGGTGGTCAGAGGGGCCATAGGTGCGAAATGGCAGCCACTCTTCAGTCAGCCTACCCCAGGGCAGCTGTGGCTACAAATGTAGTTTACCACCAGCAGAGTGAAAATGTGTGAGTGAATGAATAATGGATCCACTGTACGTGCTTTAAGTATGTGTTCATAGAAAAACGCTACATAAATCTAATCCATTATTATTATTAAAGTTATTAAATAGATTTTGTGAAAATTAAGGCCTTAAATGGCATTAAAAAGCATTAAATTCAACGTCCTGAGGCATTCAAAAATTAAATACACTTGATGAAAAAAAAGCATTGTTATTCACGATTTATTTTGATTATATAAACATTTAATAATTTTGATCGAAAGTACAGTGTGATTGACAGGCAGAACCCTTTACTTGGCTACTGTTTACGGCCGATACACAAAGTCACAACACTGAATGCTTGGAATGCATGCTCGTGCTGTGGTGAAAGAGCAGAGGGAATATTAGCAAATGTCGGAAAAATGGG
>JAPQRP010000006.1:27794447-27812337 GCA_037367295.1 Apogon hyalosoma | reverse complement strand
ATACTGTCTACAAATACATTTAATGTCTGGAAAATCAAAAAAAAAAAAAAAAAGTAGTGCATTTCAGATCATAACTTCATAAAGAATACAAGACATGAGAGTAATTGTTGTTTAATTATTAAGAACTATTATAAACATGAAAACTGACTTTACATGAACGTGTTAACATAAAACATGAAAATACTGAACATGTAACACTTCAACAAAAGCGTCCAACATCAACACTTTCCCTCATTCACAAGTTTTTGTGAAGAAACAATAGCATATTTACTGTTTTCCCCTTTAGTCTGTTCTGTTTTTTGCTCAGTACAGACTGAATCAGAGTTGACTGACTGAGAAACTTGACACAGTACACACTTACCCAGGCAGAAGAAGAAATAGTTCCCACCAATTGCGTGTCATTTGGACAAGATCCCAACAGTTTAGTTACTATCCACTGTGTTCCTGATATATATTACCTCAAATGACCAAAGTACCAAAAGTATCGATATTTTGATTTGTGAATGGATCCTAGAGTGTAAAGATCTGGTATCGGAGATATCGATATCGGATTCAAATATTTTTTATTCATGCACTGAGAAAGAAAAATATATTATACATGAGCAATTTACAACAGATGTGGCCTACATGAAAGGGAGCCCCAAAGAGGCAAAAGTGCTCTTAGATAGGGAACC
This sequence comes from Apogon hyalosoma, assembly GCA_037367295.1. Classification (NCBI taxonomy): domain Eukaryota; kingdom Metazoa; phylum Chordata; class Actinopteri; order Kurtiformes; family Apogonidae; genus Apogon; species Apogon hyalosoma. Next base: position 27,811,663 of record JAPQRP010000006.1, on the reverse strand, counting down.
CAAGCAACTGACCACATCCTCACCCATATTCCCCCTCAACATATTTCAGTAGCGATCCGCACATCACTACCTCAGAGTAAAATTAAATTAAATACCCTGTGGATCCATCACAAGAATGAGGAAATAAAGCTTCATTTTTCATTCTACACCCCTCGTTCTCCCCATTCAATCTATTGCTCACTCGACCACTCCTGCTTCTTGCTAAGTGGAGAGGAGTGGCCTTCCTTTTACAAACTTAAGCAAGAAATGTTACATACTTTACCTTAAACATCAGTTTCTAAGTGCAATCTTTACACCCCTAATTGCTTCTGAATGTTTCATAGTTTCACTATAAATGTGGATATTACTTTTCCTCCAGTGCAACGTCCCCATATCTGCTGCCTTTCAGTTGATGACACAACAAAAAACTCATCCAGATAGTGATATTTTGTCAAAACAGTGAAGTATTTTATCTATTAGTGGAAAACAGAAACTCAAGAGTATACTGCACAACACCACACAATCTTATGATCATGTCAACTCTGTGGGCACAGTGGCGTTATCTTTATGAGAAGTGTCACAGCTGTTGATTTGCTGCACTTCTGTCATGCCTCTATCAGCGTAGCTGTGTCGTGTGACGAGCTGTATCTTATCTGACTAACCGTAATAACCATTTATCAGATCCCACAGTCATAACCTTATGACAATCATCCGCTCATCATTAAACTCATATGTGCTTCACATTTATCTGTACTTAATCACACGGTTGCAAAGAAAATAAAGTGGCAGTTTCCAAGAGTTTTCTTTGTTGATTTGCGACTCAGAATTTCAGTTCTCATGCCAAATGATATCATTCAGCGCTGAAGTGTGCTATTACTGACCCATGTTTTACAAAAGCCACTCTTGCTTTTAAGCAGTGTCTGTAAGAAACAGTAAGTGTCTGCGTTTTCTCCAAACTCACAACTAAAACCAGATCCAAGCTCTGAGGCAAACTGGCAGTTAGATTTTAGAGAACCCTTTTTTCAGTGCTGTACTGGTACCCGGTGCATGACAGAGAAGTCCTAATGTCTGATAACACATCCTTACTTGTCTTTTTATTGGCCTGTACAGCTGTTTTTGAGCTTTAGTGGAATAATGTACAGTTCAAGTTCTCTGCAGATGATTACTAGGCCTACTTAAAAGATTTTTGAACGAGGAAATGGGTACCGTATTACCATTATGTGATCTGGGTGGATTACTGTAGCACTCAGTTCATATAAAACAGAGCTAATCTAACATGAGAGCCTCACAGCCGTTGTTTGGGTTCACCTCCATGTCTGTCTACATCAAACACTCCACAACGGTACACTGGCCTGGCCCCGAGCGCCTAGAAGAAAACAAACCCCTGCATGAAAAAGCCCAGAGGCAAACAACTGTGGAAAAATTAATCTCCTTACAAATGAGTAACAAGTTTCACAGAGTGGTGGGTGTGCGAGGGCTGTCACTTATAGTGATAGAAGTTGCAGTGCACTACACCAGGGCAGCACTTTTGGTCATGTAATTACAGCATTACCACATAATGAGAGTCATTTGTACTAATCACAGGGGCCGTGTTGACTTTGAGAAGCGCAGCATAAAGGCATGAATTTTCACTTGGGTAAAGGTGGAGAATAGACAGCGTAATCCTGCAGGTGTGCAAACAAAGACCAAGATTTTTTTTTTTATTTTTTAATTCTTTGTTTGTTCCAGCACAAGTACAACAAAACAGTTTCCTTTTCAGCTGATGCCTCCTTTTCCCTTTGTCTCATATCTAGGCCTAATGTCTAATTTTGCTATGATATTTTTTTTCAAGAAATACATGAATTCAATTAATTTACACCATAAAATAAAGAAAATACATATATGTCATAACTCATAAAGACCCAAACAACCACTGGCAACCAAAATCATCTACCAATATAAGATGTTTAATAACTTCTGATCCACTAATCCTATCAATACATGTAAAATACAGTTTGCATTCTTTTCATGGTCATCAGATATGACCCTTTTGGATGTTCAGAGGCTCTGTAGTGAACATGAAAACACCATCATCTTCTACATCATTGATTCACCAGTAAAGCCCACAGAGTTTGATAAAGGACAGTGGATGGAGACACTTGGTTTATGTTCAGTTAATGATGAATTTTGATGAAAAAGTCACGTTTTCTTCATTTTTCTCTGTTTCTGTTACTAAATATGGGAAAATGCTAGATTTATATTCAGGAAATGCAAAATACAGCAGATAAATAGTGACAAATCACTTAAGAAAGGTTAAATAGAGAGAAAAAATCACTTCTGGGAACTGCTGCAAAAGTAGCACTGGATCTTTATGGGTTAATAATATTTCTGAGCCAAAAGTAAGTTTTATACTAACATGTTTACATATTGCACAGTGTAGTGTTTTGTTCATCCATGGTGTTTTGCAACCATTGTTACAGAAATGATGTGTATTTAATAATTTTTTATGGTTAGATTCTGGCACTGGAAGCCCTTGTTTAGGGTGAAAAAATATACCAATATAACACAACAACTCACAATGTATTTAGTAATATTCAGACCAAATCACTATATTTTCCAAACAAAAACACTTTTTTTTGGCATAAACCTATAAACCCATAGAAGTTTGGAAGCAAACACCAGTCTCTAGTGGTGAGGTCCTAGATTTTATATCTGTTATACACCCGAGCTACTTCCTGCATACATAGGAAAGGATAAACTATGCTGGGATTATACATAGATGTGGTTTTAGATTTGTATTTTATGGTGGTTGTCGTTCATGTAGCTTTTCATCAGTTTGTCAGAATTGAGTGATGTAACAATATTATTCACTAATAGGCTCATTATACTTATATTTTATCTACTTTTCTTGCATGGATGGCTCAGACAATTTCAGTATGAAATGCATTCTGGGAATTGTGTTCTGATACTTTATTTGGAGTCTAAATGTTCTCTATTTGGAGAACTAAATGCCACCTACCCCTTTATGTGGGACCAAAGGAAGGATCTAGGATTGGACCGACTAACAATGTGGCTTTTTATATCACAACAAAATAGAAGAATTACACTTTTAAGAAATTTATAGATCAAATACAACAAAATGATTGTGAAGGTTTGTATATCCTGAAGACTCAAATTTGAATAGCATGCAGTTGGTTTTACAGTGTTTTACAGTTGTAGCACCAACTCACCTCTACTCCATTACAATTGAGCACCACCTCAATGTATGAAGATAAATTTATGTCTTTATTATGCAAGCAAAGGGGAAAAAAGGCAAACAAAAAACACAGTTTCGAATCAAAAAATCAAGATTTGTAAACAAAAATGAAGGTTTCAAAATTTTAGCTTAAGGAAATCGATTCATTCCAAATCTGAAACTTCTGCAAATCAAAAAGTTTTGCTTGCAAGTTCAAGTGGTACTTACTTCCAGGTCAAAATTGTTTGCGAGTAGAAAAGTTTTGCGTGGCTCAGATCCCCAGTCCCCACCATGTTCAAGTGGGCGGGAAGACCAGGCACCAGCCACGCTGTCAATCTGAAGCAAGCTTCCAATAGAAATCCACCCCTTCTGCTCTGGTAGATCTCACCCATCAGGTTCAGTTGAAGTGCTTTGCAAAAGATTTTGATCCAGAAGTAAGTTGAACTTGCAAGCAAAACTTTTTGATTTGCAAAAGGTTTAGAGGTGCAAAACCTTTGGACTTTCAAACAAAACTTTTAAAATGACATAACAATTTGGCCTGAAATTTGAAATTAATCGATTTTGTTTAGCTTAAAAATTTTGAAACCATATTTTTTTTTTCAAATCTTGATTTTTTTTTTCCAAAACTAAGCTATTTTTTGTTTGCCTTTTTTCCTTTGCTTACATAATAAAGACACAAAATTATCTTCATACAGTGTAGGTGGGGTCATCACAGCAAAGCAGTAAAAACTCCTGTGATGTCTTTTGTATGCGACACAAACACATCACAATGGACACATGACTCATCCAGGGACATCACTCCCTGGCCAATCCGTGGCCTGCAGTCTGATGACATCACATTATCAGCTCAACTCAGCTCGCTTCAAACCTCAGCTGAATTGATGCTAAAAAAGTGTCTGGTTTCTTGTACTGAGATGTAATGGAAAACCCTAAAAATGGAATAGAGTCGAGAAGACACCAATGGAAAAGCCCCAAAATTGTTAGAAATCTTTTCTTCATGTAAAATTGAATTGTGTAATTTTCAAAATATTCTCTCAAAATAACTTGAAGTGTGGAAAACATTGATCTAGTGTGGACCAAAAGCCAAAACAAAGAGGAAAATGTGCTTTTTAAAAAATGTGGATAGTTACGACTCTACATATAAATCCTCCCAATCCTCTGTTTTCCATTCTCTTTTCAAACACTCATCCCATCTCCTCACTAATTTTTCACCAGGCCTGAGCCAGGAGAGTAGTTTCTGGTGGGCAGCAGCAGGGATGAAGTGCTTCCTGTAGGGCCTGTGGACAGGAGGAACTGCCACTGGCCCTCAGCCTTCAGAGGTGGAAAGTATGTGTCGTAGGCTGAGCTACCACCTCCCACCTCCCAGCCTGGGAACGGAAGCCGGGAGCCGCCAGGGAAAACAAGCAAACAATCAGGTAGGGCCTGAGCCGGGAGAGAGAAAGAGAGGATAGGAGGGGAGGCGGAGCTGCGGGACACGTCAGGTCCTGAAAGACTCAACTGAAGCTCTAGGAAAAGCATACAGATGTAATGGGGTTTGGGATGGAGCTTTTGTTTATGTGTTTGTGTGAGCATTTCCTCGTCCATCAAAGAAAGTGAAAGGATGTGTGTGTTTTCAGAGGGACCAGCATGCAGACCGTGTGTGCGAGTGTCTGTGTTTTGCACGCGCATGTTCGTGGCTGAAATATAATCCGATATTAAAGTTCAGAGAGTGTTTGTACTGTGTGTGGGTTGATGTGACTGTGTGAGAAAACTGAGTGTGTGTGTGTGTGTGTGCGTGTGTGTGTGTGTGTGTGTGTTTGTTTAAGGACAGCGGCCAGCAGGGGACAGGGTGGGTTCAGGGCAGGGGAGAGGAGAGGGGATGCCTAAAGGGAGGAAGATTGTGGTGTTCAGTTTCTACAAGGGGGGGTCCTGTCAGCCTGCACGTAACACAGTAAGAGTGGGTGGGGGGCATAGACCCGACTCCCCCCTCTCTCTCTTTCTCTCTCCCCTCAGAGTGAATGAAACGACTCTGATTCATTCACTCTGAGGGGGTGTTTCACTGTAAATGAGCAGAGGGGTGAATGAGGGAAAAGTCCCAGTCAGGATATTTTGAATGAAGTACATCAACGCAGTCATGACAGTATAAGTGGATTATTGGTGTATTTATGCACACCGAAAAGTTAGTTGTCTATTTTAACATGCTGAAACACTAAAAGATAACAACATAACAATCCAATACCGCATCTCAATTTGAAGTTTCAATTTACATCATTTGGGATGTGTTATGAATATTAATCCGGTTATTAACCAGTCAGTTAATATCATAGTAACTGTTCAATATGCAATGATCTTTTCAGGGTTAATAAGGTATTTTTTCTACTACAATACCAGTATATGGTATTTGCATGATAGTCATACATGTATTTGTAAGTTTACTGTACAAAAAGCTAGAAATGGGTTTGAGATTAGATGTATTTCTGTTGTTGGGGATAATTTACAGATATTACAATTTTTAGAATTCACAAATCAGGTTTTTTGTTTAGAAGTGTGAATTTTTCTTTTTTTTTATGTTTGATGACTGAATAAAAAACATATTTGTCTCATTCTTTCATAATTTTTTGGAAAGGTAAGTTACCGTCTTTACTATTAAATATTACAGCCATTTTATAAATAATTACTACTGTCTTTACTCTAGACATACAGTAATTTAAAGAATGTTGACACATATAAAAATGTTTTAAAAATTAATGAAAGATTCAAGATTGAGGATCTACTTTATTATCCCACTATTTAGGGACATTTTCTTTGGCAGGAAAGATATTCGCCATACATAAAGGAGGACTTAGTGAGGTTAGTTGTAAAAAAAAACAAAAAAACAACAAACATAGAAGACATAATAAATGTACCCATAGAATACTCTAAAATTAAATAATTACAAGAAAAATCCTACGAAGGTGGATTAAGTTGCTGTGGTATAAAAAATGATCCATTGATAGAGTTCATATATTTATAGACACACATACACACCCATACATGTGTCTTTAAACATCTGTGAATCTACACCAATACAAAAAAATAAAAATGATAAAGCTGACTTTATTCTAATACCATTTACCACATATTTAAAGATTTTTTATATAAGATTTAGTACTTATGTGAAGTTTGTGGTGTCTGTTTTTTGCAATGAGGAATTAATTGCCTACTTGAATGATTCTGTGATTTTTCTGCAAAAATCCATATGGTACCTTCTAACTTCTTTAGTCACATTTTGCAGCGTCTCTGTAGCCTAAACTTCATGTAAGCACAATTCTACATATGGAACCTTATCAACTATAACAACCTTTCAGCTCTTTTTCAGCTCCTTTCAGTCTTTGTATCAGTGAAGTTTTGATAATTTTCTCAGTTTTTAACATAAATTGTCAAATATGCATTTATTATTCATTCATTTTTGGTGAATTAGTTAATTAAAATGTAGCTATCCAATTTAAAAACTGTTAACAGTGTGGTAAATGTTCCCACCACGTACTGTATATGCACTAATAATAACCCAAAATCATTTAACCAGTGTAAGGAAGCCCTTTTTTGTTTAGAGGGTGTGTTACATAAGTGGATGTCTACAGGTCAAACACTAACCCTGAGGGAGACGCGGTGTCAGCTGCTCACCACCACTTCACACTAATGAGTTTAAAAAACCCGTCAGTTCTAATAAATCCCCGCTCTGTGTGCAGAATACACATGAATGGAAATGAGACTTTATATCAATGTCAGGTTACAACAAACACTACAGTTGCAAAGAATCTGACAAATGATATCCTGTTTTTTTGTTGTTTTTTTTTTTTTTTTCTATACCAGAAACTTACCAGAGGTTGAACATGCTTGAGAGCTCTTTATAGTCACATTGGCCATAAATCTGTCTTTTACTTCCTCTCAGTATCGATGTTGTTTTTCATAGGCTATTTCTTGTGATTTGGCCTGAGATTTTTAAGAGTTTTTAACAATACTCTTGTAGGTAAATCACTGGTTTATGAGGCAAAATAGAGTTGTGAGTGGTCATAAGTGATGTAAGCTGACACAACTTGACCTCAGGGCTTTAGTTAAGTTGCTCTACACCTGCTATTTAGAGTAATCATATACAGATGATTTAGATATTTGTGTATTTAAAGGGATGGAGTTTCAGAATGAGGGTTGGAGAAGTCACTGAATCTGGTTTAATGAGTTCCTGCGTTTGGTAATTTTTTCCTAAATTGTAAACATTTCTATAAAACAGTGAAGTGCTTTTACTCTGTTTTCACTGCCTTCATTACCTAATAGGATTTTATATCTAATCTATAATACATTTGTACATTCATATCAGTTTATAAACTCTGTATATGTGTGTCGGATACATGGTGGTCTCTGTGTTTGGTACGTGCTCCATTGACTGTCCCGAGGCACCATGGGACACTAGTGATTGAAGCCGAGTTGAGAGGGAGGACAGAGCGAGGGGAGAAGAGCGAGGGGAGAAGGGAGAGGGGGAGTGGACGTGACATCCCCAGCCGTCCCGTGACATCACGCCACCAGGGACAGGAAGTATGGGAGTTGGGAGGGTAGGGTACAGCAGGTGACATCAGAGCTCCGTCTGGGTCTCTTGGTCCTCCAGCTGGGTAAACTAGACAGAAGGACACCCACATCCCACCCACCCATCCGCCCACTCCTTCATCTCTGCCTTTGTTTCCATCCCACCACGCGTTCTTCGACACTTTCTTGTCTCTGGCTATGTTAATATTCACAATCGCTACCTGTCCTTTCTGACTCAGACCCATAATGCCATGTGTTTCCTCATGCAGTCTCTCCTTTATCTAACTCGTGCTTTTATGTTTGTGTGTGTCTGCTCCTCATCCGCTCACTCCGACCTTGTCCTAGATCTACATTCATTGTGATCAAACGGTGTCGATCCCCCGCTGGCTGACATTTATACATGTGTACATACGAGCAGAAGGATCTGTGCATGTGTTAGAGGAGTTTACCCTTTTCTTTCTAAGGACCAAATTGACCCACGTGAACTTAGCACCTGTTAGAGCCCACCAGCCACCAGGGGGCCCTCAAACAGACTGCAAAGTCTTCATGGTTTGTGTTTTAATTTACTAAAAAGACACATTTGATAATCTAGTACAACTTCAAGATATCCTGTTAGCTCAGCATATGAAGATGGAAGTTTTTTGTGCTTATGCTAAAGTGTGTAAGACTAGAAGCAGAGCCACAACAATGAGTCAATTAATTACCATTTTCCATTATTACTATTTGGATAGTCGTTATTGAGTTTTTGTTTTTTTATATTCTAGAAAATAAGCCTTAATTCTCTGGTTTATTTCCTTTTGACACTGAACTGAAAATCTGTGAATAAAGGGAAAAAAAACAAGAGATTTGAGGACGCCATGTTGGGCTCCACAAAAACATCACCATTTATTCAGAAAATAAATGACAAATAAATCAACAATGAAAATACTGTTTTCTGTAAGGGTTATTAAATCTTTCTTACTGCTCAGAAAAGTCTTGTATCAGCTATGTAACGGAAATCACAATCTACATATATTGTAACAATAGCAAGAATGTACAACATTAACAGTGAATTGGAGAGCATGATGTCACAACTTTATGTGGTTTTGAAGTCATATTTTTAGCCTTTTTTTATTGTAGTGTCCTAAATCATCACAGGCACTTATTACAGTGTTGCAGGAGAGTGCACTTCTTTGGAGACTGAAAGCACAATTGTCTGCTCAGCCACAGTGTGGTACTTCCTGGTTCAGGGCTGAGAAACTACACAAGCTGAAGAAACAATGATTTTTCACTCATGAAGAAATGTTGCAGAAATAAGTTTGTTGAGAGAACTTTTGAAGAGTTGAGGTTAGTTCTAAACTAAATTAAGTAGCAAGAATTATTTACTTGAAAACCAAAAGAAAAAATGTGTTGGTGGCATATTTGTTGATTGCATTTTACATGGTAATGCAGCTGGTTAGTGAATAAATTAACAGTTATGGAATGTAACTAAGTACATGTACTTGGGTTCAGTCATTTTTGGACACTTTTTACATCCACTCCAATATGTTACAGCCAAATATTGCACTTTTTCTACCTTACATTAATCTTATCACTTTAGTTACTTTCCAAATTAAAGTTTTTATTCACTTCCTCTCTGGTCAGACCCACTTACCTCCAAATGTGTTGATATTGATATTGTTTTTGATCAAATAAGGCGTAACATATTCCTTTTACAGCTTGAGTGAGTTCCTTCTTCTTCAGCTAATAAACTGTTTTTTAAAAAATCCTCTTGGATTAGTTGGAAAATGCATTGTGACAAAACTGAAAACAGGGCTGTTTTTCTGAGTTAATGGAGTGCAGTAAAATGCAATATAAACATTAATAGAGCTGTAATGTGAACCCAAGAACATAATTTTTCATAAAAACAAAGCCTTTGACAGAGACCATTTAACAGCACTTATTTACTTTCACAATTTTATAAATCAGTACATGTTGCTAATACTTGTGACTTTTATTTGTTGTGCAGTATTTTTTTACATGCTTTTATGTAATTAGGTTTATTAGATTTCTTTATATTTACTATCTGAATACTGATTCCACCACTGATAATTGTACTGCCTTTTCTTTACTTAAGGGGATGGGGCAGTTTCCTGAAGATGCGTGGGTGGAAATAACCTCGCATGACAAAGAATTTCTGCTTGGTGAACTTCATGCATCTTTGTCAGGTGAATACGGAACACACAGTTGTGGCATCAGTAAAAACACTGTCTGGCTTGTGTGTGGGCTCCTGTTTGCGTACAGAACAGTGAGCTGTTACGCAGTCCATGCAATGAGCTGCAACACTAAGCTTAGAAAATAACATATTAAATCTAATATTGAATTATTTTTGTTGTTGTGTAAAATAGTGTCACGTTCACTAGCCAATCAACATGCTATATTTAGCAAGAAACACACTAGTTAAGGAAGTGTGTGTGTGTGGGGGGGGGGGGTGGTTATGATCTATCTCACACTATAAACCAGTGGTTCCCAATCTTTTTTGGCTCTGACCCCATTTCAATGTCACAAATTTCTGGCGACCCCAAGCATTCAAAACGGAGACATGTTTTTGCTAAAATTAATTTGTTTTTGCTCATGTAATAGTTTGCAATACTATGTTGCAAATAAACATTAATTTTAGATGACATCTAGACTATATAATGTATATTATTATGGACGGAGGCAGAAAAGCCAGGTTGAGATTAGTGCACAAAGTGAGAATTTAAACAGTACCAAAGTGCTTCAGCTTCAGTTTGTCATGTCTTTTATGTATTGTGATTGTCTCTCTCAACTCACCATATATTGTTTATTAGTAATTTTTTTTTAATCAATTACTAGAAATTTCAGGCAACCCCATTTGATTTCCAGGTGATCCCATGTGGGGTCCCAACCCCAAGGTTGAAAAACACTGCTATAAACAAACGTTTTACCACAGTTAAAATCAATAAATCATAAAATAATATAAACAGAAGTAATAATCATCTGTAATCCTCATTTGCTATTTATTGTCCTATTTGTGAATAATATGAGAATTGAAAGGTAGAGGTTTGTTCTTGTTTCTATGAAGTACTTCTGTTAGATACACAGAGAAACACACACACTAACAAGATCCTCTTCTCTAAGTTCATTTCTATGACTACAGATCGAGTGTGAGGGAGCGGGCTGCCAGTCACACTGAGTGGTTGGTTTGCACATCTCCGCTTTGAATGTGAAACACATGTTAATGTGTGGGTGGGAGTCAAGAGAATAGAAGAGAGGGTATCCATGTCTCAATATGAAAACGCCCTGTCTGTCCATCTGTAGGAACATTTAATAAGACTTGCACACCAGCAGGCCTTTTTTCCATCCTCTCTCCCTCTCTCCATCTCCCTAGCCTCATTCTCTCCTTATCTTTGATCTGCGTACTTTGGAGCCTTTTCTATGCAAATGATGTTTTCAGCTCTTAATGGAAAAAAAAAGTATTTCAGTGTATATGTGAATGTTTGTGTCTGTGTAATGTTGTGCTTTTCACTGCAAATTCACTGTTTGTTTAGGTGTGTAAATGTTTTCACTATAGACACTACTATCTGTCACATGGTATTATATTTCTCCTAAATGTGTGTGTTCTTCTACCACATGTGTTTGTTTGTGATAGAGAATGTAAGAGAGGAGGCTGAGTGCGTGGCAGCCCCCTGCTTGCCCCCCTCAGTGTTCTGGTGTGTGTCTCAAGGCTCTGCAGTGGGTTTATGATGTCTGGCAAAGACTGTAGAGAGTGCAGATGGCAGGAGCAACAGAAAAAGGGAGGCTGGAGTGGGGGTGAGGTGTGTGGTTGCATTAATACGGTCTGCAGTTCTCGTTAGCACTAATCAGGGGCTTCCTGTACAGAGAGGAGCATGGGTTCACCTTCCCAAGTACCCCAGCAGCATGCACACATAGGGACATACACATAGACACATGCATGTACACCCTCAGAAAACACACACTTGTACACTCTCCTTCCCTCCCTCACTTCCTATCCATTCTCCTTGAGCACTGTAGGTCCATCCCTCTGGATCTGCGTTCCTGCGCCCTCACTCTGACCATGTATCCCGATTCCTCTATGTTTGTTTGGCTCCTCGTGCTCTGAAACTGGCCATAAAATGAGTTGGAAGGAACTGCAAGCGACTGAAAATGGAGCTTTTTCCACACTTGGGGTGACTTACCATATGCTACGAGTCACGTGAGACCACAGTGAAGAGTTCACTCTCCCTCAGAAAGGCACTCGTCCCAATGTGAACTCTGAGGGGTCGTGAACTTCAGCTGGAGTGCAGAGGAACTGGCACTCAGGGTGGAGATCGACAAAAGACAAGTTAGTTGGCATAAAGGTGGCGCGGTCCACATCCTGGAATGTGCAGCACAATGACGCACTCGTGAACGGTAAATCATCTGCTGACATTGGCATATTGGAGGAAAAAAGCACCAAAGCCTGACAGGAATCAAGTCATCTGCATGTGTGCAAAGTGTGTAATACCATCTGTGACCGTTTAGCAGCTCGGAGCCTGTGTGGCCATGATGGCATGTGGAATCTCTGGGCAATATGTTGACCACAGAAACAATAGAAATGAGATTCCACAATGAAAATGTCATAAGTACCCTCGCCCCTTTTCCTCTCCCTCCTCCCAGCTCTTCCTTTCCTTTCTCCTGACTTTAAAAGAGCCCTGGGGTAAGATAAATTAATGTATTTAAGATGTGGAAATCAGATATTGAAATCTTTGCCCTTACCATCCTCCCCCTTCTTCCCCTACTTCTCCCAGAACCCCATCTCCTTTACTCCCCTTCTCCCTGCACTGCTGCTCCCTTTAATAGAGTTTAATAGTGCACAGGGAGACAGTGTGATAGATAGACTGAGAGAAACTGAAGAGATTCAGGCTTTTTTTTCACAATCCACACTTTTTGTCAAATCTTTTTTTTTTCTTTTACTGTGCCCTGGGCTTTGCAATTGATAGCCTCCTCAAAAACAGCAACTCCCCCTCCTGCCCCACTGCACACCTTCCCACCCCATTGAACCCTGGCCAGCCACAGCTGCCTGACCAGATGTGAAAGAGAAAGAAAGGAGGTAGAAGGAGAGATGGAGGACAGGGAGAGGCCACCTCCTGCGGGGAATGAGGATTGAAACACAGAGTGGAGAATGAAGGGATGAAGAAAAGCAGGGGGAGGAAAACCTATAGAGAGGAGATGAGATAAGGAAAAATGAATAACTCACATATATTGCATATATTAGAAATCTTTAGCTGGCTTTAGATCTAGTATGTGGCCGTACCATCAGAGACCACCTACTCAGATCCCATCATGCCAAATGTGATCGGTCTTACCAAGTATGGGAGAGTTCATTATTTCTCAAACTTCGCACATCCTGTGCCACCAAAATCATTAGTTGAGCCCAAGACCTTTCAAAAAGCTGACAGAACAGATCAGTCTTGAATATTTTGCGGCTCTGTTGGCCAGTTAGTGGAGTCTGCATGTATCCAGGTTTCTCCATGGGCAGAGCTGATTTATGTAGCAGCTCAGCACTCTAAGCCCTGAGTCCGCACTCACACCGTACTCCTGGGGGCTGTCTGATTAGAGATGGGGGAGAGAAACCATGCGCTCGCACACCCCACCATTTGGTTCTGATTACACACATGTACGTCGCACACCCACAAAACACACACGTTCTTCCTCACACATGTCCACACACACACACACACACACACACACACACACACACACACACACACACAAAGATGCAGATGAACTACAGCCTTTAACATTTAATACAATTTCTCCTGTACCTGCATATTGTAAAAAGCGGTAATTAATACATCACTTGCAGCGCAGGATAAATGGTTCATGATGAGGAAGTGTCGAGAGTATTTTTAAAAATGGAAATAACATTCATTATGCACGTCGAAGAGTTTCCTGTGTTCTAAAATCGTGTTCTTCTTGAGCTACGTCTTCTATGAGCATCCTGATTTTCTGTGTTCCACATGTTCAAATCCACTTTGATCTTTTCTTACAACTAGTTTTCTGTCCAGTAAAAGCAATAAAGTGCAATAAAAAAAAAAGAAGAGAAGAAGAAGTTTTATTATCCTATTTATTTTTTCTTGCCCTTTTTGAGATGGATAAATAAAATGAATCAACTGCTTGTGCTTCACTGAGAAAGGTGTCATCAGTCTCTCATTGTCAGACCACATCCCATTTTCTTAAAAACCTGGTATAGGATGGTACCCCATGCTGTTTAACACAAGTGTTAATATGAGAGGACTGTAAACACTCGGCTGTAATCACAGACCGCAGCATGTGGTTGCTTTGACCGCAATGAGATGGGGGAATACATGTGTTTGAGGTAGAAATGGAAGAGTTTAAGCAAGGCCAATTTCCATCCCAGAATGTTGATTTTTAAAGTTGATCAATGTATATGTTGAATTGAAGAAGGATATGGACTCCCGGCTGGAGTGTATTCTGGGTCAATGTATCTTTTGCTAATTGGATTTTCTTTTCAGAAACAAAAGAAAAACTAGTGGTTAATTGATATTCATTTTAAAATAGAAGAATTAAAATTGAATTTCAAGGTGTTTTTCTTTTTCAGTGTCAAAACAGATAAACCAAATTTAAAAAACCGATTGATTTCCTTTTTCTAATAACAAAAAAGAAACTACTTGACAGAAATGGAAAAACGGACCAACAACACCTGTTTTTTTTCATTCTCTGAGACTGAATGTTGTCATTTTCAAGGAAAGAGTACTAATGCCTAGGTCACAAAGATTCTTACAAATGATGGGTTTGTACGAGTCTTCCAGTTCGTACAAAATCTGGAGTTGGTAGACATTCGTGGAGGGAGCATGTCTACGACGTCCAGATTTTTTTTTTTTTAAATTTGGTTAATCTGTTTTGACACTGAAAAAGAAAAACACCTTGAAATTCTATTTTAAGTCTTCTATTTTAAAATGGAAATAATTAGCCACTAGCTTTTCTTTGGTTTCTGAAAAGAAAATCCAATTACCTAAAGATATATTGACCATTCTGGATCATCACCAATCTGGGTCATTAATTCTTGTGAATATTAAAAACATACATGCCCACCAGTTACTCTGTCCCTCCTTAATGAATTCTAGATGCACTTGTTTGTGGTGTTTCCTGCTCAGGGTCAACACCTTATTGCCAGCATCTCAGACAGTCGCCCACATTCTTCCGATCTTCACTCCCACCCTGACACCTCACTTCAAGTGACATCAGGCTTTAGCAATGGACGGAAACACGTTAAACACGTACCTTCTCAGTGCTGTGCCCCTCACCGGGTCAGGAGCTCTGATGGGTAAACCAGATGCACACAGAGACAAACACACCCATACATAGACACAAATTATGCCCATGTGCACTGAGGTTAGGAAGATATATTTGATACATATAGAGTAAAATAAACTCTATAAAGATGTTTTATGGTTGTATGTAATAACAAAGCACCTGTTTAGGGAGAAGTCCCTCATTTCTGCTGCGGCTCCTTTGAGCTTGTTGAAGTGTGGAAACAACAATGAGGCGGACAGAAATGGATGAGGATGAGGGTTCTGTAAGGGACGTAGTGGAGACTGGACACGCTTCTCTCTGAGGGGGTGTCGCTGTCTGACAGGAAGTCTAAGTCAGTGTGTGTGTTGCTATGTGTGTGTGGCCAGGTCCCCACCAGCAGGTCAGGGTTGTACAGCCAGCAGGAAATGACCCAAAACATGCATGCTCTGCACATGAAGATTTAACCCCATGTGTACCATGTCATCTGCTCATCTGAGGTTCTTGCCTGGATGATAATTCTCATCATTTTGAGATTTGTTTAATTCAGTGATTTGTATTTATCAGTGAAAACTGCACTTGGATCATGTTTTTTTTTAATTTAGACATTTAATGTGCAGTAGCTGTATCAGTCTGCTGGTGAAACATGTTTTTTTGAAAGCCAAATATTTACATTAGTCATCATCAAACTATGCATCATGACGTAATTTTGGAAGAGGATGAAGTAACTGAAAACTGTATACGTGAGCATCCAAATACACGTAAGAATATTTGGAATATTTGAGCGGAGGTGCTCTAAATTTAGCTTCCCCTTGACTTTCCCTCACCCCCTCCCTACACTTGTGGCTTCCAGGCCGAAACAATGGACCCCCTATGCCTCCCCATCCCACCCTCCACCCACCACACACACCACACTCCCTGTGCCATTATTGGATGTACTGCCTCTCCCTTAGGTAGGTGTGTGTGTGTGTGTGAGCATGTGCGTGTGTGTGTGTGTGTGTATTCAGAGTCCATCTGGCCTCTGGAGTCCTATAAGGAAGACAGAATGTTTAGCAGCTCCCGTACTCACTTTGCAATGTCGTTTCTGCGGCGATAGGGACACTCTGCCTCAGTGGACAGGAAGTGACTCTCAGAGAGGGGGTTGTGACTGACGTTATGGGGGCAGAAATATGCCATTACAATCATGAGTATGACATTTGTAGACAGGATGTCACTGCCTGTCAGCAGACACGTTTACTTCAGTCTTGTCCAACTCTGACTGACCTATTAACTCACTGAGTTATGTAAGCAGAGTTCTGAGTATCAAAAAACAGTATGCGTCACTTAAGTGTGCCTATCTGTGTGTTCATCCTGCTGCCACACTGTAAGGGCACGGTTGTCTACAGTAGCACACAAACAGGAGTTGATGGGGTGATCTAGGTTCATCCTGTTTTCATGTGCGTCTGCAACCTTGAAACATGTCATTTTCCTGAAGTGTCTTGGTAAAAACGGACATTTGTTATCATCAGATAGTTTGTGAGGAAGCCTCACTGGCAGCTCATTAGTCTCCTCATTTCTCTATTATTTTCTTCTGAGGTAGCTCTGACAGATTTCACATTGCATTTCTCACGCAGCTTTGGAAATAATTATTGGACGGCTGCGACAAAGTAGAGAAAAGTGAACATTAGACATAAATGTGAATTGCAAAGACATCAGGAAGACAAATATCTGGCATAAATTTGCTTTACACATGTAATAGAAAAATAAGTTGTATTTCAAATAATGACAGCCAAAAGTTTTCTCAATAACAAGTAACATATGAATTAAAAACATCTGATCTGGTAAAAACATTCCAGAGACAAATACTGTTATAAAAACCAAACATTAGAAGGCCATGTTGAAGGAATGCTACACTGTATTGAATTTCTACAGAAAATTCTAAGAATTTTTTCAAAGCTATATTTGTGTCATTATTGAAACCACAGGATGTCAGATGTCATGTTTTTTACAAGTGCCATATACAGTCACAGAAAAAATTATTAAATTGTCAAAAGTCATCAAAAACAACAGTCATGCAATGAAGTACAAACTCCTGCGTGTATCATGTGACTAAAACAGAGAAGATAACATGGAATGCCTAAAAGCACTGTTTCTGACAGTAAAATGCCATAGATATTGATGTAAGAACTGAAGTGATTTTGGTTATTATCAAGAAAACATGGAAAATGGATAG
>JAPQRP010000006.1:27779873-27793271 GCA_037367295.1 Apogon hyalosoma | reverse complement strand
GCTATTTTTGTTATCATTATATTTGTCCAAACAAATGTACCTTTAGTTGTACCAGGCATTAAAATGAACAAGAAATTTTTGAAAACAAGGGTGGTGTAATAATTTTTTCCGCAACTGTATAGGATGTACTATGCATTCAGAAAATAGCATAATAAAAACACAGAATTGCTTCACTTCACTATTCAACTCTCCTCATCTGGTCAGGACAGTTCATCGAAAGCCGGGGGGCTGTCATAGCATTGGATTTTAAATAGGGTCCCACTTGAAAATGAAAGGTCACATATTGGCCCGGAAGTGATGAGTAAAATCAGTTCTAAAGAAGTCAAGCTGCTGCTGTCTGATATAATTAGTACAGTTAACAATTTGAGGACTTATAATGAAACTCTGATCATTAAAGACCATTTAAAGGTGTCTGCTTATTTCTGACCACCCTCACAACTCTTCCCAGCATTCCCACTCTCATCTTATATTCTGCAGTCACTTCCTTTCTCTCCATGTTCTGCTCTCAATGTACAAATGTGTGCACGTGTGTGTTTAAAACATGTGTGTCAGTGTCCATCTCTCTGTGGCAGCATTCCAGTAAAGCCGAGCCAGTGAGGGGTCTCTGTCTCACATCCCTCTTCAATCAAACACAAACACACACGTCCGGCCAGCCTGGCCCACGCTATCTTTCCCTGCCTCCTAGTGCCAGATGCACACACCCTGTGCTCTCCCTCTTTTGCTTTCTCCTCCTCTTCCAACATTCCTCCTCAGCCTCCTCTCTTTTCTCTGCTTGCTTTTCCTTCTCCTCCCCCTCCTCTGGTTCAGCACCCCTTGTGCATCACATTGTCTCCCGGCTCTTCATCTTTCTCCACTTCCTGTGTCCTGCTCCTTGTGCCCCCTACACCCCCTCCTCCTTCCTACCCCGCTTCTCTGGGTTTTTCTCTCTCTCCTCGCGACGTGACTTTTAGCACAGACAGTGGGGCTGTTGCCAATAAACTGGGGCAGAACTGACTGAAGATGTGCACACTCTCCCAGTGGTGTCCATGTACACAACTTCGCTGTGACATATGACATCAGACACTGCTACACGGAGTGAGAACTGTTTCACGTCACTTCAAAAACGCTGTGTTTTTCACTGCCATCCAAAGTATAGATGCATTAAAAAGAAAAAATCTGCACAAGTAAGTGACGCAACTCAAAAATTGCTGTTGATTTCATACTTTGCCTAAGTGACCACTGATTGGATTTGTGTGATTGTACATTTCACAGATGTGCTGTGACACAGTGATGGAAAAAATCCTGAGAACCTTTGTTTAAAAGCAGTAGCTGACTGTGGGTTTCAGTCAGAGCTGGTAGTAATATACTACGCACCCACATACACACAACATACACTTCTGCAGGAACAGGAAACGCAGTAACATACAACATACAGATTACTGCATAAACAACCAGACAGCTGGTCAACAGTATGAAGGAACACACACCACTGCGTACTGTAAGAGCCTCTGCATCATCACCATTAATGAGAGAACAATCAAACTGCGAGTGTGCAACACCAGGTTTTTCCTGGTTCAAAATTAGACATAGGTGGTACCATCCTCATTATGTGCACCATCAACTTGCTTGAGGTTTTTACAAAAATTTTAGAAGTTCTAAAAAATTATATGACTGAAGACAGAATATACAGTACTGTGAAGAAGTCTTAGGCCACCATTAACCCATGAAGACCCAGTGCTATTTTTTTTGTTAGTTCCTAAATGAATTTTTCTCTATATTTAACCATTTTTAAGTGATTTATCATTATATTATTTAATATTAGCTATCCTCTGTATTTTTCAGTGTGAATTATGTATTTTCCTATATTTAATTCACTGATCGTATAGATGTTTGTGAAAACTCAGATTAAAGTTGAGGGTTATTGAATCAGAAACAGAAAAAAACTGAAGAAAAAGTGACTTTTTCAGCAAAGATATCAGTAACTCACAAATGTAAACAAACAAATGTAAAAACAAGTATGTCCATCCACTGTTATTGATCACACTCCATGGGTTTTAACGGTGAATCAATGTTATAGAAAATGAAAGCGTTTCCATGATAACTACAGTGCCTCTGAATGTCCCAATAGGTCTTATTATAATTTACAGCTGAGAAACTGCATTTTACCACAATTATTTACATGTATTGATAGAAATAGTGGATCAACAGGTATTAAACAGTTAAGATCAGTAGATGGTTTTGGTCACATGTGACTGGGTCTTTATGGGTTAATATAAGTGTTTTAGCAAAGTACAAGAAACACATATATCATTATGCTCATAACTGCCTAAGTCATATTTTTGGCCAAATTGCGATAACTTCATAAAATGAAGCAACAGTGTTAGGAGAGTAAAGTTAAGAAGATATCACAATTTGGCCCAAAATATGTCTTAGGTAATTATGCTATGAGGCTAACAATATGCACTTCTCAGTATTAAGATACCATCTGGATGTTCAGGAAAGAAGTTAAACATTAGATACAACAAAATCAGCTTCTACAAACCAAAGGGTCAAGTACTTAGTGTGGCCTTTCTTTATACTTAGCATTTCCTGAATGCTTTAGTTCTGACTAAATAAAATTGGATACATTTTCTTTTATACTAAGTTTCATCCAACACTTGTCCGATACTTCTTACACTTTTAGCCACTATAAATTCTGACTTTAGTCTGTACAATCCATTCAGCTCAAAAGTAAGAAGCCTCCACTCCACACCAGTAAAGTACAATTTCTGTTTGGTAAAACATTACAGTGCCCCCACATCGGTGCAGCACTGCAGTGGCATTTACAAGTGAAAAATACTTGTTAGAAAGTAAAGTTTCTACAAGGATCCCATCAGGAGCTGAAGGTGGCCAACTATGCAGAGTTCTTGGTTGTTGTCAAAGTTCAACTGGATTGGCTTTGTCCTTGAAAGTGTTCTGTCTCTCATCCAAGAGGCTTAATCAGTTCTAACTGATCGAGTTTTCAAGAACAAGACCAGTCCAGTTGAGCTTCAAAAACAACTAAAGATTAATGATGACCTGGACAGAGACACTTATATAGAAAAAAACATGCACATTACCTGAACATAAGTGCTGCATTGCAGGGGCAAGAAAGTTTGATGGCTGCTTTGGTGAAGCTGTTAAGGCAGATTAAACCACAGATTTATCATTTAACTTGGTCAGCAAAAGGTAGTTCTGCTCTGTGTTGCCTGTTATCCAGATATACCACTCATCTGCGCTCTGAGTGAGGTGCCATGTAAAACCTCTGCTTTCCTTAGTAAAACCCACCTTGAATTGTGGGCCCCATGAAAGCTAAACGTTGTGAGCCCTTACATAACGTCACTTACGCTACTGTGAAAACGAAACTGAAACTTAACATGCTTTCAACGTCTGATTCCCGACTTCTGTGCCTCTCACACGAAATTTTCACAACTTTTAGCCTGTATGCACTGGACCCCCTCCCCTGCTCTATGGGCCCCATGAATTTCTTATGTTCACCCCCCCAAACACACACACACACACACACACTATTGGCGCCCCAGGGTGTTCCTATTATGATTATGTCTGTTTTATCCCCAAAAGAGATGTTTGAAGTAGATCTATGACAGCATCTGCAGTGACTGTGAAAGCAGCGACCATGACGCAGCTGGTTCACTCTCATCCCACCAAAGCTTCAAGCTCCTAGTGGATGACAACATCAGTAGCTATATTTGCCTGTGAGATGAAAGGAATAAAAGGCCCTTTTTATTCCGTCTGCTTTTCTACAGTGACAGTGTGCAGCTCTAGCTACTGTTGGCTTCGAAGTCTGCTATCATTGAAACCAAACTCACTCCACCAGCTCCAACCACAATACAGACTCCAACACAAACTCCACATGAATCTTATGTATTGAACTTTGAAGCGCAGAGCTCGAGTAAAAATATTTTACTTTAGTTACATTTACTTTACATCATTCATTTTTGTTTTACACACTGAGTTCTTTCGCTCCACTTACTGTAAACCCACTAAAAATATTTATAGTTTATAGGGGCATTGTGCTCATGACTCAGCTGAACAGCACGTTTTCATGTGATCGTGGGAATGAAAGATGACCCTGACAACAGCAAGAAAGATAGAAGAGGGTAGACAAGCTACAGCTGGCACAGGAAGTGAGGATGATGCCAGTAAAGAGCCTGAGAGCAATCAGCAAAGCGTTCTCACAGGAGACACCAGAACTCAGTCCACATATACACGTGGCAAACTGAAGCCTGGTTGTCCAGACATGTTGTGTGTCAGCCTGTGTGTGTGTATTTGCAAGTCTTATCAGAAGGTTAGAGATGGAGACCGAAGACGTCGGATGATCCCTCTCTTTGTGTTTATACACAATCTAAACAGCAGACCAGCCACTGAGACTAATGGGGTTCTAATCTACAGCTGGATGACACACACATGTTGTCTTCTGAGTTTCCCAAACAGACTTTTCAGTGCCACATGTGCATTTACTACCATGCAGTCAAATGCTTTAAATAATGTGCTTTTTTTTAAATTCAATTTTTGTAATGCAGTTAAAGTGACTGGAAATTACATCTACTTTTAGTATTTTTATGCAATTTACATTGTATTCTTTTGGCATGTACTTTTTTCCTGAGTGGGTTTCTGGTTTTTTCACCCACATGGGAAGCAATTTAGGGCCTGATTTCTTGCTCAAGGAGACTTTAACATGTTGGCACAGGGAGCCCACAATCAAATCACCAACTCACTCCATTGCCTGACCTACTGCTGCCCCGGTTTATTTAGTTGTTGTTAACAGAGTGCAGTTTACACACATACACATTTAGGTGTACATTTCGAGACACACACTAAAAGAGAAACACACATCCTAAAACAGCACTATAGTTGTTTTCACCTTAAATTGCACCTATCCACACACACTCACAAAGTGAAAGTGATGAAGCACTTTAAAATTTATTACCCCTGTCAAACTGAACAGAACACTAACTAATGGATTGCTTTTAAGTACGTAACTCCACACTGAGAAGGTAATGGACACCTTGTTCTTAACAGCTCAGTGACTTTCTCTATTCAGCGACACAAGGAAATACACACGACACTGACACACACCCACATATGTGCCATGCATGCTCAGTGTTTGCCTGAGAGAGCAACACTAAACACAGTAGTGTCAAGGTTTGAACAACAGATCCGGTACTCTCACCTTCACACATTTTGTCTTTCATGAAGCATGCTACACTGCCAGCACTTTCAAATGAAGTCACTCCCATTAAATGAAAGGTCACACATCATCTATAGGCCTAACACAAAGCGCTTATATGTGTGTGTGTGTTTCACAATAACACAGACTTTCGCTAGATCACCTTCTGAACTGCAATTGTTTGCATGCCAGCTCATTAGTTTGTCAAACTTTTTTCCCTCAAGGCCTGCAGTATAAAGGCAGTCTTTACGTTTCCCGTAATAGATAAAGATCTCATTATTACCTCTGTTTGGGCTGCCTGTATTTATGTGTATGTGTGTCACCTAGCCAGGCTGGCCGTCAGCCCCTCTCCCCCAAGGCCAGGCAACTTTGTCCAGGCTTGTCTGGCCATTGCACTCCTCTGTACTATGCAAAATTTATGATGTAAAGTCCCTGTTTGGTTTACTGTGTGTGCTTCTCCCTGTTGCTTCCAGCATCAGTAAATGACTAATTCATGAACTTCTTATACCAGTTTCTATTATAGCACTGTGGGCTGGTATGAAACACCACCTTTCTGGAAAGTTTAAGTCAGACTTGAGGTGATTTATGAAGGTGTTACTCAAACAGTTTTGCTACTTTTACTTTTTATTTTATTACGTGCCTTTAATCTTATTTGCATGTTGTTTGCCTTCTACTGTATGTGCAACAGCAGAATAAGAGAATCATTTGAGCTGAGAGAAACAGGATGGGTGGATTTTCAGGGTAGGTGCCCACATGTTAGTCAATCTGCAAGCAGGAAATTGCACTGGCATAGACACACAAGCGCACGCACTGCCCACAATATACACCCAATTTGTCACCTAGTCCCTCTCAGCAACTGAAGCAACACTTCCTCCTCATGCTTTCCTTGACCCTGAAATGCTTCTCATACTGTCTTCATCTCTCTTGAAATTTGATTTCATCTCTATGACACAGCCAAACCACGAGCACCATGTTAATCCTCGTAATCGTTCATAAACCGCATATTAAGTCTCCATGTTTAAACCTTACTGTTCGCAACACTTTCCCTACACTATTATTACCAAATAAAAATTATACAGTCTAATAGCATTTAGCCTCTGACGTTTTGGCAGTCAGTGAAAGAAGACTCTAACTTCACCTCAAAGTCATACTATTTTACTTTTTAACAGTGGCCACAAGTGGCAATTGCAGGACAGAGACACGTTGTACTTCCCATCATTTCTTAATATCACCTTGAGTCAGCGACTTAAAAAAACGCCCTTGTTTCATGCCTTAAATCTACTAGTATGTGCACAGAAAAGTCTGTGTATCTTCATCTGTCTCTATAAGTTCATGGGTTGATACCACCACTGATCAGAGACATATAGCAGTAAAACATATGGGGCAAGAAATGATGTGTGTAACTCACTTCATGGGTAAAGGGAAGTTTTATAAATGTTGTCTGAAAATAAACCATTTAAAGAAAGGAAATAGTGTTCATTATCTAGTACAGTATGACGCTGAGTTCAAGTTTAACGGATTCAATCATTTTCAGTTGACGTGAGAGCTGCTGTAGCAATTAACTTACAATTTATCACGTCTTTAAGAGTGTCTGTTTCTACAATTCCTGCCTGTACCAACCTGCATATCTGTCTCATTCATATCCATGTTTGCCTTCACCTTGGTTGCTAATGTTCTGGATCTAATGTTCTATTCTTTGTCATGCCTTAATCGTTCTAATTCACTTGGATCATTATGTCCATGAGCTGCTTTTATAAATGTCTTTATCTTCATGCAAGCCAGCCGACTTTAGTCTACACAGCAGCTGAGTTAGGTTGAGTATCAGAGCAAAAGAGTAACTCTGACACATTACTTAACTGTATGCATACCAGGCTGTACAGCTCAGCTGCATTATATCTCCACGTTTTTCAACTTGTCAAAAGCAGAACCAGCCATAACACCAGAGTATCACCAGGGAGTAGGGTTGGGAAACAAATTCACAGAAAGGAGGAGAAGGAGAGTACCATATGTGGGTGAGAAACATGTTCTCATACAAGCTGTTTTTCTTTTGTTTCAGCTGCGCAGCCCCACCTTAATGAGGACAGGGAGCAAGGGAGCGCACTGGACAGAGGAGGAGAGGGGAGAGGTAGATGGGAATTCATTGAAGAATTGGGCATAATGTGCTCTGGGCAGTCCCTGACCCAGCTGTTTTCCATTCAGTGGGAGTCCAAGCGGTGAAATGTAACAGGGGTGGGATAGACAGGCAAAGAGAGAAGTGAGGAGGAGGAAGGAGGGAGGCTTAAAACACGGCATGAGACGCAACATGTAAAGGTCAACATGAAGGCCATTGAAGTGTAATGGTGTCTCTGCCTTTAAACTTTTTTTTTCCACCTGATTACTCTTTCTAAACAGAGCTTTCCTTTTGCAGCTTTTGCACCCAAACAGATTCTCATAGTACAGATTTCTATTATTTTCAAATGCCTGTCAGATCCTATCTTCGTAACCTCTATCTTTCTTGGCTTCACATCAGTTCCTTCCTCTCATGGCATAAGAGTCAGACAATTTTTTTGTGTAACTATTATAACTAAACTGCTTCGCTATTTGACCAAATATGCAGCACTCTGTCATGTGTGGTAACATTAATCCATGACTCAATTCATAAAGTTTCCACAAGTTCAGTAGGTCAGGGAATGCACAATAGTCCATTTATTTGTCTCTCCACATTGAAGAGAATTTACTCTTACACAAATAATAACGTACAATGATTATTTCCTTGCTTGTTTTAGGTGTTGTGATATTTTACAAAATTCTCCAAACAAAGCTAGTTTTACTGTACATTATCATTTTACTGGAAATGTTCTAATTTCCATTTCCTGTTCTGTTGGAGCATTAAAGTATACTCAGGTCTAATGTTTCTTTAATCATTTGGTAGAAGCAAATATTGTGTGTGACAGAGGACAGTAAAGAACCGATAACAGAGAAGCAGGAAACTTAAGCAGCTCGTCCTATCTCATCTTAGTTCTTGAGTTGTTGTTGATCAAGTAAAACTGCATTTTAATGACAAAAGGCGACTGAAACGTCCTTAAAAGGTTAAAGGTTGTGGGCTTTTACTGTTCTCCTACAATGTCTGATATGTAAATCACATCTTTGTTTTCAAGATGATGACAACACTGAAAATAGCACGTTTCTGAAACATTTTTGACTGATTCCTGGAATTGGAAAAAAAAAAACAACCAAAAACAGACAGTCTGAATAAATCGATTCAAAAGTATGTGGAGTAGAAAAAGTGCAACAATGAGAAAATCTGAATCATGCTGGAATTGTATGAAGATCATTTGTGTCTTTATTATGCAAGCAAAGGGGAATAAGGCAAAAAAAAAAAAAAAACAGTTCTGAAACAAAAACTCAAGATTTGAAAACAAAAATGAAGGTTTTAAGATTTTTAAGTTTAACAAACTTGATCACGTTCTCAATTTCTTTTCACTGTAAATCTGAAACTTCTGCTTGCAGGCCAAAATATTTTGTCATTTTAAAAGTTTTGTTTGCAAGTCCAAAGGTTTTGCGCCTCTGAATCTTTTGCAAATCAAAAAGTTTTGCTTGCAGGTTCAAGTGGTACTTACTTCTGGGTCAAAATCGTTTGAGGGTAGAAAAGTTTTGCATGTCAGAATCTTTTGCATAGCTTGCTTTGGATTGACAGTGTGGCTGGTGCCTGGTCCTTTGGCTCATTTGAACAAGGTGGGAACTGCAGTGGTAACACGGTGGGAGCCAGTTTTTGTATCAGACCTGTATTTTTTGTTTGCCTTTTTTTCCCCTTTGCTTGCATAATAAAGACAAAAAATTATCTTCATAGAATTGTCCTTTAATAGTATAGCTAGATAGATATCCAATTTCGCAATCAAATACACACACATCTCTTCCTTTAGAGCTGACTCACTGCAGTGTGTGTGTGTGTGTGTGTGTCTGCGTGTGTCTGTGCGTGTGTGTGTGTGTTTGTGCTTAGTTGTTACATGTTGGTCCCCCACAGTTAAAACCTACACCTTTGCCCTTCTCATGTCCCGTCTACATCTAAAGCACCAGGTTGCACAAACATCCAGTTCACTGGAAGCTGGCCTCATCTATTCATGTAAAGCCTGATTATTCCTGTTCAGGATGAAAAAGGTCTGGAGCTTTTCCCAGTATATGTCGCTCACTTCCGGAAACTGCCCCATCACCAAGTTAACACAAACAGACGGACAATCGCCCACACTTGTATCCACACCTGTATGCATTTTTATCCAATGCTGATGTTTTGTCAGAGGAAAACTTGATAAATACATATAAAGAAGTAAACACCCAGTAGAAAAGAATTTGTTCTGTTAGAAATGGGACTCCAGGCTTGAAGGATTAAGGAGGTGACTAAGATATGGCATCTAATCTGTGTCACTGCTTGAAATCAACCGGGCACCTCTTGGCTGACACCAGACACCTTAGACCTTTGCCATTTAATGTTTGATGCCACAGTGGGGGTTGGGTGGAGTTGAGTTTGCTGTCAAAAGTCTCCTGGTTTCGCAGTATGAGCCGAGGACACTGAATAACAGATATCAGATGCAAATCCCCGTTTAATAGTCGTATTTTCCGTTCCTATTTTGGCCATCATCATTATCAGTTATGATTACATTTTTCCGAGGAATGCCACTTTTTTTCTGAGTGGATTAAAAGCCAGCAACAGGTGAAATGATTCCCATTTCATTTGGATGCACTCACTTTTACCTGAAAATGATCTGGCTAGAGTTGCATGTTTATAATCATCCCACTTTACTTTCTATCCAGTCTGACTTTGATGTTAGCCACGTTCCCGGAATTTAGTATTAAATTAGTGAGTACAATTAAGGTTAAGGTTACTTTATTTTCTCCCAGGAGAAAATTGTCTTGGATTAAGGGAACTGCTGCAACAAACCAGACATTACCAGATGTTACAATAAAATATATTAAATACACTTTAAAAGCAATATTATCATAAGTGATAGAAAGTGTAATAGAATTTTCCCCATCAACGTGGAAACATTTAACTAACTTTTTCTACAGGTTTTTCCTCAGAGAATGGAGTTTGCTTGGTTGTCATGGAAACGGCTCATCAAATTCCATCAAGTCAGGTAAGGACAACAGATTATCTTCATGACAACTGACTCAAGGAGTTCATTCAGAGGAAGACTGTGAGACTGACTTTTAGTGTAATGGTACACTACAGAAACTACACACATTTTAATAAACTGCAATGACCCTTTAAGTCAGAGAAATATGTGCCTTCGTTCCAGCTTTAGACCAGAACAGAGACTGAGGCGTTGTGATGGATGTCACGCTGTTCCTTTTGTTTTCACCTACTGTTTAAACAGCATAAAGCGGATGATGTCTTTCATTACACCTGGTGAATTCGATCTCTCAGGAAGTTCCTCCAGCTCATGAATGTTGATGATTTAGAGCACCTGAGAGAAGAAATGCTAATTTGTTTAATGTCAAGACGTAATTTGTGGCATGTTGCTTGATTCATATCAAACATCTGGAAGGCAGTATGATTTCTTATGTGCGGGTGATAATAAGGTGATTTTCACACAGTGGAAAAGGATGTGAGAGTGTGTGTGTGAGTGCGAGTCTGGCTGGTTTTACTCCTGCTGACAGAGTAATGGATCTGCTCATTGTTGCATGTGGACTGTGTGTGATGTATGAGATTCATTTGAAATTCTCTGTCTTAAATGAGGCACTCACATGTCTCCATATGGGAGAATATAGACTGGAAGCAGAATGTATTATAGGAAAATGAACAGAAGTTGCTCATTTTTGCGGCCATCATTGCTGT
This sequence comes from Apogon hyalosoma, assembly GCA_037367295.1. Lineage (NCBI taxonomy): Eukaryota > Metazoa > Chordata > Actinopteri > Kurtiformes > Apogonidae > Apogon > Apogon hyalosoma. The sequence goes on along the minus strand of JAPQRP010000006.1, from coordinate 27,782,271 downwards.
GAAATGGTCTTGATCACGGTGTTTTGTCTCCTATTTTTATGTGTGATATAATGTAAAACCCATATCATGCTCAATAAATGTCTAAAACACAAATATTTTCTGGTAGGTCTAACATCCTATTAAAAGTTTTGCTGTGCCAAAGTAAATCTGTGTAATTAAATTCAAGGTAATATTAATCAAATCATAGAATGGTAGTGTAGATATTGAAAAAGAAACATTTTAGATTTATTAGTATTTATACATGATAAAAGTGGGAAAAATGGAGAGGAAAGCTTAAAATGAGTTTTAAGAAATCACGTACTGAATCTGGTATGCAATTCATTTTATTGCCAAGTTGATTTTGAGTATAGTAACAAACAAAAAAACATGACATTTTTCACATTGGCTTTTAAAAAAAATAAAAGCCTTATCAATATGATTTTTATCAAGACACCATAATTAAATGAAATTATAAAACCCACAATTGAGAAATGTACACAAAAATTAACTATAAAACATTTGACATGCAATAAATACATTCATTTCACTAAAGCAAAGAAAGATCAATATTGACAATGAAATGCAGAAATGCAAAAATACTGTTTTGGTTTAATGTATTGCTGTAATTGCTTGTTTTCGAGAGAGACCTCATAAAAACCACAAAATAAAACACTGGACATTACTAATGTTGCATGGATGTGTGCTTCATGCCTGTTGAAATTAGATCCTGTCTTCCGATGAAAAATCTCATTTCCATTGTAAATTTGTGCTGTATGTATTCTGACATGTATTTTTTTCCACAGCTCCTACTGTGTGCGTGGCAGTCTGTGTGCTAAACTTTCTGATCCCTGAACCACAGCCGGCCGGGTACAACCACCTCGAAGCATCAGCAATCTTCATTAGATCATAATCCATCATTTCTACACATAACCTTTTTACCAAAACCCAAAATAGATGTGTTTTGTGTGAATGTGTGTAGGTGTGTATGTGTGTGTGGAAGGACCCTGAGGCTCTGTAACATTCTGGCAAAAGTTCAATGTGTGTTGGGTGAAAGCTGTCAGTGGAATCAGCTTTTTTTTTTTTTTTTTTTTTTTAATAATTACCAAAATCACTTAAAGGTGGGGCGCAAGATGTTTTCCTGGAGCATTTTTTACTATATTGCATAAATCCCCTTCACACCCCGATTACAACCAATTAATTAAATGCTCTAACACAAAAACTTAAAAAAAAAATGTAGTCACCTGTGGAACAGACAGGACTGAAAAAACACCATCCGATCATTCTGAGCACCCAATCGAAATGATTTTAAATTTGTCCCTCCCCCCTCTGCGTGTACCCCTCCTGCATGAATCGCTCATTCTCAGAGGCTTGGAGCACTGGTACAAGAAATGAAGCCAGAGCTTGGCTAGCTGTATTAGCAATATTAGGATGTAAAGTTCACCAGAAAACTGTTTTGTCACGAACATAAATCACTAGGAAATGTAACATTAGTCAGATAGGTATGAACTGGGGCTGTTCTGTAGGAGTTGGAGGAGACTGAATGAAGTATGCATGGACTGGAGCTGGAGCTGGAGCTGGAGCTGGAGCTGGAGCCGGGCAGTTGTTGCTGTGCAGTGCTCGCAAATCCTCAGAAACAAGCACTGTGACTGCCAGTATTCTGGAGGCGTGGCTTCAGGGGGATGTCTGATGAAAGGGTTTTGGACTTCTGAACTGTGTATTTTCAAAACGAAGCTTGCGTGAACCGTTTTTCTAAGATCTCATACCCCACATTTAAGTTCTTACATCAATATCTATGTCATTGTACGGACAAAAACAGGGCTTTTAGGCATTCCGTGTTTTCTTTTCTGTCTGTTTTAGTCACATGATACACACAGGAGTTAGCACTTGATTGCATAACCACTGTTTTGATGACTTTTGATGGTGTGATAATTTTTTCCACGACTGTATGGTTAGCTCTGTCCTTTGAACTGTGTGTGCAGATGCAGCAATTTTACTCACTGTTGCATTTTACTTTCTTTGTCATTAACTGTTAAATGTGATTCCGGTGTTTAGAACCTCGAAAAGCCGTGGATAAGTAGTGTATGATCTGTGAGTGCGTACGCATGCATTTTAACAATTGCATGTGCTCACTGGCATGCATGTGTGTCTGTTTCCCTTGGGATTTTTTTTTTTCTCAAATATTGCCATGAATATGACAACTGGGCCCACATCATCACTAAGTGGATTGAGCTGTGTGATGGGCATATCAGACACCCTCGGGAGAAAATGCCATGTGAATCGTGTAATGTGATTCCCATCTTCCGTAATGGGTGACAAGTGTTTCGTGTCTGTCCACCTGCCATCCATCCATCCATCCATCCATCCATCCATCCATCCATCCATGCATGCATCTGAAATCATGACTCTCTAAGCTTAGCCT
>JAPQRP010000006.1:27757357-27776276 GCA_037367295.1 Apogon hyalosoma | reverse complement strand
AGATTTTTTTTTTTTTTTTTTTTTTTAATAATGACTTTTTCTACAAGAAACGACACTCCAAAAGGAACCCGGGTGACCTAATTAAATCTGACCTAATCTGGAGCTGCAGTCTGCCATCCAGCTGCATGTGCATGTGTGTGTGTGATGTACAATCAGATCTTCTCCCTGACCAACTTTCATCCCTACTTGTTTTGTCCGTGATCTTTGTTTTTCTTTTCATTTAAACTCCTGGAGCAGAAGTTTTTACGCTGTAAACAAAACACCGCTCGATTCAAGCCAAAGTCTACTTAGCCTGTCGTGTGTGTTCAAGGTAGAAAGAAAGAAACAGAGTACGATATCTAAGCTAAACAAACGCAGGAGCAGTCGGGCAGCCGGAGCCCCCGTCCTATTCAGCTACAAAGAGCCTACTGTGGGTCATGTGCTGATTGAGTGATAATTGTTAGGTCTAGAAGAAGGATGGCTTTTCTGAGTGCATGCTGACATTGAACATTAAAAAAACTGACAATGACTGACAGTAATCAACAATGAGAAAGCAAACTGTGTTTCCTCATGACAATATCTAATAAAAGAGGGAAATGATATAGAGTAGATGCTCAGAGTGAGGTGGAAAAAAATGTGAAGAAATACACCAAGTTACCAGCTTTCCTTTGCTATTTACTGAGGGTTAAGACTATCAAGCACAAGCTATTTTCTCCCCGTGTTTCTGGTTCTTTTCCTCTCAACCCTTCTCCCTTACTTATTCTCTCCATCTCAGCGCATGACTTGGCTGGTGCAGCCGAGCCCCGGCTCAATTGTGCAATTTCATACATGTTTACTTTACTGGCATCTTTCTGAGCATATTTTCCCCTGAACATTTCCCCTCACATTATTCTGCATTTCCTTTACAACGATATGCTGTCTTTAATCTCCCTTTGTAAGCCGTTTCTTGGCTTGAGGATCACAATAGAATAACCATGTCAGACATTTTTATTTGGCCCATCATCTGCTGTATTTTAACACATGCCACAAAGTTCATTTTGGAAATTGATCAGGGCTTAAAGAAAAAGAAAGTAGCTCTTCACATAAACATTTAGACAACTGTCTTCTGCAGCATGAAAAACAGCTGGAAGTAAGTGGATCATGGGAGAGGGGGAGGCAGTGCAGCGCTGTGGGTCAGCGGTTTGTGTTGAGTGTAAGAAGAGAGAAGGACAAAGAGAGGTGAGGAGGGAAGCTGTACTTTGAGGTAACAAGGGCAAGTGAACTAGTGTGGCCAAGCACTGCACTGAAGGGAGGAAGAAGAGGAAAACGAAAGAAGCTAAGTGCCAAAGGAAAGGCAATTGGGGGACTTCTAGGGGATCTTAAGAGTAATAAAAAATCACAATAGAATGATTTTTCCAGAAAAGTGCAGTTTGGGGGAAATAAATCTGAAGCAGCTGCTTGTAATAAAGACTCTTGAAAGTGTCAAATCACTCCCTTGTACTTTATCCTGCTACACTGTGGGAAAGCAGTTCAGACATGTAGATGGGCAGGTGCACTATGTGGACACATCACATCATCTCAACACATCCACATGTTTACACACATAAGAGATGCCTGTCATACTGCAGCCGCATTTACATTTGGTTGACCTAATCATCAGCTTTTGGTTTGCCAGAGGCAGAATTCATTATTTGGCTGTAGCTTCCATTAAAAGTTATGTTTCATAAAAAGAAATATGTACACTGACAATAGTGGCCTGTCTGCGCTGTGCTCTTTTAATTTGCCACGTGGAAAATAGCTTCCATAAGAGTCAAAGTTTGTCTGAAGTTTAAGTTCAACAATGCAACAGCGCAGTGGAAACTACAAATATTGTCACTGAGTTTTGTTTTGAGCGTCTGCGATGTCTGCTAAGTGCTTCAGTCCTTTTGGCACATGTCGTGAAACAGCCTACCATAAATGTCAAACAATGGTATGAATGCAGATCAGGGCTGCTCGGTCTGTCAGAGTCACATAGGTGATCGCGTTCTGCTGCAGCCGGTAGAAGGTTTTAAATCATTCTTTGCATTTTTTAGCATTAAACTGAAACCCTTTTTTGGCTTAAACAGGGCCGCTGGAACTGTGTTTTACTTCTATATTGTTAGTGTTATAAAAGTTATAGGTCTGGGAAGGTTGCCATAAAAACATTAGGAAGGAATGAAATAGTCAAATAAAATAAAAAAGTTTCAACCACATCTTATAGTTGGGGTTCTTTTTTTTTACAAACTTGTGTCATGCATTAATTCATGTCACTATGTTAATTAATGTAACTAATCCATTTCTGAATGCTCAATTTTATTAGTTCAAACTTCTTCATCTAAATCGCTTTGGTGGCAATGAGAGGTTTTCTGGGTTGCTTGTCATATAAATAACATTAACAAAGGCGTATGCTATAAACCCCATGTGGCAGCGCAACTAAATTGAAACAAGACTCTTCTAATTTTACTAATTGAATCAACCACTGAGCAGAAGAAATACGGCAGGTTTTTAATGGTTATTTATATCAGAGCGCTCTGCTATTGTTGTCGTTGAGCTGATGAGATCTGCCTAAATGTTTTAAAACGTTGAAAAAATACGTAGACGATATAGAAAATGCAGTGATGAGTAAGCGGATGGAAAACTTCCTCCTCATGCAACAAAATGTCTGAATGGCTTCCTCACCGTGCAGCCCTTGAAAGCCCACGATGTCGTATCACTGTGATACTGAGCAGAGGTTTATTCCCAAAGAGCAAAAAGGGGAAGGAAAAGAGAAGATACAGTCTACTTGTTTTCTGAATGGAGAGTTTTAGAAGTACGGACAGGCTTTCATACTGAGACAATGGCTCGCGTCCACCCTGCTGTGTTCTCCCTGCTCCTCTCCCTCCCTGTTCTCCGTCTCTCTATCTGCCTGTGAGCAGAAACACACGGCACATCCTGCTCAACAAAACACACCAGCCAAAAGTTCACTTCCTGCTCCTCAGCTCTTCTCCTTCACACCAACCCTATTCCCAGGACATGCATTAACAGTCCCTCATACACTCAAATAGCATAGGAGCACACAAACAGACAAGCAAACACTTCCCCTTTTTATAGATACACAGCCCTCTCCTTCTGTCTGTCATACACATTAATGCAATCAAGCAAGTTTTAAACGGGGCACATCCTACAGAAATGTTCAGGCATTATCTCGCTCTTCCCTCCTGCACAGATTTGGAGTGACAGTGGAAACACTTTGTGTTATTTTAAGGGCATAAGGCTGTGGATAGATTCTCATTTAAACCAGTGAATGAGAGGGAGTGAGTTGGAAAAGTGTGACTGAAATTCCCACGACTGACATCCGCCTGTTTCTACATTTTTAACACGTACACACGTGCAACTAGACAAAGGTCTAATCGCTAATAATATCATTTGGGCAAATTGTTTTTATTTTTTTCATTACAGAGCTAAACAACAGGGTCCCAAAACTTAGGGTGACACAGAAAGCAAAGTAATTTCTGGTTAGTTGTTGTGCAAGTTTGTTTCTAATTGTAACACAATTCAGTAATAGGTCAAATAGTATAAGGCCAGTTTTTGTATGTTGAGGGAAGTGCCGATAATACAGTTTGTCATGAAAAAAAAAAAAAAAAAAACTACACTTGACAACTAGACTTTTCTGTGATGCTGAAACCAAAGATAAATGATCATACTTACTATACTGCTGTTCAGTTAAGATACTCCCAAAATGACTTTGCCTCATGTTAAAACAGTGGAATTGGTCAGACCGACACAAGCCTCTTGGAGGACGATACAATACAAAATGTATAACGCATAGTAAAAATACAAACAAGAATGTTAATATCACATGTTATCTCTCCACAATAAAACTGTAACAAGAAATGTATAAACACAACATAACCACAGGTTTGACACAGGACAACTGCCCTGTAAAAAAAAAAAAAAAAAAAATTAAAAAGAGTGTGCAAGTGTGTGTATTTGTAATTGAAAGTTTACTAAAGCTTAGCATCCCCATGGTGGGTTCAGTCCTGAGGTAAGCACCGGTTTCACGTGCGCTACTTTCAGTTAAAACCAAAATAAGGTCAAAAAAAGTAAGTGACAGGAAACAACATGTTTGATATGATCATATGCTACAGATATGAAGCCCTTAAGTTATTGTTACATTAAAAAAAACAATCCCAAAAGTCAGGCACATTGTTTCTGTTTTTTAAGCCTTTAAGATTCACTACGTCTATCACAGTGTATTTATGGCTTTAGTCTTCACATTCACCCACTGAGGTTGGCATTGGCACTATAGTGGTCAGACATTTCTAATCTGCATCAAGGACCAGTAAAAGAAACAAAAAGCAAGAAGAAAAAGCCAGCATGTTCTTTGGAATAAACATTTAAAGGCAGAAATATGCCTTCAACCCACAACTTTTAAGTGCTCTTTTGTTTTCAAGCTGGAGGAACTGCTGGCCCGCCAACACAGAAATATGTCATTCTTATTTCTGCGTTTGATACCAGCAGGGAAGGGAGGCCGGGACATATTTGCTAGGCTGGGATATGATGTTAATAAGTGGATAAGAAGGGTAAGATGGCAGGCATGAAATGAGACATCATGCCGGCTAGCAGTGTGAATTGTCCAGGAGAAAGTGAGATTTCACAGGGATTACTGAAGCACAACAGCTGGGATGTGCTGTTCACTCACTAGCTTCTGAGGAAGACCCAGATACCCCTTCTTATGGTCATATCACTGACAGATTAGCAGCTCACTGTCTCTGTGTGTGCGTGTGTGTGTGTGTGCGTGTGTGTGTGTGTGTGTGTGCGTGCGTGCGTGTGGTGTAAATTTAAAGGCAAAGAGCTGAGTACAGCGCTTGCTTTGGCCTGTCAACAGTAGCAGGGCTTGCAGACAACATACTACAAGGGAGGGAGGTCAAATGAGAGGGCAGCAGTGTAACAGCTTCATCCAACACAGGATTTCACTACTGCTGCGTTATGATTATTCATTAGACTTCTGTGGATGCAGTAATAGCTCCTGACAGTAAATGACAGATTTCTCTCATTAATTGTGACCTGGTCCCTGCTCCTCTTGTGCTCAGTTCCCTAGTTGTATCCATAATTGTAGATATTACACGACAGAGGCAACACCCATGCTTCGGCTACACCATACGATGAAGCTACACTCGTCATGATCAGGGATTAGTGTGTCATGAGTTGGGTATGTGCAATCATGTCCCAGTTATTAGATCACAGGGCCGTGCTTGCTGCTTTTCAATAACAAGTGAAAGCTACGGGATGTTAGTCAAAAAGCAAAGGAAGTTTTAGCTCAAGAAAAGCTGAGTGTAAGACTGATTAAGCTACCATTACTGTCATATAGTATGAGCTTTTATTGGTAGTAAAATGCAGGGGAGGAGTGGGTTACTTCAAAAAAAATGTGGAGAAATAAAATCAAAAGAGACTTTACCAAAATGCTGAGGCAATTGCTCTTATCGTTCAGTCACTTCCATATGACTTGGGAAGCAGGAACAGGATGGGGAGAAGCAGGGGGTGAGATACATAAATTGTCCAGTACCCCAAAAAACAGCAAATTAAAAAATAATAATCCTCTCATTACTTTAAAGTCCAGAAGAGTTGGCTTATTCATTCGGTAAAAAGTTCCGCTCAGGTCTGGACGCGAACCCTGAATCCTGTCCTTATGTGCTTTTTCCTTTTTTTGTACACAGATGACACTCAATAGTACACAGGTTTAGGGTCAGATTGCAACACTTCCTTGCAACAGTTTCTCTTTGGATTTCATCATAATACAAAAATAAATAAAACAATTTCATTTTGGTTTTCAATTTGTTGCTTTGGCTCAATGGCTGGAATTAAAAAAAATGTCTGTTGCACACGCTGTACATAAATACTGCACTTCTTTCAGTAAGTGTTCCTTGGTCATGGAATAGCACAGTGCTCCTTTATGAAGGAGAACTTAGATACATTAAATGTATAGAAAGGCACTTGGAGTCTACACAGTTTGGTGTGCATTAGCAGACCTTTTGGCCTGAGTCTGAGGTGCAGAAGAAATACTGAGTTGAGGTGAATGGCTTCAGAATACTGCAAGTTGTGTGTGCATCGGTGATTGATATTAATACAGTTGAAATGGCCTTAGCTGGGAGAGTAGCGGTCAATGGTGCGAACATCAGTCAGGGGCTGTGGAGGAGGGGGCAGTGGTTGGCCCAGGATGTCCATCTTGTCGTGGGGGATACCCAGGTGTTCTGAGGCCAGTTTGGACAGTGGGTAAAGGCTTTCTATGGCCTTTGCATCAGCTACCAGTTGCTGCTGAGCTTGTATAAGAAGCTCGTTGGCCTTCTCCTGCTTAAGCCCCAGGTGTTCTGCTGTGTATTTACTCAGAGGAAAGATGCCCTCTGCAAAGTCCAGCTTCAGTTTCCCATCTGTGGTCAGGCCCCCTGCAGTTCCTCCACTGCTGTGCATCTTCATATGGCTGATGAGATTGCGCTGCTGAGCAAACTTTCCTCCACACACCTGACATTCATAGGGCTTCTCCCCAGAGTGGATGCGCATGTGCTCAGTAAGGCGGTATTGGCGGGTGAAGCGCATGCCACAGGAGTCACAGGCAAAAGGCTTCAGGCCCAGGTGGCTACGCATGTGACGGGTCATGGTTCCACGCTGTGTGAACTTCTTTCCACAGATGCTGCACGGGTAAGGCCTCGTCAGCCAGTGGGTCTTCTCATGCTGTCGCAAAGTGGCCGGGTCTTTGTAGGACTTATCACAGTTGGAGCAACGGTAGGGGCGAATCATGTCCCCAATGCAGCCTGAATTTAGGCTCTGGTTGGATTTTGTCTCCAGGTGTGAGAGACTGTTCAAACTGTTGCTGCTGTTCAGGCTCCCGTAACCGTTTGTATTGCTGCTGATGTTTTTGTTGTTGTTATTGCTGTTTCCCATCTCCCCACCAGAGTTGCTGTACAGCTCTTCTTCTGTGTGTGTCTCCACATGTGCATTGAGCTGCTCTGAGCTTGGGAAGCCTTTGTCACAGGGAATGCAAACATACAGATTGTCCCCAAAGCTTTCTGGCTCATACGGCATGTGGAACCTCCCCATCGGTCCAGAGGGGGACGGCCGGCCTTCACTACTGCCGGTCTCCTCTGTGCCTGACCCACTCTTATCATCCGCTCCTTCACTTTCCTCCCCGGCCTTGTGGTTGTGATGCTGGTCTCCATTTTCACCTGCTTCATCCTCATCCTCATCTTCATCCTCATCTTCAGCTGGGTATGATATTGGCTCATGTTTCACCCAGCGGTAGATGTTGCCCACCTCTCTGCCAACTTCTCCACCTTCTGTTGGGGTGTCGGGGCTGGGGGGGCATGGGTAGCGGTCTGTGCCCTGGGAGCCAGAGCGATGAAGGTGGGGGAGGTGTGGACCAAGAGGCTGATTGAGATGAGGGAAAGGTGGAGGAGTGAGAGAGCCTGCCTGATCGGTTGACTCCATTTTGTCTGATGGGAAGGCTCGTCCGTTGATCCCGTGCATGGGACTGGTGCGGCCGCTTAAAGTCCCGTCTCGCTCCTCATCATTATGAGTGTTTGCCAGATGGGACTGAGAGGGCGTGTGTTGAGACTGGGAATTTGGGCTTTTCTTGGAGAGATCAAGGCCGTAGATGGGGGAGCAGTTTCTGTCAGGATGGGCTGGGCGCAGTCCTAACTGGGCAGGAAGAGCTGACTGCGGGGATGGAAACACCTGAGAACCCTGGGTGGAGGTGGGAGCATAAAGCTCTCCAGCGTGAATGGCTAGTCGATGGGGAACTAGCTCCTCTAGTGGTGGTGCCCGGGGACCAAGGCTGTTCACAATTCCTCCTGGAGGGCAGGACTGAATGACAGGAGTGGAAACCCTATACCTGCCACTCCCTAAACCCATACTATTGGGGCCCATCTTTGGATAAGGAAGAAATGCTGGGCCCGGACGGGGTGGGTATTTGCCATTTCTTTTCAGCTTCTTTTTGCACAAAGCCACTAAGTCAAGCAGCTGAAGGTAGCTGGCTGCTGCCAAGACCGCCCCTAGATTGGGTTCAGTAGGAGAAGCAGGGTCTCCTTCAGTAAGGCGGCCTGTGTAGATGTAGTCCAGAATGACCCTGAAGACCCCTGGACTCACCATCTCGTGGTCGAGGTTAATGAGATTGTCATGGACCACCAAAGACTTCAAGTAGTGGCTGCTGGCAGCCAGAATGTTCTTGTGAGCTCGGAAGAGGGCGTTCTGCACCACAATAATAACATCACACAAAAAGCCCTTGGTGCGTTGGCTGTTGAGCTGCAGGAGGAGATCCCTAGCATGACTTGGAACTTCCATGGCATCCAGCATCGTCTTCAGTCCACCACCTGCAATGACAGACATCTGTAAAGACCCATGCAGCAGCCATCATTTCAAGACATAAAACACTTTGCACCATGCATTACCCCTACTGTATTTAACAGTAGTAATCCATCTAATCCTGAGATTATTCATGAGAAAGTACTAAAATATATTTCAGAGAGAAGATCCAAGAAGAATTATAAGCATACACCCAAAAAAGGCCACAGAATTATTTACATACAGACAAAAATTCACTTTTTCTGAATAACAAAAATGAGAAATTTAACACTTGATTTATGTTTTAATGCTAAAATCAGGATTTAATCATTTTCTCCTCTTTAACAATTATGTATAAATTATTAATTATTTTCATAGTCATGTTTAATTCTTACATTTCATTCTAGGCAACATGTGCACAGTGCAGAATTTGTGTGTGGGAAGTGCACACGAAGGCAATAAATGTGAACTTTTATGAAAGGTGAGCAGTTGCAATGGTTTTCTCATTATTAGAAATTCAAGTCTATGCTTTCACTTCCTGAGAGAAAAAAGAGAGAAAAAAACGAAATTGAGAGAACCGCATACATATATTTTGTAACTGCTGGCTTCCTGATCAAGTATTCGTGAAGTGGTGTGCAAAGTTTTAAACAATGTAAGGGTAAATGTTTCACAAGTATGATGAACAGCAGGTATAAACCTGTGGGGAAAGGACATTTCCAAAAAGAGATGTGTCTTTCTGCTCATATAAGGAACACTACGCACACGGAATGTAAATCAGAATTAGGTAGTCTAAGACCTTACATTGAGATGGACTCCAGGAATTTAATGCGCACGCACACACACACACACACACACACGCACACACACACACACACACACACACACACATATTCATTCACACTCAAACATCAACACTAATTGTTCCATCAAGCCTAAAATAAACTACAACTGATGCACGAAAGAAACACAATGTATTGTTCAATCACTGGCATCTGAGGATAGTTTACATGTGAGATTAAATGTCTCAAACTGTCCCTAAGGATTTAGTCTCACTGATGGGAAACAAGCAACTAAATAAATATCATGTCATCTGTCTGATCATGCTCTTCCTGACAGCAGCTCGTTCACTTCTTGTTTATTCTATTCAACGTACACGTTCGGCACACAAATAGGGAAGTATAACTTTTTTTTTTTTCTTAAACCTTGAGGGGAGAGTTATGAAGGGATTCTGGAGCTAAAAGTCTTGTGTCTCTTCTGTTTCCGTCCTCTTCACCCTACTTTTAACTTAAGTTCAAGGACGCTGCAAAGTAGATTGCTCTCAGTGGTATTTTTCTGCTTCGTTTTCAGCGTCAGGCCTACAGTATCAGAGGGATTTGTCATCATTCTTTGAGTGGAAAATAAAAAATATGACCTTTACAATGATCGTGCCGTAACGTTGAACGTCAGTTTGAGAGAAATATATCTTTTCATCATTTTTAAGTGGTTTTCTTAAATTAATACAATAAGAATGTGACCTGCTCTGTGTATTATTTATAATTTATTTATAAATATCTAAAGATTAAAAAAAAAAAAAAAAAAAAAGCTGAATAGGGGATGAGTCTATGATTAAATAGGCGGGTTTAGGTGGGTCCATGCTTCATCATGTTCCTGGTTGTCATCTAAAGTGTTTCCACTTCTGGTTTCTGTCTGGCTTTGATTACTCAACGGTCATATTTTACTATAAATTTCAGTGCCGGTCAGATCAAACATGTTTAGAAATGAGTGTGATACGAAGAATATAGGCCAAGTACTTTCCATAACTAACTGAACCTTTGCAGCGTCTCCATTGCATTAAACGCCAACTCTTACTGGTTACTGTACGGGGAACTGTGACACGTTGTGTACTCACACGCACACAGTAAGTTTACATGCAGTTCACAGCACATTACTGTCAGACACAGCTCCATAAGAATTACACACATTAAGCCTACTGCATATTCTGATTTATGGCACGTCTTAATGACATTACATTATGAATCCATTTTGTAGATATTCTTACGAAATTAAGAAATTCAGCATGCAAGAGAAAATCAAGTGCGCAAAAGGAACATTTCTGTGCACCTGCATTGTGCTTAGCAACTGAAAACAACATTATTTTAGGTAGCGTCTTGTGGTAGCAACAGTCAGTGTGGCTGCACGTTCCCCATCATGACATTTAAGGTCTTTCCTATAACTGAGCACAGCGACTCTTCTGCAGTTTGAAAATGTGTTAAAAATGTTAACGTTTACTGCATGTTCCTGCCTATAGATAGTTAAACATGTTTATTAAAAGTCTTGATCTAACGGGTAGATGTAAGCTCACTGCATCCTGTTAGAAAGAACTTTAAGATTGCAATGATATCAGAAAAAAACAAACAAACTTAAAAGCAGATTTAATATTCTTGTAAACAGTTGAAGGCCTGGATGCACAGCGTAGTAACCTCAGTTTATGTTGAACAGGATAAATTCAATAATTACACATACATCAGAGTCACCTCAGACTCTAGTCTCTCTGGGATATATCTGGTAGCCTGCGTTTTAATGATTCATCAACATGTTGAGTTTACAGAGCTGATGCACTTTACAGCTTTTAGTTATTTGCATTAGATTAATATTCATTGTCCCTGTATTTTGTCTGTTTTGTCACTTTTGTGGTTTTGGGTAAAGCCAGAGACTAAACACTCCAGACATCTGCTTAAAACGCTGTGCTGACATTTTATTTTTGTTTCATTTCAATTTTCTGCCCATGTTCATGCACTGCTGTTTATTTTAGAACCCATTTCACCATGATCATGCAGAGTCCATGTCAAATTTATGAGGCGTGACTGCAGAACCACGTCGGTGTAAATTTGCAAGAAGATATGCTTCATGTTAACTTTAATATTACCTTATTCCAACTGATTTACTCCTTTGTCATTTTGGGTACCAGAGGCAAACTGCGGCTGGGGAGGAGGAGGAGGAGGGGGGGCTCCGTCATATGTGTGAAATGTGTGTTTTACTTTCACAGCAGAATTACACCCCCTCCCATCAAACAAGTAAAGTTATGTGTGGTTACTCAAATCGCAAGTTAAAAAAAAAAAAAATCACACTTCTAAAATAGGTTTACTGACAGATGTATGTGACAGGTAATGAAGTTACAAGGCTGATCAGTAATATTGACATGCTGTAATGATTATGAGCACGTATTTCTATTTAAATACTGTTATCTAATAATTATTACAACCAGTTCATGTGCATTCACATACCGTTACGCATTAATTTTACACTTTTAAAAGTTCTTTTTTTTTTTTTATTAAAACCAAAAGCCTTGACATTCATGACTACTCTGCATTTACAACTATTACTCTAATTAGCAAAATAATAACTGCCAGTTTTATTTTTATGTAGAGGTCAGGAATAAAGCTGCGGGCATTCCTAAATAACCCACTCCACGCTGCGTTCTGCCGGCTGAGCCTGCGTGTCGCCGTGGGGACTCGTCCTGTCTCTAATCTGTTTTACTCTGCTCCTCACATATTGTTGCAGTAAAACGAATCACGAGTGATCCCATCTTTCTGAGCCTCATCGCCTCATCTTTTACTTCTCCTTATCTCCGCCAAAGAGCCTTAAATCACCTCCAGGAACAGACCGTTTTCAGCTCATTGCGCTTAAAACAAGGTGTATCGCACAGCTGTTTCTTATACCGGCTCTTTCCGTCCATAGACCTGTCAGCACAACGGACAGGCATCTCTTTTCTGCAGCTTCATAAAATGTTGGCTGTCATAAAGGAAACGAGAATTTCATACATAAAAGCTTGAAAAAAATAAAAAATAAAAAAAATAAAATTCTTTGTGTATTCTGTGGTGTGCGCTAAGTAGTGCCATTACCGCACAACGTGGTGCGCTTTTTAAATGTCCATTAAGGACTTAATGATTTTCCTAAACCTTCCTTCTGAAATTTATAGCAGAACCTACACATGAAGCTGCAGAGGTACATCTACCCTTTAACTGTTTTATTAGCTCTACAAAATGTTTACAGTTTAATAATAATGCACCAAAGTTTGACCCAATGGGGGAAATTACGCATGATTTTAAAGAATAAAGAAAGAAGTTTAAGGAGCATATTAGTGAAATTAGATAAAAATAACGAATTAAGACTACTCATGAGTGATTTTACAATTTAATTAATTTATGTGCATTTATGGAGATAAACACAATTTTGCAACAACGAATTGAATCACATAAATAAGCCGGATTTTGCGTGTGAATATGAAAAATAAAGTTAGTTATAAGGCAGCAAGTCAGGAAAAAAATCTCTCTCCGCTCTTAAGGATCCGCAGTGTAGGTTTTTAGTGAATCCAAGCGTAAATGTCAGTCTTTCCCTGTTCTTGTTTGGGTGTCTGCGTATCAGCTCTTACCTGCATGCCCGATGTCTTCTGCCATCCGATCTAAGTCTCCCTTAATGATCATCTCAGCAGTCTCTAGGAGTCATATCTGACGTTTCAGCTTTGAACTGCCAGCCTCCAAAAAACCATGCCAGTTTTCCGAGCACGTCTGCCAGCTCTTTTTTTTATTATTAATTGATATGAATTTCTTGTCGCTCCTTAGGTCCGTCCTCCCACCCACTTTTCGCCCTCTCCCTCTTTCTCTGTCTCTGCCCCTCCTCTCTCCTCTTTCTCATCCCCTCCTATTAAAAAATACGTGCTTTGACCAGCATCAGTTTCCTGCTATTTTTTTTTTTTCTAGTAATTTCCTTAGCTATTTTTGAGTCAATAACGCGCACCGGGATGATAATGGAGCCTCTATGCGCCTTAAGTGTTTTAGCGCCCCGTGTGATGTCAGTCTATAATAAAACTAAAAGGTAAAATCGAGGGCAGGAACTTTATGTGACCCCGACTTGAACTTCTCAACACTTCGTCTTAAAGAGACAGGCAGCTATTGTATACATATGTATATGTTATTGCATATTTATGATCAGAGCGCATGGACACTTTTCAGACGCTGTTTCTTTACTGGATAAAGCCGTTTACATCAGAAGTGACCAAACATGTTTTGTAGTCCAGTCAGACCTGAAGGGGTTACAGAAATCTTGAATTTTACTCTGTATTTAATATTAGTTAATAAAAAGTGTGTGTTTTACTTCTCTGAAAAATACTCAGCATGGATTCCTATAAATAAATAAAAATTTAAAAAAAAAGGAAACTACAAACACCAAGGATGCTCTGTCTCTCTCTCTCTCTCTCTCTCTCTCTCTCTCTCTCTCTCTCTCTCTCTCTCTCTCTCTCTCTCTCAGGTAAAACACCTGTCTTATTAAGAAGCAAGAGGAAGCATTCACCCATCACCTGGAGGCGCAAAGAGGTACCTAATGTATTTTGTAACAATGCAAATAACCATATTAGTGTTCCTCATAAGAGATGGGCCTTTCCTGGTTCGATTTAGTCTGTCCAGTTAAATACCTGATGAATTTACTTTGACTCAGATCATCTTAGACATTTTACAGTGGATGACAGTTTTCAAGATTAGTTTAATCAAACTGTCACATGTCTTGTCTTATCCATGAGACTCACACTGTCTTGGATGAGATAAACATGAAGGCTTTATATTACAGAATGAAAAATAAATAAGTACAGATGTAGATGTATACATATGTGAAACTGCCTAATTTGAAGTTCGATATTAAGTTTGTCATTACCACTGACTCCAAACCAGAGTCCTAAATCAGGTGGACTCTGATTCTGATTCTGACCCGGTGTATGATTTCACGTCTGCGTGGATGCTACCACAGCCTCAGCCGTATCACACACACTTACCTCGGACTCATGTCTGGTGCTCTGGCCGTATGTCTGCTCTCCTTTTCGGCATTCCCTCAGTAAAACTCTCCGCTGTTTCCTCCAAGACCGGATTCCTCCGAACTTCTCCTCCGCGTCCTTTTGCAGCCCACCCCTCTCTTGTCTGCCGGTTTTCCACGTCTTTCAACCCTCTTCCATACACTGGATTTCTCACGTGTTAACAAGACTATCTGACACTTACGACTGTGTTGGGGTCCGGTCGGACCAAACCTGCCGGCGGAGACTTTACGCGCACAGCGACACCCAATGGTGCACCGTGCGTCAGCGAGTCCCATCGGCCTTATGAGAGTGGACAAGCTGAGCAGGGATGGGGAAAGATTTCAGATGATGTGTAAAATATGAGTGCAGTTTGAGGGAATCATATAAAACCACATATTTGTACATAAATCAGTCATTCTTGTTAGGAACTGGAAGTCAACCTCAAAACTGGTCAGGTATTTTCCCAAAAAAAAAAAAAGTTTTATGCTCACATGTAAATGTTTTGCAATGCTGCAATTGAATTAAACATCAAGAAAACAGATAACAGCATTTAAAATGATTTAACCCATAAAGACCCAGTGCTACTTTTGTGGCAGTTCCGAAATATTTCTTTCTCTCTATATTTAGCTTTTCTTAAGTGATTTATCGTCATTATAATATTATCCTTTATATTTTGTGTTTTTTCAGGGAACATCAGGTATTTTCCCATATTTAATTCACTGATGGTGTGAAGGTTTATAAAAGCTTAGATTAAAGTTGATGGTTATATCAAAAACAGAGAAAACTGAAGAAAAAGTGACTTTTTCAGCAAAATTTATCATTAACTGAACATAAAACAGGTGTGTCCATCCACTGTCATTTATCAAACTTCATGGGTTTTACTGGTGAATCAATGTTGTAGAAGATGACAGTGTTTCCATGTTAACTACGGAGCCTCTGAATGTCCAGATGGGTCATATCTGATGACCATGAAAAGACAACAAACTCCATTTTACACCAATTATTTACATGTATTGATAGAATACAGATTCAGAATTTTTGAAAACATTTTAGATCAGTAGATGGTTTTGGTCATGGATGGCTGTTTGGGTCTTTATGGGTTAATATGTGTCAGATTCATTTATATTTTATTGTTGTCATTTCAGAAATCACATTATTGACATAATCAGTACTTATATTCTAAGTTTTGTGCTTTGCTAATTGGCTTCAGCGTCACAGAAAAGTAGCTTATTTCCTCCACATTCTTTCTATGAACACGTAGCCTGAATAATATTTGATCTACTATATCTGGCTGTGGCTAAGGGGCTGTTCTGCAGTAATTTTAAGTAACAACATAGCTCTGCTGAGGCACATTGGTATAAAGAAAAATAATTAATACACAGAGCGATCCAGCAGAACACCAGACTGTGACCTATTTACGTTTATTTTGATCACAACAACAGCTGACAATCCTGCCCCAGAAATGATCTGAGCTCAAGGTGCCGGTGTTTCATTGAAGTGACCTGAGGCACCTGAGGGTGGAAGGTATTGTCTCTCACTTCCATGTTCCCTGATGAACTGCTGATAACCTCACCGACAGAGGTAGGCAGCACTGTGCAGGAGAATAGATACACTCTATCAAGGATGTGATGGTGTGCTTCAATTCATGGTCCAAAATAGGTTTTTCCATCCAGGAAAACACAAAGTGATGTCAGTCGTTACTTGTCAGGTGCTTTGTGTATTTTACAAACAGACAAGGCTTTGGTTATTGGGGTGTGTTAGGGTAAATACTGTGTTTCACAAGCTTAAATAGTGGAACATAACCTTAAGCAAAAAGAGGAAAGATTCAGACGATACTAATGATGGTTGTTATTAATTCTTTTGTTTCTTTTGTGTCTCTGTGTGCAGCTGTTGTCTTCCCAGACAATCTTTATCTCACTAATCAATCAGCCTTCTGAGGCCTGCGCTGGACATTAAACTTCAGCTTTTCAAAACACAATTTAACATACCATAATCTGGAGCGCAGTAAACCTGAAACGCTGAACTCTTAATGAACTGAAAAAGCCTCCAAATTCCTGGTTGTAAGCAATGATTCAATTAAAGCTGCCTGAGCTGAGCCCCTGAACACAACTCAGGGAGCCCATCCCAGAACTCTGTATGTCTGCACCCCCAAAGACCCACACTCAGTGAGGGACGATGCAGGGTAGAGATAAGGCAGGCTTGGTGCAGCTGAATGGTCAAATCCCTTAACAGTTGCCTGTCACCCTTTAAATCACACAGCTTTCCTGCCATTAGCACTGCTGGTTTTACATGCGACATATTTCTTGCAAAAGCTCGGTGGGTTAGCAATGGAAACACAACGAGGGAATGAATAACTGTGGCTC
The DNA here is from genome assembly GCA_037367295.1 of Apogon hyalosoma. Classification (NCBI taxonomy): domain Eukaryota; kingdom Metazoa; phylum Chordata; class Actinopteri; order Kurtiformes; family Apogonidae; genus Apogon; species Apogon hyalosoma. The sequence continues at coordinate 27,759,803 of JAPQRP010000006.1, read as the reverse complement.
TTTTTTCAGATCAGATAGGTTACAGGGTCACCGTTGTCTCTAAGGCCCAAACCACCTTGTTTCAATTTTCCTGACGAATATTCCAATCATCTTATTATTGCTCCATTTCTGTCTGCCAGCAAATCGACAGAATAGTACTGGACAATAGACAGGACAGCCTTAAAGTAATCTTAACACCTTAAAACAGACTCCATTGCCATCTGAGTGTAATATCCACATAGCTTTTTGCTCTCCTGTGTTTCTTTCATTCTCATCAATCATCCCACTCTCCTTTCTTTCCTCCCTCCCTTCCAGTGGATATGGCCACACATATCTCCAGATGCTTGCTGTGACCGCCCGTCATACCAGACACACCCCCGTCCAGCTTCAGTCTCCTCGCCACCAAAAATTGAACAGTAGGCTCAACATTTACACACAGACCTCTCTTAATTCATTGTAATGAGCAGTTTTGCGACAGCTTTAGAGCATAGGCGTGCAAGGCATGTCATTTGAACGAGCAGAGCTGTTGTATGTGTTCTGCCGCTATTCTAGTTTACCCATCTGAACGGTGACGGACAATTATCATGCCATGATTAGAACCAGAGAAGAAATGCTTCATTTTCTTTTCAAGCATGAAACCATTAAGGCATGAGAAACAACTCTTCATATATCATTCTGAAGAAGGCCATATACTGTGGAAAGTGTTTGAGAAATATTATTTAGGGATAATGCATTTTAGTACAGCTCCAATACAGGGGATTAAACTGCATTAACTTTGTTATAGAGAATATACAATATAATATATTAGAGGAACAGCACATGTTAGATGTTTTGGAGAAAAAGTCAGAGGCCAGACTGACATGGTTTGGACATGTACAGAGGACGGATAGTGAATATATTGGTAGAAGGATGATGAGGTTTGAAATGCCAGGTAGAAGGTCTAAAGGAGAACCCAAGACCAGCTTTATGGATGTAGTGAAAGAGGACATGAAGGTATTGGTGTGAGAGAAAAGGATGCAGAGGATAGGCTTAAATGGAGGAAGATGATTTGCTGTGGTGACCCCTGAAGGGAAGAGCTGAAAGGAAAAGAAGAGAATACACAATGTAATGAAAATACATTATCATTTTACAGTTGCCATCTTCCAGGCTCTGTTTCTGTCCTGCTTTTGCATATATCTCAGAGGTCATACACTGTTTGCATAATGCTTTGGACCACACCATGCACTCGCCTGCGTTTATAGTAATTGCAGATCAAGTATCTGTATAATATGAAATAGGACAGGGAAGTCCAATAACTGTTTCTCATTAATACTGAATATCACAAGGTGCTGAGGCAATGCACACAGCACTAGTTGCAGCGCCTTGATAACTTTCTGCTGCACTAAAGTGTTGGTGTGAATGGCTCTTTTTACATGTGTGTATGTCCATGTTTGTGTGTGTACTTGTGTGTGTTTGTAGGCCAGTGCAGTGGGCGTCTGCAGAGCACATGGCTGTCCGATGCATGGTCTCTGCTCCCTGGTCTCTTCTCATTAGCCTCACACAGTGCAGCCATTCCCCTCACTCCCCCCTCCCTCCCCCTCCTCTCCCTCTACCTTCCACTCAGCACACACACTCAGGGGGAAGAGCGAACCTTTTGTTTTCTGTGTCCGACCTGCGCCCTGTTCCAGCCCTCCTCCTTTTCGCTCCTTTCTCCTCTCCACTGACTAAATCTCTTTTCCGGCTTGATACTGCTGAAAACCATATGGTGTGTGACATCATCAGGGCAGGAAGCATGGAGAGGGAATGGTAGAGCAGCAAAGAGACTGGCTTGCCAGGTCTCTGTGCGGTGATGTCAGCAGAAAAGCACTCTGGGAGGCCCGTAGGGGGTGAGAGCAGAGCAGGTTGGAAATTTTATCTTTAGATTTCACTCCCACCTGGATAATCAGGAGCAAAGTGAGGGCAATGTCCCTGTGAAACCCATCAAAGCGCACCCACTTTATACCTCTACAGGTGTTACTGGATCCCATTCTAAAAATGTTCAACTGAACAGGAGTTTTGGCCTAAATTGCAAAGTTGTGATGCTTAAAACTTCTGCAGCTCATCTGTCTACCTCTTCCCTTTAGTCACTGGCAGTCCCAATCTGCTCACCAGGCTTTATGTCTGTCAACCTCCCCCCCTCCCTCTTTTGTTCTCTGGGTGAACTCTCCAGCTTTGTTGTGAGATCCTGGTCTCCATACCATCACCAACAACACATCCAGCCCTCTCTATCAGCACACATGGGGATACACACAAACACTCAGTTTGCCTCTCACACAGTCAGCATCTCTGTTTCACACAAACACACACATGCACTAAAATACCCTTCTCCTCTGATTAATGGCAGAACTGGGGAATGTGCCAGGCAAGTTTCTTATGGAGGGAAGGCATTAGGAGGAGAGGAGAGGAGAGGAGAGGAGAGGAGAGGAGAGGAGAGGAGAGGAGAGGAGGG
>JAPQRP010000006.1:27746001-27757257 GCA_037367295.1 Apogon hyalosoma | reverse complement strand
GGAGAGGAGAGGAGAGGAGAGGAGAGGAGAGGAGAGGAGAGGAGAGGAGAGGAGAGGAGAGGAGAGGAGAGGAGGAGTCTGCTGCAGCTGTGGTTTTGGAGTGGGTCTCCACACCCCCTCGCTGCCCCCTCCCTCAATCTCCTCTCTGGCTCCTCTAGGGACAAACGCTTTGGCCTGGCCCCAGGAACCAGGGAGTCAGGACCAGGCTAAGGGGGAGAAAAAGGGGAACAAGACAGAGAATGAAGGATATCACAAAAGAAAGAGAAAAACAGAGCTGACCTAATACTTAAGTATTGTCAGGCAGCACCTACATAAACAGAAGATCGCAGATAGTGCACAAGATGATTCTCAGACGTTTTTATAGGCAATAGAATAGAGAGCATTTGTATTTATTTTTTCTTATGCGTTTCTGTAACAGTTTGTTCCACTATTTGGTATTGGTGGTTATTGTATAACCAGAGGGCAAACTTAGAGAAGGGTGAACTCTGTCTACTCCTACAACTCAGCAAAAAATAGCTGAGGTCGGGGGCAATTTTAGGATCAGACCCTTGGGAGGGCTGAGAAAATGTACCTTGTAAAAGAATTCCCTGCCAACCATTAATATTTTAATGAGGTTTTACTCTGTGAGATATATTTTTAAGAAAATAAACATACACGTTTTAAAAGTATTGAGTCTCTTTCAATTTGGCAAAACCTAATTCTATTGGATATACAAATGATATATGAATTAAACATGCAGACATGAAATTTAGGGGGAAAAACAGTTGCAGATATCTCCAGGTGTTGGGTGGTGCTTATGTCTTGTTTACATCCGTATGTGTAAACTGTTAGAGCTGCAGTTCTGTATTTCTGTTCGGTTTCCACATCTTCACTCAGAATATCTCATCACACTTAAAATAAAATAACGCATAATCACCTAAAGAGTAACTTTTCAGTGAGATATAAAGAATCTATTTTTAGATGATAGATCTTGAAAATCTTATTAGAAGAAATCTTTGCAAGATAATTTTCACTTGTTCCATTGGCTGATTTTTTTTTTGCTTAATTCAAGCAAACAGATTTATTTTTTTTTTGCTTAATTCAAGCAAAAAAAAATCAGCCAATGAAACAAGTGAAAATTATCTTGCTAAGATTTCTTAAAATAAGATTTTCAAGATCTGTTGTCTAAAGATAGGTTCTTTATATCTCACTGAAAAGTTGCTCTTTAGGTGATTATGCGTTATTTTAAGTGTGATGAGATATTTTGACTAGAAATGAGAATAATACATTTGGTAAGATTTTGATTTTTGCAGTGTTATTACAATTGTGCCAAATAAGACAAAAAAGAAAGCATAAGTGAAAGCATGCGTTTACCAGATCCTATTTTAGAGACGGACATGTCGTTCTGCTCAACATCATAGAAGATGGCTTTGAAATATGGTTTTATCTCCTTGCTCGAAGAACTGCTTTTCAACCTTTCACCTTCCTTCCTTGTATGATGGTAAGAATAGACTTTCAATGACTGTGTCAATGGCAAGAAAAATAGTAGGTAGGACCCAAAAGCCCCTGCCTCAATTTTTTTATTACAGAAAGGACAAAGAAGAAGGCGAGGACTATCCTGGTTGATAGGTCCCATCCTCTATTCATGCTGTTAGAGATTGTAAACTTTGATATAGAGTTTTGAACTCTATCTTTTGCTAAATTTAGAAGTCTTTTATTTCAACTTATCTCTACAAGTTGAGATTTGAAGTCGAGGAAATTATTCTATTCTATTCTATTCTATTCTATTCTATTCTATTCTGAACAGGTTTGTTAAGAAATTATGATTACATATTTATTAAAACTTGAATTCAGAAATCCTAGTTTCTTATTGGTTGTCATGTTAGTTGTTAATGAGCCAGTCACAAAACAGTTCCTTATCTGTTCTGTCTTTTAGAGAGGACAGACACATTTACAAAAAGTATCAAAGATGTGAATTTCAATAAACAGAATGTCATCATTAGATCCCTGCAAGTGGTATTCACCTTGATGGTAAAACGTAAGTGAAATAAGTGTGTTTATGAATAAAATATTATCCCTTGAAATCCCTCTGTCAGAGACGAGGGTGGAAAGAGGTCACTGCCACATCTCTCCTCAATAAAACATTGTCTTTCACCTACTGTCTGCTTGATAGAAGACCCCAAACTGCTACAGTGATCCCTTTAGCCTCCAGAACACTGTTGTACTGAGGATTTAATAGTAAAGAATTTATTTCCTTGGTAGAATGAAGAAAAGAATCTGCTCTAGTGTGCCAAGACCAGCTCTGGTACCTTTATTCCAATGATACTTCCTGAGGAAGACATGGAATGATGAGGAATGACAAAAATGGAGGGAGAAGTTGAATTTATAGGCAGGTGGGCTGATTAACTTAAGAAACAGACATTGAATGGACACTATTTCTGTGTGATTAGTTTGCTTTTGTTTTGTAATGTTAAAAATCATATGTAATAAATTCAACATTAATGCACATTGGGGTGAAGTGTTTCTTTTTAATAATGAAGGTTCATGATGACGGAGGTTTCTACAGAAGTTTTATCCTTATCAAATTAGAGATAAGCTTATCAGTTATAACATCATGTTCAGTATTAATGTGTTAACCTAAGGCTTTACTGGGAGCCTATGCAGGATGTTTGTCTGTACATCTGTGTGTGTTTGAACCCTAAAGTGTGATTCGTTCACCCCCACTGGCCTGCAGTGCTGGGCTGGTGTGTATTTGAGGCCTGTTCTCTTGCTCCTCTCCCCCACTCGCAGTGTTTTATGGGCTGTGTGCTGCGGTGCAGTGACCTCCCTCTCACCCCGGTGCCACCCAGCCGGTGCAGGATTCAAGCGCGCATGGCCCCTGCCAAAACCCCATAGCGCCACATCTGCAATCCATAAACGCCAGCCACTCTTGCTCTCCTACTCCCTTGCCCACATCGCCTCAGACTCTCACACTCCTCCATTTCACTCTCTCTCTCACCCACTAACTTTTTATTTTAATTTCCAAATTCTATGCATCTCCTTTTGCATTCCATTCACTGCTTCCTCCCACCACTTCTGGTTTTATTCATGCTGAACATCAACTGGCTCTTCCCTTATCTCTTATTCCCTCACTGCCCCCTTTTCTCTCCTTCCGCTCCTTTATCCACATCCAATGGAAAAATCTCTCACCCATTATATCTTCAGTGGGCGCCAACTAAGTGTGGTGGCAGTGAACTGAGAACCACAAGACATTCTTGATCCAAACAGCTCTAAGTCACCAGCGTTCACGTCTTCTGATGGTGGCCTCCGCTGAAAAACACATTTCACTCATGTGCTGGAGTCTGCTTTACCACATTGCAGTTGGTCCCCAAACAGCTAAATGTTTATCTGTTTCAAATTGATAGTGTCAGGGGAAAAATGTGCCATACACATTTAAATTCAGTACCATTTTGTACATGTGTTACTTTAAGAGCATTCTCCATCATGGGGGTATTGAATTCCCCCTCCCCTCTTTATGAACTGCTGGTCGGCAGAGCACACAACACCCCTCCCCTCAGCCTTTACATGATGTGTTCACCACATCACTGCTACAGTGCCCTTGCCTTAATATGTGTATTTTTTTCTAGAGTAAAGTAGGAAATAAATTGAGTGTTACCACAAAACTGTCCAGCGCTCCCCGTGTGCCCCCCATGGGCAATAGAGACATTTGTCTTACTCAATTGTATTATCTTTTCTCTTCAGCTTTTTCCACAGTAATCAAATAAAAATGCAGTGTGTGAACTTTTGCTCCCCTTTATTTCTTGGATCATGTTCTCCTCTCCATCCCAAAGTCTTCACCTTCTGGTTTCCCAGACATATTGGCATGTCTCTGTGGTGCAGCTCCCAACAGAGCCCGGGATGAATCATGTTGCTGCAAGTTTTATGATAAATATTGCAATTCATAAATCATTGTTTTCCTTCGTACGCAAAGACAGGGTAAGGAAAGACGCAGAAATGTTGAACATTTCAGTTCTAGTCTGACAACAACAGAGGTCCTCATATGTATGTGTATCCTTACTTGTGCTAAAAAGGAGACTCAGGTCAGGGCAAGACCACCAGCGAGAAAGAGAGCAGTCTGTGTGTAGGAGTGAAATCTGCTGGTATAAGGCTAAGTGCTATCAGTGCGTCTACTTTTAGATGTCCATAAATTTTAGGCACACCACTAGTAAATTAAATCAGCGTACAGAAAGCATGTGCCTGTAAAGCAGTTACCATATTTGCTCACTTGCAAACTAATGTTGGTGGTGCCAAGTAGCCTATTATGGGTTAAGAGGACAAACCTGTTTGTACTTTTTGTGTTATGTTGGTCTTAATGTTTAAAAAAAAAAAAAAAAAAAAACCTCAAGCTTTTTTTCAAATTATTTTGAGCCTGTTTTGTGCAACCCATGGAGCTTGTGATAAAAGACTATATAAACAAATGATCCTGACAGCTGCAATTTGTCACAATTTCAACTGATATAAGTCATTCAGAGATTATGGGCATGGGTTTTTTTACTTTTAAGTACAACTTGGGAGTTCTTTTCCATGATTAAAGTCCCTAAAATATTACATTATCTACACTGATTTTGTCCCAGTTATACTTTTTAATGTGGCTGCAGGCATTAAGTTCCATCTGCGTCACTTCAAAGAGTTGCCAGTGCAATGGGCTTAATACATGACTAATGCAACCAAGATCCAAGTTTGCGAAACCTGTTACTGACCTGCCAGCTGACACACAGCCCTGTTTATTAGTTTAATCAGAATGTTCTCTGCACACATGCAAATATGTGTTAAATGATCATCACTTAAATATTTTGGAAGCATTTTAAACAAACGTCTGAGAAACCCAAGAGCAATGTATAACATTCATTAATACTAATTCATCACTGCCATCTAGTGGCTAAAACTGACTCAGCAGCACAAGTTAAACAACATGTGAAAACAAAGACCAACCACAAAATATTTAGATCGAAATAGTTTACTTCATACACACTACACTCTGCACAAGTGTCAACTGGTATAATGTATTTTTGTTGAAACATAAACTGCATTTCGTCTTTCTGCTATTCCATGTCCAAGTCATCCATCTCCACAGTGCCCTCTCTCTTCACCCAAGGTAAAGGCAGGGGCACATATGGGTCATATGTCCAGCGAGGGTACACTCTCTTATACAAATTCATCAGGACAGTGTCCTGAGAACGCAACTGATTATCAAATACACACTTCATATGGCCATGAGTTCCTGGAAAAAAAAATACATTCACTTGAAATAGTTTTCTCAAAATATTGACATTCTGCTGATTGATTTTGTTTGTTCTTACCTAAAGCCTCCTTAATGTGGCCTCTCCGTCCCCACTTGGTTCGCAGCTCCACTGGCTTGAACCACATGATATCATCTGTAACAGAGTGACAGAACAGACCCAGATGTTTTGTTTGTTTTTTTTTTATAAAAATTCCCAACATGGACATACAAATGAGTAGAAGTTCCAGAACATGTTCTCACCCCTATTAAAGAACATGTAACGGACAACTGCTGAACGTCTGTTGATTTTGAACGGATGTCCACTCAGGACAATTCTCTTCAGCACAACGCGCTGAGGATCACAGCTGAGCAGACTGCCTGTAGCCACCAGGTCCTGAATGCCTAGAAGCACAAAATCAGCCCAAGTGGATAATCAAATAACGCAATCAAACAGACAACGGAATGCATGGTCAAAAGTTAAAGATCAAGACAGCCAGACCACTAATTTAATCTACTTATTTTCAAGGACAGATTGGGCTCTTTATCTCACCATCGTTCCTTTGTTTGAACAGGAGGATTCCTGCAGGGGGGAATGTGATGGGAGCATACACCGACACCACGGTGGGGGCATCTGGCCTGAGGAAACGCTCCATCTTGTGCTTGTCAGCTGGAGAAGAACCAACCGAGTTAAAAATAATTCTAGGTGCTAATGCATCATTGTAATGAAAACTCCCTGTGCCTGAGAAGATCAATAACAATACAATACTGTGGAATGACAACTAACATCCAAGAATTAAAAAAAAAAAGTCTGTAATGAGGAAATCCCAGCTTTTACAGTACACACATTTTCAAGGCTTGAAAAATAGATTCAGGTTTCAACATGTTAATTCTTGGATGTTTCAAGACTATATAAACACTAGATCAATTATATGTTTTCACGCAGGCAAACAGTGTTGAAGTCATCTCGTGTCTGATTTTAGTGATGCCTCCAATATGAGTATATAACTGTACTGGGTGACGGCTGGTGTTTGTTGTTGGCTTTTCAGTGGCTTGATGTTTCCCATGGGACAGTAACGCCTTTATATCAAGTTCCTGTTTTGGGCGTCTTCTTGCAAAAGAACATCAAATTTGTTATTGAAAACAGGCTTCAACAATGCAATAATTATGATGTTGTCAAACCTGATTTCATTGACTTCACACACACCCATATTAGACGGCAATATTTACAGAAACAATTCTTCAAAAAGTAACTATTTGTTTGATGAAGAGACGCCACACTAGTTTGGTTTGCATCATTATATTGTCACCAGCCTGTACAGTTTACTTTGTTACTGACTGGTCCCATGTTCATCTAATATTGTCATTTTGATTGGGATCGACGCACATTTTCACCAGAAATAGATATAAATGTTAGATGGAAGTCAATGCAAATTTTGAAAAATAATGGAACCACTTATAATTTTCAAACCTTTTGTACATTTTATTTAAGACAGTAAAAAATAAAATATTGTATCATCCTATGTTTGCAATTTTAGGTCCAGGCAACTATAATTTAAAAAAAAAAAAAAAGTGGATCTGCAGCAGAAAAAAAAAGTGGCTGTAGCAGCAAGTAGTGATAAATGGATTGTCAGTTATATCTTTGGGCAAATTTTTAAGGTATTTACACAAAATATACTTTTCTTAAAACGTGAGCATTGTTTAAGGAGACTGATCTCATGACATCGCATTTATGTCATGCCAGTTCTTATGGCATTTGGCGTGCTATACGAACGCATTTTCATCCTTTTGTGTGTTATTCAACACCATTTGATCGCATGTCAATTTATGCCAAATATCTCCGGTTCATATATCCGTAACCCCTAACCCTAACCCTCAGCGTGTGGTATTTGACGTGGCGTGAACATGCACGTGGAAAGCTTATAATGCGTACAAATAACACACAGATTAAAAGTGGCGTGTATATTTATGTGATTTCATGATACCACGTTGGTTTAGGAGTGTGTATGAGTGACAGGTGTTCTACCTGAGGTGTGCTGGGAAAAGATTGGAGAAGCCCTAAACCTCCGAAATCCACAGTGGAAGACTAGCTCCTCTTTGGACTTGATGGGTTCTGCATTGCTCGGGTGTCTCCTAACCAAGAGGTGCATTACTGACATCTATGAAAAAGGGCAAAACGAGTGGGTCAGAAAAATCAACAGTAATAATATTATACTGCCTGTGTGAATTTGTTTCAAGAGGATGGCTATAAAAAGTAGATACACAAATTTAAAGTGTCAAAAGACTTATTCATACCTTCTGTTCATGAGGCAAGAGAGACACCAACACTAGCGGTCTGCCTGCCTGGACACTCTCCATCACAGAAGGTGGTACATCGATGATATGCAGGGCGACAAACCAGCCCACCTGAAACAGAAGTGGCGGTAGTGTCAATGAAGTCAACAATCTAAAATTTAACAACAACGTAATTACAGTCCCACACTTTTTACCATGGCTCCATCATCTTCAGCTGCAGCTTCCGTCAGGACGCGGCGCCGGGTCCGTTCAAAGCTCTGGAACTGGAAGATCCGTGAATAATCAAGAGGCAGGTTTTCCATGGGGTCCCAGGGAGACGAGCGGAAACTCTTTAAGCCCCTGTAGCGCTGAAACCTGGGACAAGAGATTAAATACCTGATCAGCGTGGGACAGCGTATCAGTGCTTTATTACCAATCGACAGCAGCAGAATTCGTCAAGTTTTTTTCATTAGAATCCATTACAACAATGGGAAGTTTTGTGTTTGTTTATTTTATAAAACACAGGAAGCAGAGCTGACCTGATTTTAGCTGCCATTTCAAGGGGCGTGTCCACCTCATCAGGAAACATCTCATTGGCTCGAGCCTCACGGTAGCGCTTCAGGCCCTCTTCTTCTGCAGCCTCATCCATGTGCTCATCATAACGCTGGTCTGCTCCAGTACGCTCTGTGCTGCATACCTCTTCTTCCTCCTCCTCTTCCTCTTCTTCCCCTTCTGAGCCTGAACCAGCCTCCTGGGCAGAAAAGATAAGGTCACAAAAGATCAGAGGGATGTTATTTTGGACTTGGAAAGTGAAGAAAAACTAATTGATTTTGAAATATAAATTTGATGAAGTTAATCTAATGAAACAGAATTACATTTCAAGCAAATCAAAAATATCTGCTTGACCTAATACCTTCTTTTTTTATTACAGTGTGAGCATTTTATAAATCATGACCGAGAAAAAAAAATTAAATCATACATATTCTAAATATAGAAATGCAATATAAACAAGATAAACTCACAAACAGTGTTTACAGTGTGTAACTTTGATAAGGACCTGCCAGAATTTAATCTTTGTTAATCCTTGGCCTGTTAATGTCCTCGGTCTGTGCCTTCCAAGTGTGTCAAGAAATGACAGACTTCCACTCTGAAGTGAGTTTTTATAAATCACAGCCAATATATAATTGTATAAGGAAGTGAATCATCAAAGACAACACACAGTCCAGTGTTCTTTCTGGCAAATTACAGGAGAAGCCAGACACATGAGGGGAAAACACTCAGCATGGGGTTGATTCACAACCTTTCCAACATCCCTGCTGCAGTAATAATAATCATTATCATTTGAAGTACCACTTTCTCTATTGTTAACATCCCCTAAATATGTATTCCTGTGTGCTTACATCAAACACAGGTTAACAACAATTACAGATCGCGGTGGCCCGTTGCATAAGGGTTTCCTAGACGTCTTTTCAAGCAGAGCTCGAAATAAATAAATGGGCGACCCCTCCCTTCGTCCAGACGGGAAGTTCTGTTCATAGGACAGGAAGACAGGAGGCTTCTCTCGGGACTCGTGCTCCAAACACTATTGTTGTGGTCAGCAGCCTGGCACTGCAGGCCAGAGACAGACACTGAGAAAACAAACAATGCCTCTCAGCTGCGAGGTGCACTGACTGGGGGTCACGTATGCTCTGGCTCCGGAAATACTGACACTCAAACATCGTAGCTCCTCCAAAGACTGAGTGAACTCATCATGCTCCACAGGATTACAACACGTCACTGGAAACCCACTGTTTCTATGACAACAAGCAGAGGCTAAATAGGTGTATTAGATTAAAGTACATTTTATTACTTGATAAACTGACTGACCACAACAACCAATATTTGTGATTTCCAGTTTCTTAGCTTCTTAAAAAGCATTTGTCTCCATTTTATATTATATTAAACTCAATATTTTTAGGACAAAATCAACATTTGCAAGACAAACACTGGCTCTTTTATCCATATTATGTTATAAACTAACTGAAAAATAAAAGTGTAATTCATCAAGTGTTATAGGATGTGAAATAAACTACAACCACCATTTCCTTTGCTGTGTCTTTACCTGTGAGTTGATCTCCTCGTCCTCTCCTTCCGAGGCCTCATCCATCATGTCGTCATCGTCATCATCCTCATCACTGCTTTCTTCATCACCCTCATCATTCTCTTCATCTTCATCAACGATCCATGTGGCCTGGTAGTCTGATGTTCCTTTTGGAACCTTCATCACACGTTTGTTCTTCCTGGCCTCTGAATGCCAACATACAACAGCAGCAAGAAGCTTTTAGAATTTGGTCTCGACACATCTTGCATTACATGTCATTCACTGAAAATACATATTTTTATATTAATGTACATCTACAAAACTACAGCCCACATTGTAACAGAGAATCGTATATATTGACAGGTCAATTATGGCTTTGATATGTGATCAGCATTACTAAATACCAAGCTCTTTTATTCCCTTCTGTCTGCTTCCCTTTATCTACCAGAAAGGAATAATTACAACTATATATATATTAATATATAAAGGGCTAATAATAAATGAGCCTACAAAACAAGTTTTATTAGAGAAAATAATTTATATTCATTGGCCACTTTTTTTGTACACCTGTTTAACTGCTCATTAACACAAATATCTAATAGTGACATGGCACTGACTCCATGTGTTTAGGCATGTAAACATGGTCAAAATCAAGTAGCAGAATGGGTCAGAGAAGATTTAAGTGGCTTTGAACGTGTCATGGTTCTTGGTGCCCCATGGGCTGGTCTGAGCATTTCAAAAAACTGACGATCTACCTGGATTTTCATGCACAACCATCTCTACAGTTTACAGAACATGATCTGAAAAAGAGAAAATATCCAGTAAGTGGCACTTCCCTGGGTGAAAATGCCTTGTTAATACCAGTTTATTTTTTTTTTTATAGTCTGGTCTGACAAATCTCCACAGTCATCAGATCTCACTACAGTAGAGCATCTTGGGAGATTTGGATCATGGATGCAGAAGGTTGCTGCTGAAATCTGCAACTCCGCATGTTACTATCAGGTCAATATGGATCTACACCTCTGAGGAATGTTTCCAGAACTTTGTTGAATCTATACCCTGAAGATGTGTGACTTTTCTACAGAGAAAGGGAGCCAAACCAAGTACTATCAAGATGTACCTAATAAAGTGGCCAGTGTGGTGTACCATTACCCTGAAGATGGGTTAAAATCTACTTGGAAGAATCAAACTATAGCCACAGTTTAAAATGTGTGTAACAAGTAGTGAGATGCTATTATGTGTCACTTATGCACCTTCAGCCTCCAGCAGCTCTGATTCTGTGGGCCAAGTCTGCTCTCCGTCCATAGGGTCCACCTCAGCCTCCATCTGCAGACTCTCCCTGCAGGATGGATCTGCTTTCATTAACACCCGCACTGGAGCCTCCTCTTCACCGTCCTGGGAAAAAGATGATTAAGATGAGTAAATAAAAACAAAATGTTTGGATACAAGAACACTCATACTGCACAATTCCAAATTAAACGGCGCATACTGCAATCCTGTGAAGTCTATATCCCTCTAATAAACACTTTAGATACTTCAGCTCTAGCATGGTAGACACAGACAGCAAATAAATGACTGCCCTCCAAATACTTAATAATTATCTTACAAATTTTGGTAAGATGAATTAGAAAACAAATAACAAAAATGCTTAGTGGCTAATGTTTTC
>JAPQRP010000006.1:27701326-27733107 GCA_037367295.1 Apogon hyalosoma | reverse complement strand
TTCATTAAGGTGAATATATATATATATATATATATATATATATATATTCATGTGTGTGTGTGTGTTTTTTTTTCTCCCCAGTATGGCCCAAGAGGTAATTTTGGCAATGGATGAGGGTCAGTATGATGGAAAGGTCGATATATGGTCTTTGGGAATAACCTGCATTGAATTAGGTATGGCCCCTGCTCTGTTGCATCATTCATTCATGATTCATCACTATGTTGCCTATAGTATAAATGTGTATTTATATAATTCAGAAACATATACATTACATGAAATAAATGAGTTAATGGTTGTATTTTCCCCCACGTGACTCTTGATATATCATGCTTCTTGTCCACAGCTGAAAGGAAGCCTCCACTGTTCAATATGAATGCAATGAGTGCCTTATACCACATAGCACAGAATGAAAGCCCAACGCTACAGTCTAGTGAATGGTAAGCTTCAGAGCTAAATCTGATCAAATTTTTTATGTGCATATAAAATTAGCAGTTCCATCCCAATTTTGATCTTTTGTTCACCTTTTATTTCTCAATTTTAGGACGGATTATTTCCGAAACTTTGTAGATTCTTGCCTTCAGAAATTTCCGCAGGATAGGCCAAACTCTGAGGAGCTTTTAAAGGTGAGAAACAAAAAAAGGAAGACCAGTTCTGTTAAATGGTTTGTTCTTACAACCACATATTTAGTTAAATTCATAATGTCTTTTTTTATGGTCTGCCTCCAGCATGCATTTGTTCAGCGGGAGCGACCAGAATCTGTTCTACTGGACCTAATAAATCGTACTAAGGATGCAGTGAGGGAGCTGGACAATCTGCAGTATCGCAAAATGAAAAAGATCTTGTTTCAGGAAGCCCACAATGGCCCCACAACTGAGGCACAAGATGAAGAGGAGGTTTGCTTATCTGACCATTTAAACCTCTCCCTCTCTTTACGTTTGTGTCATCTCCATGTCCAGTTATTGATGTAGTCTTGTTATTGTGTGCTATTCTTAGGAGCCAGAACACATTGTGGGTCGGACCGGTACAGTTAACAGCGTGGGGAGCAACCAGTCTATCCCCAGTATGTCGATAAGTGCCAGCTCTCAGAGCAGTTCTGTCAACAGTCTAACAGATGCAGGCGATGACAAGAGTGAGCTGGACATGGAGGGAGACCACACAGTAATGTCCAACAGCTCAGTCATACACCTCAAACCGGTAAGAAGTTCACGTTTCATTTCCTCCACAGCTACACTATTATTACCCAGTTCTGTCATGTTTGAAATGCAGTATGAGACTTGGTGTTGGTAAATAGTATTTTGTTATGCTGCTTATGTTTGGTGTATTTCTTAACTTTCTTTCAGGAGGAAGAGACGTACAATCAAGAGTCAGAGCCTCAAACTCGACCAACTGAGCCTCAGTCCCCACCTGCACACACTCCAAGGCCAAAACGAAACCGCGAACACTTTGCCACTATACGCACAGCCTCAGTGGTAAAAATGCAAACATAATACCAGCAGATCTAATGACAAGATTGCTCAATGGACCGAAAATAGCCAACACAGAGAACTGTCGGTGTATTCTAAGGAGAATGTGTTTTGTTTTGCTTTGTCTCCCAGCTCACCCGACAGATTAAGGAGCATGAGCAGGATTCTGAGTTAAGGGAGCAAATATTGGGCTACAAACGCATGCGGCGGCAGCACCAGAAACAGCTGATGGCTCTGGAAAATAAGCTGAAGGGTGAGATGGATGAGCACAGACTCCGCCTGGACAAAGAGCTTGAGAACCAGAGGAATAGCTTTGCCCAGGAAATGGAGAAACTTATCAAGAAGCACCAGGCATCCATGGAGAAAGATGTAAGATTCCATTAAGTATATGTGATGGCACCATTTGCAAAACATTAGCCAGTACTTTTCCATTTGCAAACTGATTATTATGCACATTTTTACATCAGGCGAAAACGTTCAGCAATGATGAAAAGAAGTTCCAGCAGCATATCCAGAGTCAGCAGAAGAAAGAGCTCAACAGCTTTTTAGAATCCCAGAAACGAGAGTACAAGCTTCGCAAAGAACAACTCAAAGAGGTATGGGGATCTCCTAATATGTCATTTCTGCTTCACCTATTACTAGTATATACAGTAGATATAAACTAGCACTAAGAAAGCACTTCTGCAATTCACATGCATTTTTTTCTGTGACAAGGAGTTGAATGAAAACCAGTCAACACCTAAGAAAGAAAAGCAAGAGTGGCTGTCCAAGCAGAAAGAGAATTTCCAACACTTCCAAGCAGAGGAAGAGGCCAACTTACAGCGTAGGCAGCGTCAGTACCTGGACCTGGAGTGTCGAAGGTTCAAACGGAGGATCTTGATTGCACGCCACAATATTGAACAGGATTTAGTGCGTGAGGTCAGCACTTTCATCTTCTCTGTTTTGTTCTCATTGTGTCATAGGGACTGCAATTTACAGTATTATATTTTAAACCAATCTATTGGTTGATTTAAAGAAAAACTAATTGCTAGTAATTCAGTTTGTGATCTCATCAAACCACAGGGGATATGAATGTTTTAATGGTATGTCATCTCAATGATGCCATTAGAAGTGCTGCAGAATATTGACACTGTATGTGTCATGTTAATAGTGTTTTAAGAGAATGCATGATTTTAAATGTTATTCCTGTAGGTAGTGTTGGGCATTATGGTATGGGAGCAATGCAGTTACATCTGGTTGCATACAGGCTTCAGTTTCTACAAATAAACTGATATTGACATTTTCCCAATTAATTTTGTTTTGTTTATTGTTTTTTCAACTATATCGTGTCTTTCCATTTTTTGTCACTCCATTTGTACGTAATTAGGAGCTAAACAAGCGTCAGACCCAGAAGGACTTGGAACATGCCATGCTGCTACGGCACCATGAGTCCATGCAAGAGCTGGAGTTCCGCCAGCTCAACACCATCCAAAAAACCAGGGCTGAACTCATCCGCCTGCAGCATCAGACAGAACTCACTAATCAGCAGGAGTACAACAAGAGGAGGGAGAGGGAACTTCGCCGCAAGCACGTTATGGAAGTTCGCCAGCAACCCAAGAGCCTCAAGGTGAGAAGTCCGCCTCTGAGGACATTTAACTATTACTATTATGTATACTGTAATTTCACTGATTATAAAATGATTTGCTCTGCGGACTGGTACTTGAAAATATGCCAAGAAAACATATTGTACATTTTAAAAAAGCCGAAGTGTGATTAAACATAGCTTTAAGTTTAAAAAAACGTCTTCAAAAATACAAACAGTTGTAACCATAAACCATCTGATCTATTCTTATACTCTGTTTTCAATCTACAATTGTTTCATTTGAACTACAAACACTGATGAGTATGCACATTGTGGACAAAAGTAGATTCTGTAACTGCAGATCTTTAAAATGTAATTTTTTTTATTGCATCTCATGACAGTCCAAAGAGCTACAGATCAAGAAGCAGTTCCAGGACACCTGTAAGATCCAGACCAGGCAGTACAAGGCGCTGAGGAATCATCTACTGGAGACCACACCAAAGTCAGAGCACAAGGCTGTTCTTAAGCGTCTGAAGCAGGAGCAGCACCGCAAACTTGCCATCTTGGCAGAGCAGTATGACCACTCAATCAATGAGATGCTTTCCACTCAGGCAGTAAGTCTGGCAATGCTGCAAATGTTGAATATCAATTGTAAAGTAGGACTTTGTAATATTACATTTTATAATTTCAAAGAGGCGTGTCCAAATTGGTCATGGTCATGTATGTATTTGATACTTTGGATTTTAATCCTGACCCTTTGTCTGCTCTCAGCTACGTCTGGATGAGACTCAGGAGGCTCAGTGCCAAGCCTTAAGAATGCAGCTTCAACAGGAGCTGGAGCTTCTCAACGCCTACCAGAGCAAGATCAAGATGCAGACGGATTCTCAGCATGACCGCGAGAGGAAGGACCTGGAGCAGAGAGTGTCACTGCGAAGGGCTCTGCTGGAGCAGAAGGTTCTTCTTTTTACATCTACATCACACATTCATCTACTTCTGTGGTTCTCAATTTGAATTTTAGGGTTAATTTTAATTCCGAGGATGAGTATGTGCACAGAAGTGTCTCTGATTTTAGTTTAATAGACTAATTAGTTAAAACATACTAGGACTACGTACGTAATAGAATGACAAACATCTGGTAACAGTGCCCATTGACTGTGATTTCTGTTGTAACTTTAAATGTTTTTTTAAAGTTCAAACATGCAGTGAAAATTAGCCAGTGAAAAAATGTGTTCATTGAAATCTCTTTTTCTGGGTGATGTACACATTAAAACAGATAAATCAGAAAATCCTTCAGGCTGAGACATTCTGTTAGTATAGAAATACATTCTTGTACTTTTTTAAAGGGTTCTGCTTCCTAAATTTATGCTGCCAGTGGATTAGAAAATTCAGAGCAGTGTTCATTTAGATAATGCATCACTTTTTTCTCTCTATTAAGATTGAGGAGGAGATGTTATCTTTGCGGAATGAACGCTTGGAGCGAATCCGGAGCCTGCTGGAGCGCCAAGCCCGCGAGGTTGAAGCTTTTGACTCGGAGAGTATGCGCCTGGGTTTCAGCAACATGGTGCTATCAAACATCTCCCCAGAGGCCCTCAGCAATAGCTTTCCTGGGGCTCCAGGAGGATGGAGCCACCATCAGCAACAGCACCCATCTGGGAGTTCTCAAGGACCGCACTGGGGCAGCGGTGGTTCAGGCACAGGGTCAAGCCACCAAGGCAGTCATCACCACTATCACTCCAGTCCGGGAGGGGCACCTATGCAGCAAGGCTGGGGGCAGGGAGGTGGGGGGCCCCAACCATGGGGACACCCGTCGGCAGGATCCTTGGTTTCCCGCAGTAGTGGAGGTGTACAAAACAGCCCCCAGGCAATGGGGAGGACACCCTCAGGAGGACGCGGTGAGCCGGGCATGAGCAGGAGTACCAGTGTCACCTCTCAGATATCTAACGGGTCACACCTTTCCTACACATAGATCCCCTGTTCAGCGTTGGAGTCAGTCTGAATGTGGAGACACAGAATCCAATAAGTACAGCAGGACAGAGTATTGGCCAACTTCTGCAGCTCTGTCTCACTTTGCTACACTTCCCCTCCATTTCCCCGTGTACAGATGTGGATGTTTGATGAAATACATGTTGCTCAGGTCAAAAGGGCTGGAAGAGGCACAGCCCCTTCTCACAGCAGTTTATCGGCACACATAAAGATCCTTACATTTTTGTTACATAGGCAATTTAAATATCCACACTTTATATTCCCTTTTTTATTTAAAGCTGTCTCCTAGGGATTTTAAAAAAATATGTTGCGTAATAGTCACAGCCATTGCTCTCATTTTGCACATGAAACACTGTTAGCTTTGCCTTTGACATGTGTTTACTATGTCTTTAGAGATGTGGTACCAAACAATCACCCATATTGTTTAAGTTATCCCTTCTTCTTATTCATACTCATTTATACACTGGCTGATTCTCTGACGGTGGTTCAGGCACAGCAGACCTAACCTACAATGCTTAGCTGTTGTGATACCAGCCTGCTGTAATGGTCATTGTGATGAATTTAATGCCTCCTTTTATTTAAAAGTTTTATTTCAACTGGTTTCCTGTTGAGGATTACTCTACAACACTACTACTGTGCCTTTTTAACTTTTGATTATACACTTTAGTCTCAGATCTAAGTTTGACTTTAAACTTAATCAGCAGTTTGAGATCAGTGCCAGTGAATGTTTATTCAGTTTTAACATTGGTTATCTCTCACCAGAGGCCCCAAATACATCTCAGATTTATTCTATTCTGTGTGTGAAGTAATGTGGGTTTAAGTCTTATACATTGTGAGAAATACAAAATGACTTGTGCATATCAGTGACTATATTCTTGAGGTGTTTAGAATGGTGGTACTTAGAGGTCAACTTAAACCCTTTCCTTTCTTAGAATGTCAATGTCCAGGAGGAATTGTCACATGTAGAGACTCATTGCCTTCAGAAAAAAATTCTAGTATTAATCTGATTTTGTTAGTGCCTTTTAAAACTGCTGCCTTTTTCAAAGCACTTTATACAGCTAAATATGTATAATGGTAAAATTGATTTTACTTTTTTCTTTTTCCAAGTACGTGGAGGATGAGTGTTTTTGTTGGTACATGTATAATTAACTTGAGTCTAGCTAACCTGTGCTGTGATTTTTTTTTTTTTTTTTTTTTTGTAGGAGCATTTACCCAAGTACAGAGAGGCTTAGTGTATAGGGACATACAATATGCTGGTGAAAGTACTGTTCCTCTTTCCTGCAGCCTATGTTTGGAAACTGTAGCTGTATGCTCTTGCTGCATCGTGAATGCATAGAGGACATGAGGATGTTGCTGGCATTTAAGATGATTTAGCTACAGTATCCATTTAACAAACTAAAAGTGAATTAGCTTAACAGAAATTGTAAGTGCTAGCAGGCGCGTTAAGGTAATTGTCATGACCATGACAGCAGGCTTGGCACTACTAACAACCTACATCACTCTTTAAAATGTCGAGGCCCTGTTAAGCAACACTAATAATCTAAATGGTGCTAGGTAATATATGTTACACCATCTTGTCAGAACCCCAAAACATGGGTGACTAAGTTAAGCACATGCTCTCATAATGACATTGTAGCAAAAAAAAAAAAAAATGTAAAATTGACTCAGCACACTGTAAGGACAGCCAAATACAAATGATTAAATGTGGCAAAAAGCACTTAGGTATTCTTTGATGCCCAAGTAGTTGCTCTCTTAATATTTGTTTTGCTTGCTTCGTTTTTGGTTTCTTGAGTGTTGACATGTCAATGCCCTTCTAACCTTTTTGCAGCCTCTCTGTCCAAGTGGGACATTCAAACTCCAAACAGATAATTCAAGATGTTGAAAAAGGCCTTTAAGGATAATGCTCCATGAGTTAATAAGGATGTATGCTCCCCTGAATCACAAAGCTGGAGTTATATGTTCATATGTGTATATTTTATTAAAAACATTTAAAGACTAAACTCACATTTTAAGAAAATACTTTCTGAGACTAACTTTATTTAACTGGCAGACCACACTGATATTAACATATATTTTTTTTTACTCTCAGAGTGAAAATTGTGTTGAATTGTCTGAAAATAGCTTTTTAAAAGATCTTTGGTTTTGTGTACGGCCTTCTGTTTAAATATCATTCATTTAACTCAGTGTTTCATCAACATCACTACAAATTTCCCCCACTCAGATCCAGAGCCACAGGATTCTTCCTTTTTAGATGCTGGCTCTTTATGAATGTTGTACTGTGATGTATTCCTATCACATTTGAGGACACAAAATGCTGGGGTCTTTTTCTTGAAGAGGTGGGATGTCAAGTTTGAACATGTATACTGTATAGAAATGATGCATTTATATCAAGTTACACATGGTTTAGTACCAAAAGTTTAGTTTTAAAAGTCAACCCAAAATTGCTTCAATGCCAAGTGATTGTTCCAGCCACTGTAAAATGACAGGTTAGATTCACTATTTCTTTTCTGATATAAGTGTATTCGGTAAAGAAAAGGGGAATGTATTTATTATCGGGATCTTAAAGTCAAAAGCCAAGGCCAAGAGTTTGAACGTTAGGCCAATCAGACCTCACATACATGCCAACCTTATGTTTTTTTTTATGCACACTTTTTGTTCACTTCTATGTCAACGTTGTGTGCGAGGGGATTTATTGTACAATGTTTATTATACTTTATACTTTAACTCTGATGTCAAAATTTGTCCTACTGACTGAACGCATATGGGATACTGAATGAGAGTCAACAACAGAAAATGGCAGTCCTTTCTATGGTCAAACACTGTGCCATACCTGAGTTGCCGAGCCCAGACACCACTGCATTGTTTCATCTTCGTGATTTTACTTAATATCGGGCTAATGGCAAGAAATGTATGAAACATTTAAAACAAATGTGGTGGTTCTGGTCAAGTGGCCAAAGTAAAAATAAAAACAAACAAAAAAAGGCTTGAAAAGATGATGTGGTGACAGGCAATGTATGAAAAGAGATTGCATTTCTTTGAAGATGTCAGTATTCTTTGGCACATTACCACTACAACTCATAACCTGTATTAAAATGTATAGATGGTGGAACTTGTTATTGAATGTCTGAGAGATTATGAAGATACTACATAAGAGATGGTAAAGTACTAAAAGTGGATTTAAATTGTGTAAAAAGATTCATAAAATGGAATAAAAAATAGGATCAAATTTACTATTTTGTTTGTATTATATTTACCATTGTGTTGGCAGAGGGATATTGAACAGAAATCAGCTGTAATAAAGTAATTTTAGTATAACCTGTCTTCTGTGTTTATTTGGACTTCAAGTATACAATTTGAGGATTCCATCATGTGCCATGAGGAATAAAATGTAGCGCTCAGGTTTCATTAAAAAAAAAAAAACTATTGAAGTTATCTAGCAGTAAATTCAATATCCTTTATAAAAATAAAATAAATCAAGAGGGGAATAGTGCTTCAAACAAAATGGCAGAATGTTAAAATATTTATATGAGAATACAGGAGACATAAAGCTATAAATACAAAAGAATAACTCATATAAAATCTATTTAAACAGATGCAAAAAGACAATAAAATACTGAGTTCTAAACCTCACTACTTCAATGGGAAAATATAAAAACATTGAAGGTAGGATAAATACATTAACCCCCTAAAGACCTAGATCTATTTTTGTAATTTCCAATTGAAATTTTCTCTATCTTCAATCTTGAGGGATTTATCAGCATTTATTATCCTCTGCATTTTCAATTTTTCAGCTAAACCTGGAATTTTCCTAGATTTTATTTACTGATCATATGGATGTTTGAGTAAATTTAAAGGTTGCTATATCACAATGGAGAAAATTGAAGAAAAAGTGACTTTTTTTTAGCAAAATATTTGATTGAATGTAAAAACCATTGTCTAATCTGTGAAACTACATGGGCTGGTTTTACTGGTGAATCAATGTCGCAAAAGATGACATGTTTCCACGTTGACTGTGAAGTCTCTGAAAGTCCAAATGACTTGTATCTGCTGACAATGAAAAGTTGAGAAACTGCATTTTACCTAAATTATTCACATGAATTGACAGGGTTAGTGGTTTAAAAATGATTAAACATTGCAGACCATCATGCCTTTGTTGCTGGTTGCTGCTCAGAGGTTTGGTGGTTAAACATGAGTGTTTGAGTCAAAAATGTTTTTGTCTGGATGATCAAGTGCTGCAATTATTTTATTATACATATAAAACAGGTATCAGACAAGAACAGAATGACACATTCACGCAAGAATGAATGAATGAATGTTTTATTTTGGACATGAAAAAAAAACACGATTGAAAAGGAGTGGAAACAAACACTTAAAGGAGTGATATTTTGCTTTAAAAAAAATGGAATTATGCATTTTAAAACATTTTCCTTTGGTCTTCTTAAATTGTAAATGCTCTGCTTGGGTCTGAATTCTTCATTAATTCAACTCCACAGGTCCATCTTCAACCCTATTTCCAAGTAATGACACTAGAAAGGTCCTTTAAATGGACATGACTCCACCCCCCTCCAGGTTGTTGCCTGTGCCGCTCTGTCCCCTTCAGCTACTTGTGTTCCTTCATATTACCAACAACTGAACATTTTAGGTAATCGGCTCAAAGTTTGGACATATTTTCAGTATGGACTACAACCGCTTCTGCCGACAAATAATTGTCGTTACTTGGAGAAATGTTTGTTGAAAGTCTTGACCTTATATGTGCAAATGTCATGACATGGCTAGTTACAGACACAACAAATTAAGCAGAAATTAAAACTAATTGTAGAAATCCACTTGATTTTTGCCGGAATGAATATAAAGATAGCTTTGTAGCACCTGGAGGGTTCAAATTCAACCTTTTTGAACTATTAGGGTCCAAATACACAAATAACTGTAACAAAGACTAATAAAAGTGGGTTTAGCAAAATATGACCCCTAATATTATTGTGTGTCAGCTTATTATTTACTTAAGTGCATTACAGATCACAGTGGATCTAGAAAGCCACAAAACAATTAGTAACAAGTATAATATTGTCCTTGTCCCTGAATCATGTGTTACAATATTTCAACCTCCTTACATTACTCTAAGTACATAGTTAATCATAGCACACCGAAGGAAGAAAAAAAAATAACAGTAATCATAAAATAAAATAACAGTAATCATAAAATAAAATAAAATAAAATAAAATAAAATAAAATAAAATAAAATAAAATAAAAAAAACCACCGGCTCCAGTTTCGACTGCCTCTACCTTTGAAGGTCCGCGGACCACAGCTTGGAACTCAATTTCCAAAGCTGCCAGTGGGTCCGAAACCGGAAGTAAATGCAACGTGATATGTGATGAGCATAAACAAAGTTAACCTGGAAAGGGAATGAGGTCTCAGGAGTCAAGTCAAATCTTGACTTGAGTAAGTAATTATTTTAACAGCACCAGCAAGCATTCTGTTAAACAGCCGTAGTGCAGGATATAACTGAGATAAAACCGGATTTAAAAATAGGGTGACGTTAGCTGTGAAATGTTAGCTGTGTTTGGATTTCACTTTAGCAAACTAGTTATTAATGCTATTGGTCTTGGTTTTGCATTGTTAAAATCCATTACTTACGTGTTCAATACGGGTTGATTTTGCCGAAGTCGAAAGGTAAAACCCATAATTATATGAAAGACAAAGGGTTACAACACAAGCTAACTAGCTGGTAAAGGTAGTTGTAGCCCGACTTTAGCAACAAAGCTAATGCTAACAAACGAGTCAAAGGCGTGATTATCAACCACCGTTAGCTTGTATTGAACGGGTTTTTTTTTTTTTTTTTTGTATCATTACTATTTTTTACGCTGAAGCAAACGCATAGCAATGCTCTTTAGATTAGTTTACAGATTTGGACACTAGCTATCTTTATTTTTTAGTATAGGTAGGTGGTAGGTATAGGTAGCAGTTACACCAACTAAGCAAAATATATGTACTTTACGCATGGTTATATGCTGAATGTTTTGCAGTCATTAATTGCATGTTTATAATGTACAGTTTGTGGCCCAACGACATTAATTTTGATGGACTTGAGTGAATCTGATTCAGAGTAAAGTAAATATAACAAACTCAAATTGGTGGTTATATGTAATATGTAATGTAATAATAACATGTTATATGTAAATAGTAAATGCAAAAGCAATCACATGTCCTCTGTTTATTGTCCTGGTCTCTCCACAGAGCTCCAGGATGTTGTGTGAAGTCCTGCTCTCATCACTATGGTTCCTCTTTGTCATCTTTTGGGTGGAGACTATAAGTGTGTGGCTGTTTCTGTCCATGTTCTACCAGGATCGAGCTTTCTACCACTGGGGAGATGGGTAAGAGTGATTTACTTTCACTTTTTCACATTTTGAAAAGAATCTCTGCATCGGCCTGATGCATGTTGAGGGGACAGTAATATTAACAGGAGCAAAATAATGAGCTGGAGATTTTTTTTGTTGTTGCCATTTTTTGTCATTAACCCTGCTTTATTTGTAGATTTGTAATTAGTACTTTCCCTTTGCCTCTAATAATCTTAATTTTTTTTTTTTTTACATTACAGGGTATTTGCAGATGACCCTGGCCAGATGATATACATGCTGAGCAGGTATGAACCTGGGCCTTATTCAGTCATATGTGCGTCCCCATTTTTCTGAAAAGATATACATTTGCTCAGAGGTGTATCATTAAATTACAGTGGTGTAGCATGGAAAAATGACTTAAGTGGTGAAGTAATTTTCCCTGAGACATTGACATAAACATAAAAGAGTTGTCCTTAAATTTGATTCAGTCTAAACAATAACAGAACAGAACAAAAAAGAGGAAACAAGTAGAAAACCAAATTCATCTGATGTGATTAAGCAGGAAATGCCAAAAATACTGTTCCAGTTTCCAATTTATTCCCATTCCCAGTGGCCACATAGTCAACTTCCCAAACTATGAATGGAAATCTTTCTTTGTAAACTTGATATAGTTGAATAATTTAATTATAACAGTTAAAAGGCATCATGTTTATGGTTATTAGATATATTTGGCCAAATGCATTAGCAGATTAACACTTAAATATTGTCTAGTTAAGTCTTTTTTTAATTATCAGTTTTGATTTACTCTTCGTTTAATTAAAAGGTGTGTTAGAAGGACAAGTGAGCAGGAAAACATGGATGAATCCTGGATTTTTGTGTGCAGCATTCATAAACCTAAAGCACAGATTTTTGCATTGGCATTGTTTATGAACGAGGCTTTTTATCTGAAATCGGATGAATAGATTGGTTTACAAATACAGAATGCAGTGTATCTTTTGCAAGTTTTTTTTCTGTCTTTACAGAGTTGATAACCATGCGCAGACAGAAATGCAGACCTGAGATGGAAAGAAATGGGCGACTTCAAAGGATGGATTCTCAATAAAGAGGCTATTGCAGTGTTGTAACGAAGGATGTGAAGATGAGCAATAGCTGTTTTTGTGTTGCACTGACTGCCTAGCAAGCTGTTATGCCCAGTCCTTTATATAGGTTGATGTAGGTCGACATTTAAGAGAAGGTGATGGAAGGATGCAGCAAGAATGGAGGTGCAACTATAATGGAGAAGGAGATTCTTACTTACTGATCCATGTCACACCCACCTTTGTAACAGATACACACTAATAATTTGAGGAAGTAAAACAAGTGTTGCAAGAATACTTGGGTTTAGAGAAAAAAAAAAGTTTTACTTTTTGAAAACCATACTGAGTGATGCTCTCAGATGGTGTTTTTGATTCTACTGCCATTCTATGCAACTACAATTGTTGCTTTCTCTAGTTACCTATGTGTTTGAAATATCAGATTTCAGTAAATTTATTATTTAGGCATATGAATGTTATTGCAAATTGTGAGATGTTTTGATGTTTTTTGTTTTTGTTTTTCATAACTTTTAAACAAGACCCTAATGTCTGACATTTAAGGTCCAGTTTGTTTAGGAGGAAATGTGAAAACGTGGGCAGAAAAAGGGACACTCCACATGGGAGATGCTAGATCCCACTAAAAATGACATCCTGAACCTTGGGGGGGGGTTGGATTTTGATCCAGTATCATCACAGTTTTTTGTTTTTTTTTTTTAAATTTCACATTCTCTTCTTTGAAAACCATCATAATGCAATAGATGAACTCAAACTCATACCAACACATTTGATCTGGATATGTCTTTATTGATCTTGGTATTTTGTGTGTTTTGTTTACTTTATTTGCTGTAAATTTCTGGAGCTTTCAGTTGCATCGTTTGGCTGCATAAAACAGTTATGTGTCTAAAATAACATACTTGAATTTGAACTGTCTTCATGACATTTGAACAAATTTCATTTGCAGATGAAACCACAAGGTGTAGCTAAAAGCTCAAATATTTCAAAGTGGGTGTGAATAGGCAATGCAAAAGAGGAGAATGTAATGGTTCATATTTTCATAGAAACAAAATGACACTGTCAGTTAAATCAAGGTGAAAGTGCTCTATGCTATACACACATTAAATACTGTACCATGCTATTTTCAAGTCTATGGAATTATTGGTCTGCACAGATGATTTTCCTCTTGCTTATTGTGGAAAAACTCATAGACCCCTTTTGTATTACAGGCAGAAGTGTCAGTTTTGTTTTGTATCAAAATGCTGAATAAATGGAATTCTTATTAAATGCATGTTTTTGCTGATAGTTTTGGTGGAGTTGGTTTCCATCATGCCACTACACTAGAGGTCACTAACAGAACTCCAGTCACTTCACTTCGGTGGGATTCCATTCAGGTCCGGGTCACCATGCCACTCTACCAGGACAAAATAAAGCAGTAGAAGTTCGCGTTTTGGTAGGAAGTGGGATTTAAAAAAATATATATATATTAATCGAACCCAGGTCTTCGTTTGTTATAGGTTTGCGTTGATCTTATACAGACAGGAGATTTCTTCTAAGGTTATGAGCGATTTCTTATAAAAATGGCTCCAACTATTCAAACCCAAGCTCAACGAGAAGACGGCCACAGGTAAATATAGTGTTTCCTAAGTTAGTTAGCTTGACAACTGCCCTCGCTGTTTTTTTTATTTATCTCATCGTGACTCCTTAGAACCGGTCATTATGTTGTGTTTGCTCCTTCCAGGCAGTGGGGACCGAAACCTCTACGCGTTAAGCTAACAAACAGCTAATGCTAACCCCTTCAAAGTCTAAATAACCTAACTGGTAGTGCTAATTTAATCATAGACTGGTTACTAAGTTAAGTCGCATTAAACATATACTTTCAACTGCTATATTTGTGAGTGGAAATAGAAACACTGGTTAAGTTATTATTGAAGAAACTACGTTAGCTATCCTACAAGTGCACCGTAAGCTAGGCTAACTTAGCAACATGGGAGCTAGCTTACATTAATATCAATATTAATCGGTAAGGAGAAAACGATTTAACACTTTATCTGTCTTATTTTTGTGTGTTTCTTCTATTTCTCAAAGTTAAGTTAATTTCTTGTGGTTGGTTAAATGTGATATTTAGGATCGACCTGCGGAAGTATCCAAATCAGGGGTTTCAAATTCATTTTATTTTAGGGGTCTCACACATGATCTCAGGTGGGCAGGGCCAGTACAATAAAAACAAAGAATAAAGTAAGATTATATCAGGAACATGTTTACATCTATAAAGTATTCTTTAGAAATTTTAATAATATCAGTATCCACAATCAACCACAAATATCGTAAGAAAAACAAATGTAATTTTAAAGCAGTGATATTTGATTTTCTAAATGGAGTTATGCATTTTAAAACATTTCCCTGTGGTCTACGTAAACTGTAAATGCTATGCTTGGGTCTGAATTCTTCATTAATTAAACACCACAGGTCCATCTTCAACCCTATTTCTGAGTAATGACACCAGAAAGGTCATTTTGAGTGCTGGCCCTTTAAATGCAAATGAGCAACTTCACGCCCCGCCCCCTCCAGGTTGCTGACAGTACTGCTCTGTCCCGTTCAACCAACAACTGAACATTTTAGGTAATCGGCTTGAAGTTTGGACAGATTTTTAACAGCTTCTGCTGACGAACAATTATGGTATATTCGGAGAAATGTCAGAAGTCTTAAACTTATATATGCAGATGTTGTGACGTAACTAGCTATAGACGTAACAAATTAAGCAGGAATTAAAATGGGTTGTAGAAATCCACTCTATTTTTGTCAAAATTAATATAAAGCTAGCTTTGTAGCACCTGGAAGGTTCAAATTCAAACTGTATGAACTATTAGGGTCCAAATACACAAATAAATGAGCCAAAGACTAATAAAAGTGGGTTTAGCAAAATATGACCCCTTTAAGATTATTGTGTGTTGGCTTATTATTTACTAAAGTGCGTTACAGATCACAGTGGATCTACAAAGGCACAAAGCAGTTAGTAACAAGTATAATGTTAATATTACACTTAAGACATTTCAGGTTTTTCATATTTGTCAAGGTTAATCACATGTTTTGAAAGAATAGTTTGTAAATGTAAACATTTTTGTAATTTTATTATTTTTGCATAAAAACTAAGAGAAAGGTGTGGAGTTGTCATAATTTATATGTTATTATGATAGTATTTGACTGGTCCGACGTACTTGAGATTGAATTGGGCTGTATGTTGCCCTTGAACTAAAATTATTTTCACAACCTCCATTGTCTCCATTCATCTTCAGTGTAATTTTTGCATCTAACATATTTATGCCACAGGCCAGATTGCACCCTTTGGTGGGCTGGTTTTGGCACACAGCCAACTGAGCTAAATAAATAGTTGTAAGAAACAACAATAAATAAATGCAAGTGTTACTTCCTTATTGGTCTAGTACTGAAGTATGTAAATATGTTTAATGACTACAGTTACCTTTGAAATGTATTATTTTATCACACCAGATGTTAATTTAAAAAAAATATCATGTTAAAAGACTTTGTTGATGTAGTTCATTGGAGTTTCAATGTTATGGCTGTTTGTTTTTCAGCAGACCATCATCTCACAGAACTGTCCCAGAAAGGTAACTAGATTTAACAATGTCCATCATACAATTATTTGAGCAAAACCTGCAAAAATAAAATACTGCAGTCGGCCTCATATTAGTTTTTTGTGCTCTTAACAGGTCAGGAGTGGTCTGTCGGGTGAAATACTGCAACAGCCTCCCAGACATCCCCTTTGACCCAAAATTCATCACATATCCATTTGATCAGCACAGGTGACAATCAGTAGTATTCTCATCCATTATTTAGTACTGCAACAACTCCTCAAATGAACAAGTACAAAATGTGACTTTTTAATGTGTTTTTGCAAAGGTTTGTACAATATAAAGCCACGTCTCTGGAGAAGCAGCACAAGCATGAACTCCTGACTGAACCAGACCTTGGGGTCACCATTGACCTCATCAACCCAGACACTTATCGCATTGATCCCAACAGTAAGTCACACTTTCCACATCTTGGTCTTGAATGTTACTCACACTATGTTGGGTTTATTAAATGTCTCATTAAATTACCAGTTTTGTTGGATCCTGCTGATGAGAAACTGTTGGAAGAGGACATCCAGGCTCCGTCCAGTTCTAAGAGGTAAGACTGTTAGATATATAAGTATTGGAAAAAATGAATGTGAAGATTTTTTTTTTTTCTAAATTGTTTTTCTTTCTTATTAGATCACAGCAGCATGCCAAAGTGGTGCCGTGGATGAGAAAAACTGAATATATTTCTACAGAGTTTAACAGATATGGTGTCTCCAATGAAAAAGTGGAAGTCAAGTAAGTTTGACCAAGTGTGTTTATCTTATTTAATGCAAACACTTGTTGTATGTGTCCTGTGTAAGTTAGATCTTTTTTGTCGCTAGGATTGGAGTCTCTGTCAAACAGCAATTTACAGAAGAAGAGATCTACAAAGACAGAGATAGCCAGATTTCTGCCATTGAAAAGACATTTGAGGATGCACAGAAATCGGTGAACAGCATTCTACTCATTTGCCTTTTTTATTATTTTACAAGCATTGTTCTTGATCAGATCTTCTGTAATTGTAAACTACTGTAAAATGACATTTTTGTGAAAAGCCAAAGTTAAGAATATATGTTATGTATGTTTTATGTAAAGCTGGTATTTTAAATACTCTAATGTGTTGCTTGTATTGACACACATTTGCTTTGCGTCTCTTCAGATTGCGCAGCACTACAGTAAACCTAGAGTTACTCCTGTGGAGATATTGCCTGTGTTCCCAGACTTCAAGGTGAGTGAGCTACTTGATGTGAATAACTTGAATCAGTTTGACTTTTAGTGACTTTGTAGATAATGACAAGTGGTGGGTCATAGTCTGTGTAGTTATAGTGCCGACATGGGAGGAAGTAAATACTTTATAACAGGATGACAAGAAAGTTGGATAATAAAAACCAAATTATTGATATTTGAAATACATGGTTTTGTTTGTTTTAGGGTACTTTTACAGTCACTTTGCAAATTTTTGTTTAAAGATGTTTGTTTTGTTTGGATATTAATATGCTGGATTCTGTCTCCCTAGATGTGGATCAACCCATGCGCTCAGGTCATCTTTGATTCTGATCCTGCACCTAAGGATATATCAGGACTAGCAGCAGTGGAAATGATGTCTCAGGCCATGATCAGGTACAGACAAAAATATGTTTGCTGGATGTGGTCAACAGTAACATTGTGACACTGCAATAGTGCATTTTGAAACACTGATTTGCTTCTTAAAAATGCAGAGGTATGATGGATGAGGAAGGAAATCAGTTTGTGGCCTACTTCCTGCCTAATGAAGAAACACTACGAAAGCGCAAGAGAGATTTTGAGGAGGGGATGGATTACATGCCAGAAGATCTGTGAGTAAAATTAGCTCTGGACCAAGTTTTGTGCTTTTTATGCATCTCATGAATAATAATAATGGCTTTTCTTAGTTGTATAATAATTGGTAGTAATGCCTTTTATTTTTTGTGTTTCAGGTATGATTACAAGATTGCCAGGGAGTACAACTGGAATGTCAAGAACAAAGCCAGCAAAGGTTACGAAGAAAACTACTTTTTCATCTTCAGAGACGGAGATGGTGTTTATTATAACGAGCTTGAGACCAGGTAACTTCAAAACTTCCCAAAAGAAAAAGTCGCGGTAGTTTTTGAACTTGACAAAATAGATTTTAGTTTCATGGGAACATTAGTGACTAGGGTGCTTTTATCAAGTATATCTTTTTATTTATTTTTTTTTAACTATCTTCAAAATAAATGCACAGATCAGCACTGACACACGGTTCCTTTCAATTTGAAACTCTTAGACCTTGTCATCTGACTGCTTTTGTTCTGACTTACAGGGTGCGTCTTAGTAAGAGAAGAGCCAAAGCTGGAGCACAGTCGACTACAAATGCTGTGCTGGTGTGTAAGCACAGAGATATGAACGAGAAGGAACTTGAAGCTCAGGTGAATAAAACATGTTACGCCAGATCTTTCCAACAATACAATGAGTGCAGGAAATCTGAATTTGAATTGCAGTCAGTGACGCATCTGATACTAATAAGCAATAAGACTCCATCATTTTTGGCATTTTGTTCTGTTGTCATTTCAGGAAGCACGTAAAGCTCAGCTGGAGAATCATGAGCCAGAAGATGAAGAGGAGGACATGGACATGGACAAAGACATGCAGGACTCTGGTCAGTGTTCTTATTTAGTCTATATCTGCAATTCTTCCTCCTTTCCTATTGAAGTAGTAACCCACTGCACTACAGCCATGACAAGCCTAAAAGCATTTTTAATGAGTTTATAAGTGACATTTTATCATGTTTTTTCAGGGGATGAGAAAGAGAAGGGCAGTGGCAGCGAGGCAGAGAACTTTGGTAGTGAATCAGAGAGAGAGGACGATGACCGGGAACAAAGAGAAGACGAGGATGAGGATGAAGACAGAGGGAAGCGAAGAAGGAAAGCAAGCGGCAGCGGAAGCGAGAGTGGGGAGGAGAGGACGAGAGAAATGCGGGATGAGGAGGAGATCTTTGGCAGTGACGACGACGACAGCGACGACAACGAGCCCAAGAACTCGGCCAGGAGCAGCGGAGACGAGGGCAGTGGCAGCGAGGATGAAGGAGGAAACCGAGGAGGCAGCAGGAGTCGCAGTGCATCTCCTGCGCACAGCGACCGCAGCAGCGACCATTCAGAGGCCCGGGCTCAGAGTGGAAGTGGAAGCGAGAGAGGCTCAGATTCCAGTGACGCTAGTGACAGTGAATAAGCCCTGTGATCTGGACAGCATTGTGATCGCCACCTGTTTCGACCGTATGTTCAGCTCCAAGCAAAGCAATTATGCTGTCACTGTTTCTAAAATGTGCCCAGTCTGGGCCTATAGTCTCTTGATGATTAAGAATATAAGATACTGTGCAACATGCTATTTGCGTTTGGGGTTGGGACATTTCTACCAAATCCAGTTTTTATTTGTAGATTTAGATCACAAACATGTAGTCATTTGTAAACCACTCTGGTTTCAGTCAGGTATTTGATGCAGAATCGTGGGAAATATCTATGATTTTTCTGCTTTGACTTGACATTGTGTTACAGCATTGAAGTAATAATAAAATACAGGCAACATTTTGTAAGAAACTCAGTCCACAAACATTGTTATTTTTTAATTTTACATTTATTTGGGTGATCTCATTTCTTCAGTCTGTTCTAAGTCATACATGTAAAGGAAAGTCTGCGCAATTGTTCAGTTTCAGATCAGTCTTAATTCTCATATAGTTACAGTGACAATCCAAGGTGAAAGTTTCATGTATAAAATAAAGGAGTTACAATGCCAAGTTGATGAATTTAATTTCACTGCATGCAGTAAACCATGTTATAGCAATAATGTACAGAAACAAGTATATTCCACAAAGAACACACTAGTTAACTGACATGAAAGCTGCACATTTAACGAAAAAATCCCAGTTCCTTCTTCAGCCATTCTTCGGTTAAATCATCAGTGTTTCTTATTTCAAACACCTTGTAGAGCAGAGAATATTGTTAGACTTAAATGTATAGAAAAAAATAGCAATTTGTTACTCCTAAGGCCCCTAACAATAATAGTTATTTACTGTAAATTGCATTATATATATATTTCTCTCTCTCTCTCTCTTTCTCTCTACATATATATATATATATATATACACACACACACACACACACACATACACACACAGTCACTCTACTGATATGATTAAATACTAGACATTGTTTTGACATAATACCTTTGTGAGCTCTGCAGCTTGGACCAGATGGTTCTTGCTTCCTGCATACATCATCTGCTGTTCTGGCTTACACCCTGTTAAAACATGAAAACATACAACAACAAATCACCTTCAGATTCACCAGAGGCATTTTCATGAAACCAAAGTCAGAAACTGGATTTTAGTCAATAATTGTACAATATAGACAAAATGACTGGATGAGCGTTACTCACCCATTGGACTGCAGAATATGAAACACAGAGGGTAAGATACCCTCTTATCATCATGGACATATTTGTAGCTGTAGACAATGAATGTGCCATACTGTCAAGGAACTTTTGTTTTGCAGCTTTTTACCACAGCATTTTGGAAATGTACTTAGAGTAAATCTTTAGGTTTTGCTGTCAATTTGACTTTTAGTGAGGATATCTGGGTTGCCTCTCTGGAAGTTCGTCTCTCAGTTCCTCAACTGAGATATCCTGAAAGAAAAAATATCAGTTAAAGTGAATCTTAATTTAGATAGCACCAACTTTAGAATGGTTGGTATGTTTTACTTGCCTCATATTCCTCCTCAAGGATAACAAGTTGCTTCTCCATATCTATTTTCACTAAGAAAAAAGTAATTGTTGGTCTTTAGCTTTTAAGTTCTGTGTCAGTGAAATGGTGTTTGTTTTTGTAAAAAAAAAAAAAAAAAAAAAAAAAAATTGGTAAACAAAAGTACATTACCAGAGTTTATGCACAGTTTACTTTATATGTCATTTAGTACTTACTTAATATGGCAGCATTGTTGGTCTCTTTTCGAAATCTGAACTTTTTCAGTTTAGCTTTTAGACTTTCATCCACTTCACACACAACTAGAGAGCTGGACTACAAAAAGACAAAAACAACAAAAAAAAAGATGTCGGTGTCAGAAATATCAAAATATCAGCTGATTAGTCTAGAGCCCAGTATGAGAAACCAGCTTAATTTGTTCAGATGCTGAGGTCTATCCACCTTGCATGGATGCATTAAAGATTAATAACACTACTTTGACATATTGAGGGCAGGAAATGTTTTTGCTGCACCAGGCAAGAACATGGTTTCCTGTGTGGCAGAGAAAAGGGGCATGTCGATTTATGTCAAAATGGGTTAAAATTTAAATACGTATATATCTATACATACACTACGCTTATGTATATATATAAATGGCACTTTATTAAATCCAGTGGATCAAAATATTTCAAGCAATTGCATCAGTTTCACCTACCATTCTCAAAGGATTCTTTTCAGTTGTCTTTCGATACTGCCTTCCGGAAACAGTTTGAGACAGGCTGACAAGCTACTTTCACACAAGTTCCTCCTTCAGATGAAAAGGGGAGGCAGATGTGTTAAAATATACATGTAGGCAATAACCTTAGTATATTATATTTCAAAGCATTTATGCCTAAATTATTATCCCTACAAATAAAAAAAGGAGAAAAAAAAAAGAAAAAAAAAAAAAAAAGAAAGATGTTATATTGTGTGCTGGGACAACCCCAAAGTAAATGTCTGTAGTTAATATCATTTACAATTGCAGAGGAGAAACGTTTTGCAGCTGGAGGGACAGGTTTATGTCATAGTAGACACATGACATGACAGCAAACTTGGAATGACTGAAGGTTACTGCCTTGCTCAAGGACACGCCCCAGGAAGGGTTGGGGCCAAATGCTATGTTTACTATGGCATACCAATTAATATTACACACTACAAACTGCTATCATGCCGCTCTCTTCAGGTGGAAACCAGGCAAACTTCAAGCGTGGTGCAGCTCTGGCCACACCCCAATTCCTTACGTCATGGTGGGTTTTTCCGGTGACAGCTGATTGGATGTACCTGCATCAACCGGTCCTGTATGTTCTGCTCAGGAGCATTAACTAGCATGCTAATTTTAAAATAAGCTCCGGTGCAGTGTCATGTCACCACTCAGTGTAATTTGATGTTCATATGTTGTGCAGCTGCTGTAGGCTAATAGACGGGGGAAAAAAAGCTAAAAATCGATTTGTTAAAATGTATAGAGATATGAGGATGGTGGTATTTGCAATAGCAAAAATATGATGGTTTTTGATTTTCCCTGTGCTAACTGGCAGGATGGGAAACATGGATGGGCGGAACAAAACGTCTGTCAAGACGTATGACGTCGCGCCCACGTCTTACGTCAACTCAAAATCGAAGTAGATTTCTCCAGGCGTACACTCTTTATTTTCTGTATTGCAATAAACAGTTTTGTATATACATTCTTTAACATGGTGTATCTGAAACCGCGGAAGCTTGCTTTTATACTGGAAAACCCTTAAGGAATACCACGTATGGGATCGAAATCTACGCTTCTTTCAGCTAAGCTAACGTTATTGCATCTATTAGCAAAACTTGCTATCAGTAAAGCTAGCGCTAGCACTTAGCCTTCCCTGCCCTACCGTCGAGCTAGCTAAGTATTAGCACTTTAGCCTAGCTCGCTAACCAGTGACAACTGACAAAGGTAAACAACAAACCTTTCGAGCCCGTTAGCTGTACATGTTTGCTCACTTAACTTTGTCTAGTTAATAACCTACAACATTTTATCAATTCGTACTGTGCTAAAATGTCTATATTTATTTCGCAAATGCTTTGTACAGAACGAAGAAAAGCGGCATACCAGCAGCAACAGCGTCAACGAAAAACAATACAAATCCCGAATCCCTCATCATTGACTAGGCCGATCGAGCTAGCGCAGGCTAACCGCTACGTAATGCTATATGCTGCCGGTTTTAATGTTATGTTACCTTGTTTAAACGTAATAAAATGCGCTGGGATTATACATGCAACAGCCTGCTCACTAGACCATACAGCCAATCTCTTGGGTTTGTTCATAAAATTAAAGTTCACAATGTTACAGGTGCTACTCTTTGCAGTGCTGGCAGATTTAATAGT
The DNA here is from genome assembly GCA_037367295.1 of Apogon hyalosoma. Lineage (NCBI taxonomy): Eukaryota > Metazoa > Chordata > Actinopteri > Kurtiformes > Apogonidae > Apogon > Apogon hyalosoma. The sequence goes on along the minus strand of JAPQRP010000006.1, from coordinate 27,709,959 downwards.
TTGACATGTAACGTTATGCTGAGACTAAAGCGAATGTGTTTGGCTCCAAATTGTACCAGCGGTAGATGAGCGGTGTATTATGGTATCCTAAATACTATGCATCTGTGATAGAGTATATTATTTGGATAGCGTAGCTTTTTTTTAGTCTTAATGACCTGAACTGTATTTGGCACACCTATACTGCGAATGACTTGCGGCTTCATCATGATATGAGTCAAGCAGTGGGAGAATTATTGCTAAAGCAGAACTGGTAGTTCGTAAATTGAAGTTTAAACTTTTAAGATTATCGAGGTCACAGTTCAGACTATAAAACAGTCAGTGATTTTTACTCTGCATATTTTTTGTTTTAAATGTTTGAGGTGTTGAACAGTCTGCATTGTGTGTAAAATTTTTAACTGCCATTCATATACAAGAAGTTAAATCAGGCATTTCATTTGATTACTGTCTATGGTAATGTTATATTTATTAGTCAATACATATTAGTGAAGTAGTTTTAGATACCGTTCTCTGACACTAGTGAATTGGATAATGTCACTTCACCTGTAGCTTATGATTTGCAATTTTTGAGGTATAAAACTGATTAAGAAGAAATAGTTTTTCATTGAAATAAGAGCATTTATTAGAGTAAATCTGTTTGTGAGTGAATGTTTAAGAATTCAGTCATCAAAGTGTGCTGTGTATATTCATGTGTTGAATTATATATTCTTGATATTCCCTTAAACATCTGGTAGTCAAAGTCAAATATATTGAAAACTTACTGGGGTGATTAGAAGGGTGGTAGTTATCAGATCATTTCATTATTTCTGTACACTTAAGAGAATAATAAAACATGTCTTTTCTTGATCTGTGTTTTTATTTAATAGGGCATGGATGATGTGATCCTGAATATGCCAGAGTGAAAAAAAACATTTTTAGTGCTGGTGTCACCACCAACTACCACTGACTCATACTGTCAAAGTCAACTCAGAGGACTTGCTCCAAAAATCATCACGAATCCCTGTCTGCATTTTCTCCTGTACCTGAACCATGTGAGGGCCCCTCGGTCCTGTCTGAGGGGATCCCGGGACTGTTGCAAATACAACCCCGCTGTGCGGGGTTAGACAGATCCTGTCTGTGTGAGAAAGCAGTCTTTCAAAACCCCTCCACATCCACACTTTACCGTTCTCCTTACCAAGGAGACACGCCATGATGTTCCGAGACCAGGTAGGTATCCTTACGGATTGGTTCAAGGGCTGGAATGAGTGTGAACAGACGGTGGCACTGTTGTCCCTCCTGAAGAGGGTCTCCCGCACCCAAGCTCGCTTCTTACACATCTGCCTTGAACACTGGCTGGCAGACTGCACAGAGATCCACATACTAGAAGCTGAGGCCAACAATGCAGGTAGCTGACTTTTTTTTTTTTTAACCATTATTGATTAATAACAGTTCAGTTACTTTTTGATTTTTTAATTTCAGCAATATTGAAGAAGCTTTAATTACGGTTATAACAAATGATGATTTTCTGTTAAAATTGTCTTTTGCCTGTCTGTCCCTAGCTATTGTCAGCCAGTGGCACCAGGAGCCAAAGGAAAAAGTAGTGTCCTTGCTGCTATCCCACCTGCCTCTGCTGCAGCCACGCAACAGTGAGGCCAAATGCGAGTATATGAAGCTGCTGCAAAAGGTTTTAAGTCACACTATCGAGAGTAGTCTGTTTGTGGAAGAAAGTAGACAGTTGTTGTCCTATGCGCTCATCCACCCTGCTACCACACTGGATGACCGCACCTCTCTGGCCATGTGGCTAAATCACCTGGAAGAGCACTTGTCCAGCGGTTACACACCCACCTCCCGAGCACCATCCAGCCCCTACCACCCACGCCAGGGCTCAGATGAGTGGCCCAGCTCTGCTGAGGCCCTGGACCCGGCCCACGCCTGGCACGACAAGTCAACTTCATCTAACACGTCTCCGGCAGGCCAAAATGGACACATGCCTTTCCCAGGTGGGATGTCCTCTCCCATTAACAGCAATAATGCAGGTAATGTTTGTTGTTTTCCTTTCAGTTTTCAAATGGGGAGAAAAGTGGAGAGGGTGAAGTGTTAATAGGACCTATAGGGCCATGACGAATGCACCCCTTCATTTTCTGAAGTGTTAATTTTCTTGAAGATGTCTTAGCCTTTGATTATCATGTAAAGACATCCTCACTATATCAAGAATAATGTCAAGATCAGTTTATGATACCTTTCATTATTATGGTCCCATTCCATGTGGGCTAGATGAGCTGAAGTTTGATACACCTGTTGTCTTTTCAAAGCAAAGTATTTTTTTTTCCCCACATAGCCTACTTTTAGTTAGGCTAAAAGTTAGCAGTTGGAAGGTAAAACTTTCAGTGTACTGCTATTAATAAAACCTATGCTATTCCCTTGTTAATGTATAATTGATATCATTGTAGCTTATATATTCTATATTAGTAATACTCTTTTATTATCTGTTTGCTGTAGCTGTATAATTTTCATGTGTAATGTTTGCCTTTTGTTAAATACAATGAGTGTATGCCTGTCATCTGCAATGTAGTGCAAAAATAAATGCGGGTTGACTTTGTAATACTCTGTCACAACACAAAATTTTAGAGCGGTACTCACCTATCTTTTCCTGAATTGCTCCTCATGGCAGGTCTGGTTGGGCAGATGCAGCCAAGCCCCTTGAAGAAGTCAATGTCAGTTATCCCCTCAAGTCCCCAAGCTTGTGGCTCAGAGTGGATTAGCCCAGATGACCAAGGGGGTCGGCAGGCTTTCATTCCAACAGATCACGCTCCCCTTTCTCCTCAAAGCAGTGTGGCCTCTTCAGGCAGTGAACAGACAGAAGACCAGGGCTCCACACGCAACACCTTTCAGGAGGATGGTAGTGGCATGAAAGGTCAGAGTTCATCACCTAACCAAGCTAAAGGCACACAAATAGATAATTTTTGGCTTAGGTAAAAGCCATGCACAGCCAAAAGCTGTGGTAATATGAAACAAAATGTAACATTGCTCTTTTTTGTCCCTTGGTGTGTCTATGTACTGAAGATGTTCCTGCATGGCTCAAGAGTCTTCGCCTTCATAAATATGCATCGCTTTTCTCCCAGATGACCTACGAAGAGATGATGATTCTCACAGAACAGCATCTGGAGTCACAGGTTTTAAAGTCTTTCTTTTACATACACTTGGACCAGGTTTTGATTATTCCACCCTCCTTATCAGTTGTGAACATTACTGTCCTCAAACCTGATGATACATCAACTCTCAATGAGGCATGAAATTAAGCAATGCACCCTACAGTTATGCAGAACCAGTCACACATACAAATGGTGCGATTTTGCCTCTGCCCCTTGGCTTTAATGAAACAGATGGTGATTAGATTTGTTATTTAGTAACTGTATAAATTGCCCAGTGTTCCCACTGGAACTGACTTGCTTGCTTTTCATGCCAGCTTGTTATGTTGTGTCTCTCTTCTCTTTAGAATGTCACTAAAGGAGCACGGCATAAGATTGCCTTGAGTATCCAGAAGCTGCGAGAGAGACAGAGTGTCCTCCGGTCTTTAGAGAAGGTAATTCAAATGAGAAGATATTGTCCTGTAAAAAAGGGCCAATCTTTTTTTTTTTCTGGATGAACTTTACTCATGTTGATGAGTAATGTCCTTCGGTGTGTGTCTTTTGATCCAGGTTCAACTTTTTTTACGCCTATGATACTACATCTCCACCTCAACAAAATCACTGTTTCTTTGCTTGATGCACATAGCCTTAGGGTGTATATTCAGGTTAAGCTAATGTTGTGGTTTCTAAACAGGATATTTTGGAAGGAGGAAACCTACGTAATGCCCTTCAAGAGTTGCAACAGATCATCATCACACCCATCAAGGCCTATGCCCCACCCAGTGTGTCACAGACCACATCGGACACAACCACATCCCCTTCAGAAACAACAAAGCCAGGAGCAGATAAGGAGAATGCCTCAGAGGGTTTCCAGTCTCATAACCCACCTCCGTGTGATGGAGACTCCTCAGCCACACCCATCTCAGATGGCGACATTGCTGGACAGTTCACTCGTGTCATGGGTAAAGGTGAGTGAGATTAAACATTAGATTTTAGACTACATAGCTACTTGCTTTATTTATTTCCATTGGAAACATATTTGTTATGTTAGCATACTCAAGATCAGTTACCAACAATACAAAATGCTGTCATGAAGTTAATATGTTATAAAGTCCTGCTTGACATTAATGATTTACACGTTGCATTCATTTTCCATCGTGGATCAATAAAGTTCATCTGTGTATGATATGTTTCATGTAAAACAAAAATCATAATTTATTAACACTGATATATTTTTTCAGTGTGCACCCAGCTGCTGGTGTCAAGGCCAGATGAGGAGAATATCAGCTGTTACCTCCAACTTATTGAGAAGTGTCTGACTCATGAGGTGAGGGGTTGCAGATCTCTTTCTTTTTTAAAATTTACTAATAATTGAACTACAGAAGAAAGAGCTTAAAGAAGGGATGGTTGCCTAAACCATTAACAGCTCCCACTACTAAACTTGTAAAGACTGTAGTTTCACTGTGGCGACACATTGGTGCACTGTCACCTCACAGCAAGAAGGTCCTGGGTTCGATTTCACCACTGGCCGGCAGGACCCTTCTGTGTTGAGCTTGCGTATTCTCCCACAGCCGCATGGGTTCCCTCCGGGTACTCTGGCTTCCTCCCACCGTCAATGACACACACTTAATAGGTTAAAAAGTTATCTAACAAATTTTATCACATACTGACGACGCTTTTTGTTTTAGTACATTAAATTACCTACATGTGCAGTTCAAAGTCCATCACAAATAAAATACAGCGTTTTTAGCTGCCTACCTGTAGCTCATCATTCCCCTATAACCTATGTGGGGCAGCAGGCAAACTTCCATATTGTAAAAATACTGTCAAAAATTAAGTTCCACATTTCCTTTTGTACTTAAAATACAGAATAAATGATACTATAACTGAATTATATACAATAATTTAATAAAGCTTAAAGTAAAAAAGAAAAACAATGGTACTCCTGCTCGTAATTTGTTTCTTTTTTTTCTTAAAAATAGCGTTAGGTTTGTGTTAGAAAAAGAACTGTTGACAGCCCCATTGAAGTACCGGATTATTAAGAGTACTACCATTAAAATCTTAGCTAAATGTATATTGTAAGAACATTGCAAACATACATACTCTTTCCTTGAAATTAAGAATGAAAACTGGCTTTTTCTTTTGATTGTCATGAATTCACCTACTGTCTCAGGTGCTCTTTGAAAATCTCAGGCTTTCTCTCTTATGCTGTCTCTTTGTGTTTTTCAGGCTTTTACAGAAACTCATAAGAAAAGGCTGGTCTCTTGGAAGCAGCAGGTCCTCAAACTACTCCGCCTGTTCCCTCGGAAAGCTATGCTGGACATGCCTGTGTACCGACAGAAAGGGTGAGCCCTCTTTTGCCTTTCATCTCTCTTTTTGGCAGGGGAGATGTCACAATAGCTGAGTGTAACACTCTCCCTGCTCTCATCTCTCCTGTCTGACTTAGGCTTTGATTCTCTTTACTTACACCATTCTCTTTTCCCTCTCTCTTTCTCATTCAGATAATACCTATCAATTTATATGAAGTATTTTGCAGCACAGAAACAGTTTTTTGACAGTAATTGATTTGGCTCCCATTTATGTGACATTTTGTCTGTTTTTATTACAGCTGGACATATGGGTCTAACTCCCTCCCCACAGCAGGTTCTGTGAGTGGAGGTGTAGGGCGGCGGGGCCAAAGGCAGTTCCAGATGACACCTCGGGGACTTCCAGCTGGACGTATGGGTCTTTTGAGTCCCGGGGGAATCAGTGGGGCGTCTCCACGCCACACACTCACTAATCCAGCACTAGCAGGCCAGGGTAGACAAGTGAGTATTCCTGTCATTGTACAGGCTCTAATCCACTTTAGTAAATGTGTTTTTACCAAAGAAAACTAGTGAAAAAAAATAGAGAATTTTAATCAGCATATACACGACAGTACAGGTTAAGCTATCACATTCTTAATATGGATTGGTTCATTATTGTAGCTGGAAGGGCTCCTGTTTTTAATGACCTGGCTGAAAGATAAACAATCCATGTCAATGTCCTTGCATAAGTGACATTTGAATAATGAGAACTGGTGTTTCCCTCATATAGAGCCTGTGGTTTGCCAACCCTGGAGGCAGTAACAGCATGCCAAGTCAGAGTCGCAGCTCTGTGCAACGAACCCACTCACTCCCTGTCCACACTTCCCCACAGACCATGCTCATGTTCCAGCAGCAAGGTATTGTTTGAGGTCAAGCCTCTTTCAACCTTCATTAAAATGGGTGCACACATTACCCATTGTTTCTGCATGTTCATATACTATTTGTACATTTGGTCACACTAGCACTGCTTACCTTACATGGTGATTACACTTCCATTTTCCCTGGTTAAGTGGTCACAGCGAACTAAATTAATGTGGTCAAAAAGAGTGTGGGATATTTTGAAAATGGCCAGTATGAAGTGTTTACAAGCTGCAAAATTGACACTGCTGTTGTGTTTACAAAGTTGCACTAATGAGACTTCTCAATAAATTATGTTGTTATACAAATGTTTCATTAAGTTTAGCTTTTTACTGTGTTCATAAGAGCAACAGCAGTAACTTGGCAAGTTTCACCCTGTCACATTTCCCCATACCAACCAAATTAGTTAGACACCATCAAGATACTATCCTGTTATTTGATACCACCAAAGGGCAGTATTCAAGGAGTAGATCTCATGAGTGTCTGTTGTACATACACATTTTAAAAACTGTTCCACATTGATGAGTTTTCAGTTTACAAGATGTAGGCTCTTGGGGGTTTTGTGATTAGTGAATCAAGGTTAAAATAATTTCAATGTGAGTCTTATTTTATGCATTTTTATTTAATTCAAGTTGTGGTAAAGAGGCATATTTTTATGTTGTAAAGCTGGCTTGAGTGGTAAAATTCCAGGGTGCCGAAAGATCAGAGTTGCTACAGACTTAAGTTTAATCATGTTGTGCTTAGTAGGTTTATTGGTACTGAAAACTTTTGACTGAAACCCAGCCTTACTGTGGCTGCATTCACTTCTTTCCCACTATGATAGACGGACTAATCTACTTTTTAGTCTTTTGAGAGTACAAGCTTCAGTGATGTTTTCCAGTGTTTGCTGCTGAACACAAGCACATGGTGGGCATCAGCTACCACCCCACCTTTGAAGACTGGACAATCTGTTGAGAACTGACCACCATGTCTTTACGGTTGGCTGCTGGGGGTTTGCTTTTAAATTACTCCTCTAGAGGGGAGACAGCAGTGTGGGTTGAAGATGCCTGTATCCAGTAGACATTAGGTGGATCAAGACTTGATTGGATGTCACAGGGGCAGCTTTGTGAAGCGGGTTCCTGTGTTGGTTCAAGGCAGCTGATGATGTTCCAGCATTACCGCATGAGTGGGTTAAATTGAGCTCTGCCTCACTTTCCTCCCATTTTTTTTGTGCTACGCTATGGTTAATGATTCAATGAGATGGTGGGCTATCTCCGGATTCCCAGATGTGTGGACTTGGAGGAGGGTAGACATTATGCAGGTTTTGTAGATGGTGCCATAAAAGCTTTTATTATTTACTCCATCTTCACTGTTTTGGTGTCAGGTAACAGTTCTCTGGACCAGGTCTTCACTATATTTTATGCAGCTGCAATTTCATTGCACCTTCCTTAGTCTGTTAATGACTGGGAGATGTCAGTCAATGTCTGTGATATAAGCATGGGCCAGTGTTGACAGTGTGAAAGGTCAACAAGGGTGACAATTTCTTTGTCCAGCACCAGCAGCTTTAGTATATGCTTATTGGCATGTCCAAAAACATTAAAGCTTAAGGTTAAATTTAGTTCTTGGCATTGGAAGTAGAATTTAGCAAAACATATGTTCAGTAGCTTATAGAACTTTCAATTCTTTTTCCATAGACGATGACATTATGCCACAGAGAGTCCAGGAACAGCTACTGAATCAAATTAATTGCTCACATTGGAACTGTGTTAGATATTTGCACTAGATAAATGACTGTAGTATATTACAAAGTATACATGGCATACTCATTGTATAGATGCTTAAATGAATCTTAAATTTGTTTGGCCATTAACAGACTACTTCATGCAGTACAATATCAGTTATGTGAGTCTTAGATTGCCATCAGGCTAGGGAACCATGTGAACATCACATTAATGTAACAGCAGTTATTTTTCAGCATTCACAGTGGTTATTTTTCTCTCAAAGTGGATAAGGCATACTTGTGGCATGAAAATAGAAACTGTTCTTGTGAAATTGGAAAATCCTCCTTGGACAATATCTCACAATTGCTTTTGTGAAATTATGGCGTGAATATTATCAGCTCTGGGACAATGCTAAAGTAAATATAGTCCTTAATCTGACACTATTTTTGTTCATTTCCACAGAATGCCAAGTTCCAGGTGCTGACCTGGAGATCAACCCCACGCTGGAGTCACTGTGCCTCAGTATGACAGAGCATGCCTTAGGGGGTAAGCAGCACTGCACTAAATAGAACATTGGCTGGCAAACCTCAAAAGCTAAAAACAAAAAAAGTATCTCCTTGTTGTAT
>JAPQRP010000006.1:27679444-27701226 GCA_037367295.1 Apogon hyalosoma | reverse complement strand
CAGGTGCTGACCTGGAGATCAACCCCACGCTGGAGTCACTGTGCCTCAGTATGACAGAGCATGCCTTAGGGGGTAAGTGTCCTCAGCAGCACTGCACTAAATAGAACATTGGCTGGCAAACCTCAAAAGCTAAAAACAAAAAAAGTATCTCCTTGTTGTATATCATGTTGTTATAGAATTATTTTTTACTGTAGGAAAATATGGGAAAGACAGTAGGGAAATGATTTTTAGCAACTGGTCCAGCCAGCCAGGAATCAAATGGAGGACTCAATGCTCAGGCATTAAAACATGATTATTTGCACAAGCTGCACTGCATCAATGTTACAAGAGCAAGAGACTCCATTAAAGTCTACATCTAAATGAAAGGTAACGATGACCTGTCTATGTACACACTTTCCCTTATCCAGACATATAAAGGTCTGTTGACTTGTATAATTTATATTTCATTAGTTGTATATGTCTATTGAAATTTAATAATGTCCATATGATTCATCAGTCTAGTCACACACAAGTTCTTCTTGCATTGAGAAGGAAACAGAGGCCTCAGACCTTTATACATCAACTCCTTTAAATTGCACTGTTTTTATTTTTGCATACAAGCACTGGACGACTAAATGTTTTATCGTTTTTAAACATCACGAAACACATTTTTCTATTCTCCCCCTCAGATGGAACAGACCGGACATCAACGATATGAAAAGAAGAAAGGAAAAAAAAAAAAAACACACTTCAGTTGAGGCCTGTTTGGTTCCTCGTCACCCAGCACAAAGATATACGTATGCTTAAGTAAACCAGGCAAAACCGTCACTACAAAATGACAAAAAAACTGTGTATATGTTCTCTAATATTTTTGTACTTTATTATATACAACTAAGTTTATTAAAAATGGAATACAGATGATTATTATATTGCAGAACAGAGAAATGGTAAACTGTGTAAACTGCTCCATGTCACCTGCAGGACTGTGACATGAAGTGCAGAGACTCAGTTTGCCATAACTGGATGGAAACAGTGGATTTGGTGCTGTCTTAAAAGGGCTCTGCCCTATGAGTTACTCCTCTTTTCCTCTTGCCTTGGAGAAAGGCTTCTTTCCAGAACACACTGACAGCCACAGTCCCATGCACCGCATAATGTGTAGGTTCAGAAAATTTCCAGCCAGAAATAAGGCACTTTTATTAAATTATCTCTGATATTAGCACTAAATTGTAATCTGCCCCAAGAATATTGAAAGGCGCAACTTGTAGACATGTCCTGGTATATGGACATCAATACAAGTCATGGCCATGCTAATTGTTCAGTAACCAGTACTAGTGAGGGCCTGTGCTGGTTGAAGCTTTCCTTGGTTCTTTACATCCTCTTCAGAGAACACGTTTTTGTGGCAAAGACAGGAAGGGAAGACCAAAAGGACTAAGGAAAAAAAGCTGAATTCAACTGTGGGTGTGCCCCTTTGTCTTGGTTGTTTGCCCTACACTTAGTGATAGTAAAAGTGACTTTCCTCCCACTTTTAAAAAGCCAAAGAGAAGGGTTGTACGATTGTCAATTTGTAGTGAAAGGAAACAGAAAAGTATAATTTTTTTTCTAAAGAAAAGCAGTTTGAAGAATTTATGCCAGCTGCAATTTGTTTCGTTATTTTATGCCCTACTACATAAATGATGATGAATCTCATTTTGTGCCGAGGAATCCCCAGAGGGGTGAATAAGGGCTGGTGAGGTTTGTACTGTGGGAGAGCTGATTTGATACTGAATTGATAAAAGCGAAGGGGTAGAGTGTTTTCAATTTACACTCTAATGCTGGGTGAGAAAAGTAAATGAAACCCATCTCAACCCTCTGCCACCCGTATGATTGGCTTTGGAAAATGAAGCTTGATCTTATAATAAATGCTCTGGTGTGCAGCGCCTCACCCTTGCAGTGCCCTTTCCTCACATGGCCAATGTGATGATTTGATGAATCATACTTTTCAAGGTGCTTGAAGATGTCCATATTTTCTGTTTGTGTCTCAGTGTGTTTCACTCTCAGAACCCTAACATTATCATGTGGTATCAGTGTTCAAAAACTGTCTTATATAGCCTCTGTCTTTGAATGTGGCAGAGCGGAGGTGCATGTATGTGTAATATGGTCTTAACTATTGGATCACTTTTGGTTGTATCATAAGGCAGGGATAACCATTCATATTTTATTTCAGCAGAGCCATAGGTCTGTCTAGTAAAGATGGTTATTTACAGATATCTTTTCCAATTGTATTTTTTACTCTCCCTTGATATTGATAACTTATGCTTATTTTCTATAATCGCATGTTTTGCCACACTAATACAGCACTGTTGTAGATAGAGGACATGATGGTTGATGGTGCCTAGTGTCACCAACAGCTAGAGAGAAGAAATCTTGCAACTAATGTTGTATGTTTATATCGCCTAAATGTCACTGTTTACATCTCTCTGGGATAATGCCCAATTCATGTTATGCGATTTCATGAATACTCCATTGTCTCACTATGTAAAACATTAAAGAACTGAAGCCGTCTCACTCTTGAGCTGGCTGGGTAGAGCCTGTAAATGCAAGCCTTCTGCCCATCATCCACAGACTCTACATGAGTCAATAGTTGTTTTTCTTCCAAGTGATACCTGTATGAGGCATGCAACGCCTGCTTTTCTGGTCATGCAGTGACAAGAGAGAATAGCTTTCCTGGCCTTGTGATCACCTGTTAGCTGTCATGTCCTGATAAACTATTCATGTGGTGCCTAAAATGCACAACTCCAGCATCCTCATCATGTTGATTTGGTCAATGGTCTTTGAGCAGTAGTGTAGTCATGGTTTTCTTCAGAGCAGGCTCTTGGATAGATCTGACTTGCTAAATGCACCATACTCATGCCCGTCAAGGAGTCCAGTGAGTTAACAATGCTGACAACTTTAGGTCTCAGCTATCTTATTTTTAATTATTCACTATACTGTATATCAACTGTGTTATGTTACATATGGCTCAGATTATCCTTTTCATAGCCTCTGTGAAGCTTTGAATAGCCTACATATTAACTGCATATAGATACAGAGGTACAAGTGTTGCAGCAGGGGATGACGATGCTTATCTGAGCCACAAATTATGTGATTATGAGTAAACCTAACACTAATAACAGGCCAAGGAATATGTTTACTCCATGTTTACATTCCAGTGATGTATGAAATGTGTTGGGAAGTGCACTTCATAAATCATCCTGGTGTATTCTCACATACCATGCATCAGCTCGGAGGTACAGAGCCTGTGTCATGTGGTCCTAAGATCATGTAAATGTCCCTGCCAGGCTTACTTATTGACTTTGCAGTCACCTGAAGGCTACATTACATATATGTCTTGTACAATTTATATTTAATTATGGTGACCCCCAGACATTTTCTAATATTTTATGAACCTTTTGCATCCCATGCTTATACTTTTTTACTGTCACTCGTGTGAATGGTCTGAAGTGCAGCATCCATCGGATCATTGACAGTCCAAATAAAGAGTTCACTTCTTTTGCAACTTCACTTGTGGTTTGTCGTTGTGTCTGTTAACTTACCTCAACAACAAACGAAACATGTTTCCTTTGGAATTTATAGTCCATTTGACAAAAAAAAAACAAAAAAACAATTACTTCCGGGTTGCGCAGTTTGGGCAGTTAATTTATCAAGCTAATGTTAGCCAGCCGCCTTTTTGTTAACGCCATTAACTACTTTATTAAGGAAGAAGTACAAGCTTTTCCGTCGGGAAATCTAAAAGAAACACTCTGGGTATGTTGACCGATTGTGGTATATTTGAGAAAGCCAAATATAGCGAGTCCTTACGTTTCTCACTACAGTAAAAAGTATCTAAGTTAGCACACAGCTAGCTAGCTGGGTAGCTATCAGCCCACTGTAAACAACTGCTGGCTAGCAACATTAGCATTGGTACTGTGTTTCGCTGTAAAATAGAGATTAATCAGTTTCATTTTCATGAGGATGTGACATATTGCAGATACCTAAGCTACCTGACATCAACTCACGTTCTTGTGGAAAAGTTGTGAAATGGTTTGCTTTATTTGATCACCCACTTTATCTCGTTACCTAATGTTGTGATACATAGCTTTCATTCGGACAGAGCTAACGTTACACCCTTGACACCAAATGGGCATAATAATATAGGACAAAAAGAGGATGTCCTTAATACGAAAACATCTGTGCTTAACATTGGCGAAAGTACAAATGATTTGCGTTATGTCTGCCCATGTACTTAAAAACATACAGTTCTAAACTATAGCTAAGCTACTCTGTTCTGTAGTATGTTGCTGTGTGGTTAAGTTAAAATGTCGATTAAATTTAAATTCAGCGTTATAAAATGCTCCAAATGTTGCTTTCTGGAAATCAAAGCTTCTTCAATAGAAAAGAGAGTAGTTTATCAATATAACTGTCCAGTAAATCGCATCTGTGTCATGTTTGCCCACTTCCTTCTGATTGTTTGTGTCTTGCATGTTGAAGAGAAGAATAGTGTTATTTTCAGAAAATATGAAAATGCTATTCTTCAGGTCTTGACAATTTTAGCGAAAGAGGGACAGCTGTCAGAGTTACAGGGCACAAGAAAAACACGTTCAGTCCAGCAAAGACTTGGTTGGCTTTTCTTGTGTAATAGTTTACTTTTTAACTATACAAATTTCACATCATTGCTTTAATATGACACGGCTGTATTTTTATTCCTTCCACACCAAAAGCTCAGAGGGCCTGGTGTAGAAGGTGAATGATCCCGTATAAGTATGGACAGCACTGGAGCTCATTTATTAGAAGCTTACATTCACTCTTACTGGATCATAGATACATTCAGATGACTAAGATTTTCCTTTTTTCTCGATAGATCAGGAATTAAACTCACTGTCAGGTAAAGTCATTGGTGAGCCATCCAGTTGAAATACTCAATAATTAGCTCACTCAAATGTTGTGTAACCTGTTCCTGTCTTTAACTTAACCAAAAGAATATTAAAATCTACTCGTGTTCTGCCCAGTCAGAGTAAAACTCTCTCCATATTTGTTTGAGGGGGAAAACTTACCAAAATGTGTGTGAAGGACTTCTAGGAGAATGAGTTGTCTGTCAAAATGTTTCTGTTCCATTAATTATCCTGAGCGGTAAACAGCTACTGTTTTGTTTTGTTTCATGGAAAAGTAAAAAACACAAAGAAGTGAAGATTTTTGAGACACCCCCTGGGTATCACCAACATCCTTCTACTAATTTGTTCTGCAAATTAAAAAGACAAAATTCACTTATACATAAATACTAAATCCATTAACATGTAATTAATAGGTATGTAATAGACAAACTTAACTGAACATTGACGAAAAAACCCCACACATAAAAAGCACAGACTCAGTTAAATTAACTTATTTAGGAAGAGGTGAAGGTTTCAATCTTGTCCCTTAGGCTTCTTCCTCAAATGATTTTGTAATATTGTGTTTAAAGAGCTGTTTTCTTTTGCAGGTGGCTTAACGTCTCTGACCAAAATGCATGGACAATGCTGCTGTCTTCTCAAACAAGGGATGTAAATGGAAAGTTGCCTGCTGAAAGCTAACTTCAATTGCAAGGCATCCATTGGCAACTCACTTGAGTTGAATTTTTTGGCCAAACTGTCCCCGTTGCGCTATCATGTCGTTACCAAAAGACTCAGGGAACCGTGGAAAAGATCGAGAGCGGGGAGCCCGTCCAAAAGTGAGACAGAGCCGTTCGGAGGAGAGACGGGATGCAGGTGCTGGACGGAAAGGTGGGAAAGGTAAGAAAAAAGGACTTGCTCCCCATGAACCAGCAACTGAGCGGCCTGTGAGTGATGGGTTTGAGTACGGGGAGCTGTTAAATGACCTAGAGACCAGGGACCAGTCATCATCCTCTACATTAAAGGAGAGCTGGAGGTGGCAGGGTTTGGAAACGGCTGCCTCATTATTAGGACAAGAGAAGGCAGCAGCGAGGCCTGGACTGGGGACAGTAAGCTCTGCCACAGAGTTACCTGCACCTGCTGAAGGTGAGGGCAGGGGATCAAGCAGCAGTCGCACCCTACGGCAAAAAATTCAAGATGCAATGGGTCAGTGTTTCCCTATAAAAACACACAGTGCAGCGGCAACACCCCCACCTCCACAGACTCTTGCATCATCAACTGCCTGTCCCTCCTCAAGGCGTAAAATCCATCTCAGTGAGTTGATGTTGGATGACTGCCCGTTCCCTGTAGGATCAGAGCTGGCTCAGAAGTGGTACCTCATTAAGCAACACACGGCCCCCATTACACAGCCACCCATGCTTGATTCTGCAGTAGTATGCAGCGCCCCATCTTCAGCCATGGCAGCAGTCGTGGAGGACGTAGATGACAAATTGCGAGAACGTAGGCGCATCAGCATTGAACAAGGGGTTGAGCCTCCACCCAATGCGGAGATCCACACATTTGAAGTAACCGCACAAATTAACCCCCTGTACAAACATGGCCCTAAACTGGCACATGGTATGAATGAGTTATCTGGGGCTGACAGAGCCAGTGTTCATCAGCAACAACAGCTTCTCCTCCAGAGGCAGCAGCAGCACCAGCTCCTGCTCCAGAGTTGTCTAGACACTCTGGATGAGGTGGTTGCCTCAGCATCAGCCTCTGTGCACACCGGTGATTCTGATCCAAGTGACACTGATCCAGAAGTTGCAGCAACCAACTTGCCATCTAGAGCCGTACTTCCACAGACTGAGCATCACAAATCCCATGATGGTTACCGCATCCACACTCAGATTGATTACATTCACTGTTTAGTTCCAGACCTACTGCAGATAACCAACCTTCCGTGTTACTGGGGAGTCATGGACCGTTACGAAGCTGAGACGCTGCTCGAGGGAAAGCCTGAAGGAACTTTCCTCCTTCGAGATTCGGCACAGGAAGACTACCTCTTCTCTGTTAGCTTCCGCCGCTATGGCCGTTCATTACATGCACGTATTGAGCAGTGGAACCACAATTTCAGCTTTGATGTACATGACCCCAGTGTCTTTCACGCTCCTACCGTTACAGGATTGCTGGAACACTACAAAGACCCCAACTCTTGCATGTTCTTTGAACCCCTGCTGTCCAACCCCATCCACCGCACACAGCCTTTTAGTCTACAGCACATCTGCCGGGCGGTTATAAGCAGCTGCACCACCTATGACGGTATTAACATGCTTCCCATTCCAAATGCTTTGAAAAAGCACCTGAAAGAATACCACTACAAACAGAGAGTGCGTGTACGGCGAATGGATACTTGGTGGGAATGAAGAACATCAAAAAGGACTAAAACTCTTAGATACAGTTTTTATGCAAAAAATATTAAAAAGAATGATGACATAGCTTGTTCTTGACTATATTTGGCTGTAATAACTTCCACTCCACTGCACTGTACTTTATTTATTTTATTTCCTGCTGTACATGTCTTAACAATTGTACTAAACTACACTGATAACACGATGTAATCTCACTGATCTTGCACACTCAAAGTCCTTTATGCTTAAATTAAACAAACTTATTTAGATCTGTTACATTCAGAGAGTTACCCTTGTGCTTCTTTGTGTTTTGAAGTGGGGTTAGATCAGCTTAATTATCTGACAATGGGAGAAAGTGTCCTAGTGTGAATCGAGTTGATTATAATGGAGTTATTCATCAGTCACGTGCTGGGAAGGTGGAGTACATACCGACGAGGTTTTCTTGTTGTTACCAAGGTGTGGAAATGCAGCATGTCTGCTGTATTAATCACCATTTTCCATATTGAGCCCAAGGCTGATTATAATGGAGGAAAAGGAACATGCCAATGCTACTCGTTCTTCTATAAAAGAAGCAGGCTTCAGATGACAAATTTGTCATATGTTCCAAGTCACAACCTTCAGCTCAGTGTTAGCTTTGGTTCAGTAGTAGAGAAAGATGCCAAATAACAAAGAGAGAGGTTGCACGGCCTGTAGTAAATGGATGCCTTATGATAATATCCTGCATACTCACTCGCCTACACAGTTTCTCAGCCTTTGCATTATAAGCATTTATGTTTCATCTTATGCAGCTAAAATGCATGTAGGTAGTGCCGACAGTCGTCATCATTATCTCTGAAGTAAACAATCAGATGTGGCCATCATGAACTTGAAAGCAGCAAGTGAAGCTGCTTATCAAAATGCAAATGCAGAAACCAGGCATTCATTTATTGTTTTGACAGCTTGACAGTTTTTTAAAAGCCGACTGTTCTGCTATTCAGTCAACACTTCCCCTTACTAATATATCTGTTGTATAATCCTTAATGTGGGGAGGTTTGGGTCAGGGCTGTTTGTTTTTGATGTGAAGACCACAGCCAAACAAGTGTGCTGAAAGTCATCATGCTGTGCATAGCTAAGGCAGGAGATAATGTCTGCACAGTATGCTTCCATATACCAGCAGTTCAGTGACAGAATTACCATAGTGGATTAGCACCGATGAATCTTAATTAACAACGAAAGTGATAGACGCAAGATGTATTTTGAGCACAACATCAAGGCTGTCAGAGAGATGCACTGCAAAGAAAAATCATTTAGCCAGAGATGAAACTAGAGAGATGAAGCACACAAGTCTGAGGTCAAATGCTTTTAGCTTGGTACATATTAGAATGCATTAAAGGCGCTAAACAACACTGATTCAGGCTCTGCTGTAATTAGATCAAATCCTTTATGACGGTTTCAGTAAAACTGGTATTCTTCAGAATTAGGGTTGAACAATCTAGTCCAAAAAAAAAAAAATTACTGTGAGCAGGTTTGAAATGTGTGTTTGTTTGCTCAGGTTGCAGGTCATTTTGAAATGTGTTTTTTCAAACATAAGTAGGACTAGTATTAAAAACACAAAAACATCAAAACAATTAAATATAGTGACTCATTTAGCTTGTTTTACATAGTACACCTGCTTAGTGTCACTGAATCCCAAATACAACCATGCACATACTGGGCAAGAAAAGTGTAGCCTTTTGTGATTATATGATTGCACAAGCTGACATTACAATTATGACTAATTGTGCAGCTCTGCACAAAATATTAACAACACACAACACAAAGACAGTGACAAACATTTTGTGCTTGTGAGACTTAGTCTTTGTAAGGATTAATTGCAAAATTTACCAAATTGTGGCATTTATTAATATGTGTGTGTTTTATATTAATGAAAACACATTAAAAAAAGACCACAGTGCTAATTGTAGTGTGCGCTAAGTAATAATCGCAGAAGACAACTGTGTTAATGGGAAAGCGTGGAGAATGAATTCCTGATCATCTCATGAAAACAGTTTCCTCCTTGAGATGGACGATTTGATATGCAGGATGCAAATCATCCATGACAAGAAGTCATCCACTAATAAAGCAGCGTAATTTAAACAACAGTCCCGAAGCTGAAGAGTCTGCAATCAATATGCAGAGTTAGGACCTTTGACCTTTGTATATTTAACTAGGGTGCTATAAAAACTGAGCTACGAAATGAGATTTACTGGGATGGAAGACATTTGACCTGTCATGCATACACAAGTGTGGGCTGCTCTACAGTGTGAACCTTATATACAAGCAATTTCAGACCACTGACAGCTCAAGGCTTTTGTCTTCTATCTCCTGGCATAAATACTACACTCCGATATCCAGTATCCTCTTGGTCAATAAATATATGTATTATTTTCAATCAGTTCAATTTTTTTGACTGAAACATATTTCAATGTAATGCATAATTTTACTGATTGCATCATTCCCTGCCATATCTCACAAAGGGGCTTATTTGCTGCTATAATTACGAACACAGTATGTATTATGGGAACTGGAAAGTCATAGGAAGGTTCCTGGAAATTGCTACATAATTTGGCATGAGTTAGTGGTGCAACAGGTAATTAGCAATTTACGTTAATTGCAAGAGAGACTTTTGTACAAGGTTGGTCAGGTGAACATTCAAGAAAAGAGATTAGTAAAATTTCATTGAATATAACATACATGCAATATAATTAATTGAATACACAAGAAGAATTGCTAGTTATTTAAAAATGTAATCAGTTATCAATGTTCTTCTAGAAATTAACCGATAGTAATGCTTTTACAGGTTTCTGATACTTAGCACTGCACATGAATATTTCCAGAAAGTAATCAAAAGTAAACATGTGTTACCTATTTCAATGTATAGTGAAAGGAATGAAGAATATCCAGTTATGCACACGGGAACTTTTGTTCTGAAGAAAACGGGTGAACAGTGTTGGTGTCGCTGCAGAATGCTGTGTTACATCAAGCACAGCAGGTGGCTCTAAAGAGCTTCAGTGTGTTTCACAGTGGCTGCTCGACACACTGTTCTCTGTGTGTGGTGTGTTGAGATGGAGGGACTGAGTGCGGCTGCAGCAGCTGGCACTGCCGTGGCACTCATCATGCAGGTATTACAGGCCCTGGGGGAAAAAGAGGACTTCTCTGCTTGGATCACCAGGCCCAGAGGGACTGCATGCTCAAGCAAAGCAGAAAGCTGATTGGCTACACATACTTAGTGTGTTTGTGCCTGTTTGGTGATCTTTTTTTCCCCCTTCTTCTATTGAAGGAGGAGATTTTCTTCTGAGCCTAATCTCAACAGTTGAGCATCATGGGGGTGGAGAATGAGCTTTGAATGATCATAACACCTGGGGACAATTATTTTCCTAAATAATCTGCATGTCATAACCTAAAAAATGCCCTAAAAGGACTTGACTTGGCCCAGACTTGGCTCACTTGCACAGCTACTGAGCCTTTTTTGTAAGCCTGTGCTTTTGGCTGATGTCTTAAGATCCATATAGATGGAAAACTTAACTACCATGAGATGCAGCATGTATCTAGGCCATTAATTCAGGGGAGGGCATATCAAACTGATTTCAAATTCTTGCAAGATGCATATGACTAGACATGAACCTTCTTATCCGCCTGGAGAGGAGGAATACATTTCTGTGACAGAGGAAACACTGCAGCTGGGAGAGTTATTTTTGGTCAGTAAATGAATCCAGCTGAATTTCACCCTTGAACATGAATAGAAACATTCTTGCTTTCAAACAAATCACTTCTTCTCAAAACCAAGCAAGTGATTTCTGAGTTATTAAAGTTTCATTTCTTAAAAGTCTCACAATATCCCCCTAGGATGTACATTGTCACACAGTGACACGCTTACATTTGATGTTTGTTTTCCTGGGAGCAATCCTTTGACAACATGATATTCTCTTCCTCTCCTGTTTAAAATCCAGATGCATTCCCACTCTCTCAGGCATGTAGGATCTCAAATGATGTCACTTCGACAAAAAAAAAAAAAAAAACTTCAGTATTTTAATGTGGAGCTGCTTGTGTACCAGCACAATCTCTTGCTACGTCTGTTTTCCTTCTCCTCTGCACTGACAGGTTCTTGATGGAATAATTGAGTGTTGAACAGGCTACTACAAACCACTGGGTACTACACAGATTGATGAGAATGCAGTAATTGACTCAAAGGAACATACATCAGGGTTTTCCACCACAGAACAGAGATATACAATACATTACATTATATGAAGCTTTGCAAATTAGCTTTGTGTTTAATCTGACATATGGTAGTTATGTTCCATTATAGGTTTGTCCAAACAGACTGTAATGGAGCTAACAGATAACAGATATAATTATAGATAAGCATTGTTTGTGTGGTTAATTGTTATAAGCTTTCACAATGACTATTTAAGAGGCCCATGAATCATTGATGAAAGGTAGGGGGGGAAATATAATTGTATCAATGATAAATTAAATTTTGTATCTTCTGCTCACTGTACCTAATTACACTGTTGCACAACAGTTGCATTGACCGCTTTGTTATAGTGAAAAAGACTAATGAAAAAAGAAAGTGCATTGTTTCAGCTACTGTAATTACAGCCCATGTTGTTCCTCTGCAGGCAGGGTAAATGAACTGATTATGTTGAATTCTGTTTGTTTTGCAACTCAAGTATTCAGTCATGTAATATGTTCTTGTCATCTAGTAGAAATGTGACATAGTATAGTTTATTTTTATTAGTGGATGATAATGCACTTTATTTTATCGTTGCCTTTTTTTAATAGCTCGTCAATCATGCATTGTAACCCAGGACTGATTTGTTATTCACACATGATATGCTTTATTCTTAGATAGACAATGCAGTGATGTGTAAGACTCTGAATCATGACAGGTCTTATTCATCCATACGTCCTCTGCAGCTTAGAGCAAAGCCCCTCATGTGAAGTAGGCATAATGTTTTCAGAGATGTAACAAAGGTGATGTCAGAGGAATATCTCAGCCAGACTTGATATCATTGTTGACTGGATTTTCAAGCTTTACCCTGAAATAAATGCTTCTCATAAGACGTTTTTATATCCTTAAACCATAACTCCAATTGAACCCTGAAACTGGTCCTTAAAAACAGGACATGGGGGCTAAAAATTCAAACCACATGTAGACTAAAGTTATGAAGTAAGTTTGGAAGCACTTTTCAGATAAAACACATTTTCATATTATTTTACATTATTTTTAATACAAAAATCTGCATGTAACGGTCAAAAGGACAAAAATTATGTACTAGGACAAAAATTATGTACTACTTTTTTTTTTTTATATATATGTCTTTATTCTCTCACAGGTACATTTTGGGGATTGAACTAATTATTCAAGGCAGTGTTTCACAAAAATGATCGATGTTGCAAAATCTTCAGCGATTTGTATGCGTTTAACTGGGCAGGTTCCGTATGTAACTCAAGTGGACACGATGCGTTACATACAAAACCTGGAATGAGACTGCCAATTCATGAAAAACCTGCATGTCTGGATTAGAAAAAACCACTTGGATCCTCAAATTTAACACAGTGTCTTTATTTATAGCGGTATATAAGACCATTTACAGCCATGTGTTCCAGGTCAAATGCACTGACACCTAGGTAGCTTTTCATGTCCCAGTTTTGGTCCTATTTTTGGTCCCAGTATTTTATTAAAAAATCATTCATTTTGGGATGGCTCAGAGCAAGAGTATAATTTTTTTGCATTATCTGAGGTCATCATTAGGTACATCCTGGGGGGATATATGTCTTAATTTCTCTTTTATTATTGGGTCTAAAAAGCTGGAAAAGGTACCCAAATGAACCCAGTTTCATAGAAGCATCCATTTAAAAATGATGCTTGTTTTCCTTATTGCCATGCTAAATTGAGTTTAGAAATGATAAATTGTACAGGATTTTCTAAACTGTCTTAAGGTCCATTGAGCATTGACATCTCACCTCATTTTATGTACTTGAAGCTTTGGCCAACTTGTGACAGGTCACAAATTTTATTTCACTGTTATCAAAATTTGTGACCCTCTCTAAATAGCTGTTGTTGTGGCTCTATGTTTAGAAACAGGGATCAAAGTATAAAGCATTCAATCATGTGAAGCAAACATAATGTCTGCTCAGACTGAGAGAAGTCCATCTATTTTTTCATCTCCGACGACAACTCTAATGGTCTTCTAACTTCCATTAAACAGAGACCATTAAACAGGCGCAGCTCATTCAGAACGCGGCTCATCGCGAACAGAGCACATTACTTCACTTCTAAAACCTTTACACTTTACAGAATAGGCTCGAATGTTCCGCTGTACAAATTACTGAAAGGTTTAGGCTCAGAATACGTCTGTGATAGGTTTAATGAATATGGAGTGAGGAGGACTCTTAGATCTATTGGCTCAGCTCAGGTAGTAGAGTTCAGAGGCCAAACTAAACATGGTGCAACAGCATTTAGTGGTCGTTCTGCATAAATCTGGAACAAACTGCCAGTAGGGCTTAAATATGTTCGAATGTAGATGCTTTAAAATAAAGGTCAAAACATGTTCTTCATTTTTTTTCATGTGCTTAGGACTGAGCTCTAAAACGTGCCTCATTATTATTGCACTGTATCATATACAACAAAATAATTATTCAATTATATTAGTCTCTTTAATTAATACTGTATTTCAGTGGTTCCCAACCTTTTTTGGCTCAGGACCCCATTTTAACATCACAAATTTCTGGCGACCTCAGACATTCAAGACGGAGACTTTTTTTTTTTTTGCTAAAATTAATTAGTTTTTGATCATATAATAGTTTGCTATACTATGTTGCAAATAAACGTTAATTTTAGACAACAGTTAGGCTTTATAATGTATATTATTGTGGACAGAGGCAGAAAAACCAGGTGTAGAATTGTGAGAATTTTATTTTCCTTGGTCAGGATATGTACAGTCAGTCCAGCTTGTATTTACAAGGCTGACAATTAATACTGAACAAACAAGAACTAAACTATGAATTATGAAAGAGCTGCAGCATCTGAAACCAACCACAATGAACATTTGAAAGATAAACAGTACCACAGTGCTTCAGTTTCAGAGTCTGTCATGTCTTTTATGTATTGTGATTGTCTCTCTTAACTCACCATATATTTTTTATTAGTAAGTTTTTTAAATTTTTTATCAATTACTAGAAATTTCAGGCAACCCCATTTGAATTACAGGTGACCCCACGTGGGATTCCAACCCCAAGGTTGAAAAACACTGCTGTATTTAGTACTTTTTAGCAATTATATATTTTCAAAATATTTCTATCTGAATGTTCTTTTTGTTTACAGTCAGGTCCATTATTTGGACAGTGACACAAATTGTGTTACTTTGCCTCTTGTTCACCACTACAGAGGATCTGAAATGAAACACACATCACCGAATGAACGAAACATATCAAGTGTGGAGAAGTTTAACAAAAAATATTGTATTAACTATTTAGAAAGTAATACTATTTTAAATGTTTCTCCATTTCAAGTGGCTCAAAAATAACTGGACATACCATGATCATTATAAATGAGAGGATTGTTTTTAATAGTTGGATGAAACTCTTTGCAACTGTTTCAATGACTGCCTAAAGTCTGGAACCCAAAAGCTGGGTTTCCCTGAACATTCTTTGCGGGGCAAAAACCCCTTGAATTAAAGCTGACAGTCCACACTTCAATTCTTCATTTCAATTCCTTTGTGGTAAAATTTGTGTTACAATCCAAATACGTATGGATGTACCTGACTATATGTAATACATGTATACCATATAGATACATCCATAGAAATACTCTCTGAATTGCATTTTTCACAAATTTTCAACTAGCAAACTAATTAATTAGAATAATAAAGTTATTTTATGAATGCAAATAAAAAAGACTGAAAAGAAAATGGATGAACATTGAACAAAACAGGCAGATGTTTTCAGCTGCCATCTTTTATCCAAATAACTGAAAACAAGTGAAATGTTGTAGAGGGTACATCTGAGGAAAGTCTAAGAGAGCAGTAGATGTTTTCAGGATAAAATTATTCTTAGCACATAGAACTGCTAATTAACAGTTACTAAACACACTGTGGTTATTTTCACAGAAGCTATATCCTAGATGCTGGTAAATCTGCAGGTGGCAATCATGGAGAGAAAGACATAAGAATTGGGGGGAAGATTAAAAAGTATGGTCCATCTCTGGAGTGACAATTAAAAAGTTTATCCATCCATGACACAGAAGACACTAAATTAATAAGATGTGAGCCACACTGAAAAGATGCAGAGTTTATAATGGAGGAAGACAAATGTCAGAGAAAATACAGAACACAGCCATAATGCACAATTTAAATAATGAGACACTGAGTGAGTGGGCCATATGAAAAGATCAACAGAAGCCCACACAGGTCCTCCTGAACCCTTTCAACAATACCGCTGAAGACATCAGCACAAGTAAGCTTTATTCACAACATTACAGTGTATTACTACAGTGTATACATTAGGCTGTTTTCTTCTCTTGCTTGTTTGGGAAGCTTTTACACTTTCAGGTGGTTCCTTTGACAAATGTTGGCTTCTTTGTGAAAAGCAGTTACATTTTTGAGTGCAATTTCTCAAGGTTATAGATTGCTGTTTACTGCTGTAGCTGTTAATTGTTTTTCAACCTCATAGTGATGTGAACCAACCAACTGTTGTTTCATTACACACAGGTTTGTGTTCAAGGTTGGTATAAAACAGGTCCATAAAATGTGTGAAACTAAATCTCATACTACTTTCAAAGGCCCTCCATCTACATAAAACACACTCTGCACATAAGGCGGAACATACCTCTTGTTATTTTTTTTCTAAAATTACTACACCAGCTACCTCAGTGAGACGGCCAGTGAACATCTGCAGTGCTTTTACATTGAGTTTGTCTTTAATTGTCAGCTTCTTTATTGTTTCTGGACTCTTCTGGGATAGTAAAAGCCCATTCTGGAGTAGGTGTCCCATCAGCTAACATGACATTCCCTGGCTTGAAACAAAAACCTGCACATTATTAGTTTTAACTGTATCTCGGGCCTGACAGCTAAAGTACAGTTCCTGACAGTGATTTGTATTTAATATTGTATGAACCTTACTTAATCAAACCCAGAGAAACAGTGTTACATCTATCTACATGCTGAGTGCAGTGTTGTACTGTAAGCAACCAAGATGCAGACTCTGCAACTTTTATTTCCACTAAATTGGAAAAGATTAGTAATGCACAGGGTTAGTGCGGCTGTGTTGACTTTGTACAGTAGATGGACAACAGATGGCTCTATCGAATACTCATTTTAATTTCCCTCTTCCTCTTTTATGCCAAGGCAGATGTTTACAAGGGCGTGTTAACAGAGACATCATAAATAAACGTAACATGCGTGTTGATCGTATTGCTGGTTTTATATTTACTGGATCTGTTCTCAAATCACAGTCGGTCTGCAGAACAAACCAGCAGGAATATAGCAGTAACTCTGTAACTACTGATTCATTATTCCCTACATGGTGCACAATCAGCGGCTAACTCTGTTGTGAGCAGAGAACTAATCACAGATCATTGTTCATGGTTGAAGTGTCACATCATGATTCCAATTTTTGTGTCTATAACATACACTGAGTCATACGTGTGACTGAAAACCCTCTATACATTAATTCACCTCACTATGACCATTTTGACAGCATTTTTCAGTGTATTTTTCCTTTGGCCATTCTTTAATGTTGAGTAAATACACTGCACTGCACAAGGACAACAACAAGGACTGGGAATCAATAAGATATGTGGTCGCTACCAGTAGACATTTTTCACAGGGTACATTTTGACATGTCATAGAAGACAAAGCACAGGAGAAAGTAATAACACAATTAATTTTTTGGTGAATTTCATTTAGCTGTTTTGGTTTCAGCATCTTACCGCGCATACCACCCAGCCAGCGTGTCCATGTGGGCCCCGGAAGGTTTACATTTGGGTTGCACATAAGGGTCCAAGTAGGTTTTGTCTGCAGTTTCCATAGTGGCCCCACATGTGTTTGCCCATGTCAGAATCAGAATCAGAGATCTGAATAGTAAGTAAAGTTTATGTATATAGCACTTATCACAGAAAAACCTCATAAAGTGCTTTACAGATTAAAAGGATAGAAGACAGCTGCACACATAAAAAAAACAAAATACAAAATGCTTTACAGGTTAAAAGTGTACAAAGTGCAAAAGCATAAAATATGAAATTATAAAATACCCAATAAAATCAAGCAATACCCATAAAAGCAATAGAATAAAGGTGCGTCTTAAGATGCCTCTTAAAAATTTAGAATATGTATGTGTATGTAGATGATCTCATATTATTTATTTTTCTATTTATCCCACGATATTTATCTTTCATGTCGTTTGCACTACTTTAATTCAATTTTTTAAATAAATATCTTAGTTTACAGTACTTATTTTTTAATGTAAATAACTGTGCATTTTACTGATATTTGTTGCGTTTTACTGATATTTATTGTCTGTAATTTCTTGCACTGAACGTGAGCTCTACCTTAATTTCGTTGTACTTGGTACAATGACAATAAAGAGATACTGATTCTGATTCTGATATGGGCAAACATGTGGGGCCACCATGGAAACTGCGGACAAACCCACGTGAGACCCTTATATGCAGCCCAAATGTAAGCCTTCTGGCGCCCACATGGACATGCTGGCTCGGCAGTTCTCTGTCATATTGAAAAGGCTCAGACGTTTTTAGAACAGCGCCATTGTTAGTGTTAGAAGGAACTGCCTTGATTTTCCTAACATCGAAAATGAAATACACTACCAGTCAAAAGTTTGGACTCACCTGGTTTTTCTTTATTTTCATGACTATTTACATTGTAGATTCTCATTGAAGGCATCAAAACTATGAATGAAAACATATGGAATTATGTAGTTAAAAAAAGCGGGACGTAACTCAAGACATGTTTTATATTTTAGATTCTTTTATTACTGCTCTGCACATTCTTGGCATTTTCTGGATGAGCTTCGTGAGGTAGTCACCTGAAATGTTTTCCACCAGTCTTGAAGGAGTTCCTAGTGATGCAGAGCACTTGTTGGCCATCTGCGGTCCATCTCATGCCATTTAAATGAGAAGGTGAGTCCAAACTTTTGACTAGTAGTGTACCTACAGTTAAAAAGGTCTAAGCTGTGAAATACAATGTTGGGCGGACTGGGTTTTTTTGTTGTTTTTTTTTTTTTCCATCATAAAGGTATGGAAATAACAGAGGGAAATGTGTTGTTATAGAAGATGTAGAACAGGTTTGTCAAATATATGGCTTGTGGACCAAAACCAGCCATCAAAATGGTTCAGTCTGGCCCACGGGATGAATCTACAAACTGCAAAAATTAAATAGAAGACACCCAGTCAAGGGTGTCACTGAGTTCAAGTTAACACCCAGGGCTACTTTTGTGTCAGTTCCCAAATGAATTGTCCTCTGTATTTAACTTTACTTAACTGATTTATCCTAATTTATTATAATTTTATCCTATGCATTTTGTGTTTTTTTTTTTTTTTTAGTGAAAATCATGTATTTCCTATATTTAATTCACTGATCATGTAGATGTTCATTAAAACTCAGATTATAGTTGAAGGTTATTATATAAAAAACAGAGAAAGCTGAAGAAAAAGTGTCTTTTTCAGTCAAATCTGTTTCTCAATCTCTCTCCCAGTGTGCCACTGTCATTTATCAGACTCCATAGGTTTTACTAGTGAATAAATGTTGTAGAAGATGACGGTGTTTCCGCGTTCACTATGTAGCCTCTGAACGTCCAAATGGGCCATATCCGATGACCATGAAAAGATGCTAAACAGTATTATACCTGAATTATTTCTCCATATTGATAGGTTTAATGGTTCAGAAGTTAAACATTTTAGGTCAGTAGATGGTTTTGGTTGCCAGTGGCTGTTTGGGTCTTTATGGGTTAAATGCAATGGTTTTCAGTTTCAGATGAACGTTGAACTAAATGTTTTGTGCCTTTGTAGAGCCACTGTGATCTGTCAGTTGTAATGGAAATGTGAAATGATAAGTTGAGACATTAAAAAAAAAAAGAAGCACTTATTTTTATTAAGAAATTTCAGGTTGTTCATGGATGTTCAGGTTATGCACATTTTTTGTGAAAGGATTATTTGTAAATGTAAACGTAACTTTTTTTTGCACTAAAACAAAGAGAAAATGTTGGAGTTGTCATTATTTATAAGTTATTATGTTATTATTTTACTGGTGTGGCCCATTTGAGGAAAAATTGGGCTGTATGTGGGCCCTGAATTAAATGAATATGACATCTGTGTTGTGGAGTAAATCTATAATGTACAGTGCATGCTGATCTGTCACTATCAGATGAAGTTATAGGACCGTCTGCATATAGACATGTGTTTTTAATTACTCTTCAGATGTGCAGAGAATGAGCAAAGCCGCGCTGAGAATTATTATTTCACCAAACCCTATATACCCATAAATTATACTAGTGTACAACCCCAAATCAGAAAAAAATGTTAATGTATTCAAAATGCAAATTAAGAAATAAAGCATTGATGTTAAAGCTTGGTTTGACTTGTATGTAACTGTAAACAGTATGAGCACGATATACTGTATATTATGTCTTGTCTGGTGCATTTCATTTGTAAACATACATCTGTTACGCATATTCAGGCTACAGGAAGGCCACATTATGCCTAGTAGTGAGATAGAGCAGTGAAATAATAGGATATTAATCATGATTTGGTTCCTAAGGGGGCTGCAAAGAGCACCAGTTTGATAAGACATGTATGAGAAAATTATAGAAATGTATAAAGCAATCTTCATCAAACACAGAGAGGAAGGGCCAGCCTCCACAGTGCAGAAAATAATGAAAAGATCCAAGAATCCTGGATACATTTCAGTGTTTAAAGGACAAGGGCACAAATCAAAGCTGAACACTGCGATTGCTGATCCTTCTGACGATGCCATCATTCACTTATGGCTAATAGAACCACATGGGCTCGGTTAAACCGTGGAAAACCTTTGTCAGACTCTACAGTATGGAGTTACACCCACAGATATTACTTCAAACTTCACTGTGCCATAAGGAAGCTTAATATTAACTGTGTCCGGGAGGAGCTGTCGGCTTCTCTGGGCTCAGAGGCGTCTGGGATGGCCCATCACTCAGTGGAAATGGATGCTGCCTTCAAGACGACAACTTTTCCAGGGACATCCATGCATATTTCAACAAGACAATGCAAAACCACATTTTGCACATATTGCAAAGGCCTGTCAGTGGAAGAAAAGAGTGCATCATGTGCTCTGCTGGTCTGCCTATAGTCCTGACTTGACCCCATTAGATAATGTATGGTGCATCTTGAAACGCAAAAACAAAAAAAATTCTGTTGTTTTTAAGCGTTTCGGTGTTGTACAAATGGTAATATAAGAAAGAAGTATAAATGGCATGAAACTGAGCATAAAAACATGAAATATACTGGGTTTTTGTCTATTTTTTCTGCTTTCATTTCTATTCTCCACTTATATGATGTTTGTGATATTGTAAGAGAGTTTTGATTGTAAAAAAAAACAAACAAACAAAAAAAAACTTTTAACTTTCTGTTGCTTTGCATGGCTGTACTATCTGTATCCCACCAAAGTCAAAGCTATTAGACATAAATGCAGGCCAAAATAACCAATCATATGTGGAACAAAAATAAAATCAAAAACAGAAAAAATAAAACTATGGCAAAAGGAAAATACAAAATTCACTCTGCAGCTGTAGACGAAAGCTTTAGCCGTTAACATGAGTCTGATAATTATCAAATAGATCAGTAGTATAGGACCTTAGAGTCCACGTAGGATCATAGGGATATGGAGTTCTTGTACGTCTCTGCTGCGATTTATACACTGCAGTATCTACATTCTGTGCCATATTTAATTGGACGCTGGTATAGAAGCCACAGGATTCAGCCAATTTAATCAGTTTCATCATTTCTTCTCCAAATCTGTCAGGCATGATTTAAGTGAGTTGTTCACTCTAGTGATTTACTGAAATCAATGAATATTGTAGCTATATAAAATATGTACATGTAAGGTTCAGAAGTCTGCACCTCTGGATATGCCCTAATCTTCATAATTATTGGACATCTATATTTACTACATTTTCAAAAGTATATGACATTAACTTTATACCTTCAGCCCTGACAGCACTTTTTGGAGTGATTCCCCCAAAACATTCATATTTTAAAATATGATTTAAATGCTATTGCGTTTGCTTCTCTACTTGCACGACGTCTCATACTTTTGAGGTGGAAACAGGAAACCCCTCCCACACACGATCAGTGGATTGCAGACCGCATGAGGTTTTTTTATATGGAGAAGATGAGATACACATTAGCAGGATCAAGTGCAAAATTCGATAAAGCCTGGCACCCTTTTCTAAAATATACAGAAACTTATAGAATGAGCAATTTCTCATGACTTTGACGCCCAATTGTCACTCATCACTT
>JAPQRP010000006.1:27654487-27671029 GCA_037367295.1 Apogon hyalosoma | reverse complement strand
GGTGGGTGGGGGGGCATTTCAACCAAAAGTACTTTTTGATTATTGATGGAAACTGTTCATCTAATTCTGCTGTCGTCTTTAGTGGGTCTAAAGGAGACACAGTTGAGTTGGAATTAATCAGCGCACTTCAGCCTCGTTTACTCTCAGGAAGTTTGGTGTCTTGACTCAAGTATTTTGGTGGAAGATATACAGAGAATCAGTTGTACTATCTTTAGGGTGAGTTCAGAGTGTAGGTGGGGACTAAATGGGGGCGTAACCGGCTGAACAGGCTGACACTGGTCATTAAAGTCTTTTAGCCTGTGCAACACTGAGGGCGTTTTCACACAGCGTACCCGAGTCTGTACCGTACTTGGACGCAGATGTTGTGTTGACAAGCACGTACCGCGGCAGGTGCCCGAGTACGAGTGGGTGTTACAGGGCTGAAACAGTAGGTGGCGGTGTGGAAGGAATTCTGTCACTATCCAACAAACGCGGAAGTCAGAAGAAGACAAACCCTTATGTCATCAACCAAGCGACTGTTCTCTTCATTTGTCTACAATAGCGGCGGTACTTTTCTATTTATTAGCCCGTTTGAGGCAAAGTGAAGAAGAGCGACCTTCATTGTCCCTGATATATTCTGAGTGGTTCGGTCAGTAAGGCGAGCCTGTGCCGCATGGGTCCGAGGAGACAACAGGAGCGCTGTCTGTGATCTCGTGGTGATTAAGCTACTTCCGTTGTCGAAATAGTGATTAGGTCACTTCCGGTCTTGGGCATGGCTTGCTTTCACATGGCAACATACCGTGCTGGAGTCCGCATAGTCTGTACTCAGGACTACCTTCTCAACCGGACTCGGGTACAGTACTTGAGCACGGAACGTTTGCATTTACATTGATAAAATTAAGCAGACTTTGGGGTCCAGTGTATTTGGATATGGACTCGAGTACGCTGTGTGAAAACGCCCTGAGGGTTAAACCAGTCTAAACTGAAATACTGCATATATGTATAATGTTTGGTGCAGGTTCAGTGTCTGTTTTACCCTAATGTTGCAGTCATTAAAACACGTTTCTACATCCTTAACCTGTTCATGCAGTTTTCTCAAATGCCAGCAAAAACGTGTTCTGTGTATCTGCATCACAATGACTTTCAGCCATCTGAATCTTTTCAGTTTATCCTCTTACCTGAGAAAATATTCTGCTAAATTTCATTCCGTTAAACCTTTTGTGAGATATTACATTTTAAACTGAACTTTGCATTAGTCTGTAATCTCATCACACATCTGCAAATTATTGTGTTTGACCCTGTTTTTAAAGGAGCTTTATGCAATATTTCTACTTCCACACAAAGTACTAAAGTAGCCTGAAAGTACCATTAAAGAGTTTAGAATAAAGAGTTCTGACATTCCAAAAGATGTCAATGAATCTATTTACGCCAATGGGCCGGGGGATTTATGAGACCACTAGAGGGAGTAGTGAGTCACTCTGCCAAAGAAAATGACAAATTGATAAAAACTACAAGCACTGTTGTTTTCACCTCTAGACACAGCTCTAAATGGAAAGAATGGAGTTTGATGCTGAAATCACGTTTCCTCTGCATATGTGAATTTGAGTATAAGGCTTAGGAAGGTATAAAGTTATTATGGGATGTCATTATCTTTGCTAAGTTGCCATTTGTTGATCCACAACTGTGGCAGTTCTGACCTTGTTTGGATGATTCCAAACAGATATTTAGTGCAGCTTTTGACGACACAAACCAGCCGTAAATAGAGGTGATTTGTGGTTTTACTGTGGCTGTTTTCAGTCTAAAAACAGAGCTAAGCTAACAGAGCCATAATGTAATCAAGCTGACGCAGCAAGGGAAGATTAGAAGACACATTGTTATACAGCTATGAGTTTTAGTTTGTAACAAAACTTGATGATACATAAAACAGACGTGTGGAAACAATGAGCTTTATATTTTATTCAGTGAGAGATTCAGTCTGTGAACTCATTACATTAATTTGTTGGTAGTTTTACTAGTCCTAAATGTGTTCTGGTTTTGGAATATCAATACTACATAGAACCCTTTTGGCCACTGATACCAGGCTCTAGTAAATTTAAGATGAAATATATTTTTAAGACACAACAATAGTTAAATGCACCGTGTTTTTTTTTTTTTTAATTGAAGATTATTCTTAAGTCTAAAACTTATGACTCATCCATGATTCTGATACCATAGTTTAATCATATTAATTTTTTCCCCCTGTAATATAAGAATGCATATCTTATCAGAAATCACCTACTACTGCCACTGAACAGCTTGTATTACGAAGGAGTAATTTCTAAGCTAATCCAATTGAACACCATACTGTGTAATAAGTAACTGGAGTCATTATGGCCCATTGGTCAACAGTTCCCAGCACTAATGGCAGTTAACTATTAAGCAGCACATTCCTGTGTAGGCTGTTAGCCAGAGGGCGTTGGCAGTTTCATTAAAATTCACTTTTAATTAATGATCTTGTCTGTTTATTACAAGCATCGTGATGTGCATGAGTGTAACCCCTGTGCGTTTACACATTGTCAACATGACAATAAACCCTGATGGCTATCTTTGGTTATGATCTAAAAATGATTCTTACAGTGTTTAATTAATTAGGAAGGGTGGGTTAAACTTAGAAACTGTCACAGAGCCCAGTGCCCTCACAGAAACACTGTCACAGTGCCTCAAGGTCTGGTCACTTTCATTATAACAGACAGCAGAGAAGATTTGGTTTCTGTTGCAGTCACCAGGCAGCTGCAATCATGAGCGCAGCTCTCTCACACTCACCCAGTAATTAGAAACAGGGAGGATGGAGGAGAGAGCTTGCATTTAACCTTCACATCTCCTTGTTTTATTAGAAGTGAATTTTCTCTGCTGATTTGGGTAATCCTCCTGCACAACTTATGTCTTATTTCATTCTGTTTTCCTAATATGCTCAAGGTATTACTTGTTATAAATACAAAAATGTTTTTGCTGTCTTGTTTGGTTATTTGTTTTTCAAATGTAAGTATATCTGTAATTACAGGATGGGATTTATGTGCTGTCTGAACTGTCTGAAGAATAATTTAAATTTGTTCATTCTTATCATATAGAATGGACTTTGGAATTGGAGTGTAGTGAAAATTAGTTGTGAGGTGTATGCTCCTTATCCACCCCACAACTAATTTTGTATGCCAACAGGGATGCTTGGCTTGCCGCCCTTCAGTGTGTGCACCGAGGGAATCCCAAATTCCTGTCGTAAAAGCACAGGAAGCTGTGACCTCCTTTGAAAGACTATGAATCATCCTGTTATCTCCATCTCTTCAGTGGCGGAGACTCTCATTCTAACGTATCACTGTCGAGTCAGGGCTTGGTAAATGAAGTGGGAAAGCAGTGGTAATGACATTGCAATGGCATTCTCAGAAATGAATTGGGGAAATAAAATTTGCATGGCTTCAGATATGCAAACAACATTATGGTCCAAACTCAAAAGAAAGTTGGTGCAGGAGTAAACCTAAGTCATACAGAGGTTGGCTAGGAGAGATCTATTCAGTAATATGCTTTTCGGTGCAGTCCCAGGCTGGGGTAATGAAGTCATTAGCATGCCCTGTGTGTATCTAGTCAAATTACCTATTGACATTGCTATTGTGATTCAAAACAACCAGGCCTTCAAGTCAGCTGATTAAATGCAGGAAATCCGTGTTCTGGCTGATTTTCTCTTAATTGGTGGTGAAACCTCTACCCAAGTTCACACACAGACGATTGTTCTTGGGAAATATGCACTATATTCCACCTCTGCTGGGATCTAATTTATCCAGAAACTCTGAGCTTAACGGTAACATCTGAAAGACGTTTGCAAATAGAAAACGTAAATTGTTTTTTAGAGGACAGCAGTTACTCACTCAGGTTTATTTAACTTAACATATCCATAGAGAGAGGTTTTACTGTTTCACTTGGATTTGTTTGATTTATCCTGGCATGCACATTAGGTCCGAATCTCTTCTCCACATCCTGGTTGGGATATGATTTAGAGCGTAGCGAGCTCCTGAATTAACAAACTGTCATTGGTAAATAATATCTGAGGCACGTGAAAATGGGTTTCAGACTTACAACAGAAAGTGGTTTGCATTAATCATGTTGTTCAATTATTCAGGTGAATAAGACATTACAAAGATGAAAGATATTTGATTGATAAAAGTAGGAATCCCTGCTCCCCATTTCTAATCTGTGTGCAGGAACAGAATGAATTTCAAAGGTCACTTCACTGCTATAGACAGACATAATGGGCACTGTGTGTTACTTTTTCTGCTTTTCTTGGCTGGGACCTGAATATACAAATGTATACAGTATTCCAGACTCTGACTGAAATAATATTCCACCCACATAAAAGTAGTTATTTATCATTTGATTGATTTATTTTAGTGAAATGGTCACAGAGGTGATGTCAAGGGAGGCTGCTAAATTTAAATTTCATAGTGTCCAGGGAATTAATAGTGGTTTGTCTTTTTTGGTTGACTTACAGAAACTCAAATTAGACAGTAGTATTGTAGTACAGATTCATAATTCATGGTCAGAAATGTGTCAGCACAAAGCCATTTCTAGGTATAAATAATTGTATTCGTACATGTGCCCAAGGGAAGGACAACGTGGTGGGGTTCACATGTGGCAAAATGCCAAATCCAATTCTTCTGCAAAAATAGGTTTAGGCTGGCCTCTCACCAAAACACTAAGTAAATCTATCTTGTGCCAAATTACAGTGTTATCCAAGCTGGATTTGATATGGCTTATGCTGTTTAAAGATGACTAATAATGGCTGTTATAGATGAATTAGTAGATTCTGGATTAAGATGGTGTTATGTAATGTTATGTACAAGAAAATCCTCAGTATCTCTTCATATGCACTTGGCTTCTGTTTCTTTCTCTGCAGAAGATAGGTTAGGTTAGATTTTTTCAACTGTTAATGACTATGACATTTCTAAATGTCTTGTAAAATAGGGCACATTGCCTGACTTTAAAAGGGGAGATGGGACACCTGGTGGTCCTGAGCTGGCCAGGGGCCCAAAGGATAGAGAAAAGGCTAACCTTTTAAAATAAAATAAGATTAGGTCATTCATCCTTGTCTCAGCATCTCCATTGTACTGCTTTGCACAGAGGAAAGATGAAATCAAAAAATCTAAAGGCCTCACGCTCAAAACCCAAACTCTAGAATTACATTTCATGCCACACATACACAATATATTGCAGAACTGCATATATACTTCAAGTGTAATCATGGAAAATCTGCAAAACAATGTGGTGCTCCTTCCTGGCATGATTTCAAGCCATTTGCCTCCTACTGTACAAAGTCAGTCCCGATCTCAATTAACATATTGATTCTGAGAAGTCTCTCCATGGAGAAAAATAAAGCATTAAGGATTTTGCTTTTAGCCATCTGTTAGGATAACACTTCCACAATATGCATAATGTATGGCTAAAATCTTGCTATCTACTGGGTGAAAATTGAAGAAAATGTTGTTCATTCCAGAAGTTCAGGTTGTTCAGAACATGGTCTATTGAAGTGATTATTTCTTCCCCTTAGAACTCACAATGCTTCCCCGCACTCCTTTTGACTTAATGCTTTTCTCCATATCAGCAGGTTAGAGCTCATAATATGAGGCTGCTAATCACTTAGAATCAGTGTTTGCATTGGTTAGTATGACTGTAGCAGAGAGTATTCATTTCTGCACTGTGAGAAAATAAAGCACCTGGTTCTAGTGCTGAAGTAGAGTGCAAATTTCTTTGTTATTTTTTCACTCGTCTACAGTGTGGATTAGCATGTAATTTCTGCACATCACATTGCTCGCTGGAATAATTATCACCTGACTAAATATCCCGCAGGCAGCAAAGGTGGTGATGTGCTAATTCTGTATGCGAGTTAAAATGGAACCTTTACAGTAATGCCAAGTACTGTACTTCAGATTCTTTAAATATTTTAATGTAACATCATCCTCCTTGTTGCTTACATAAATGTGCTTTTATATGTGTGGTGACAGACCCCACATTAGGAACTGTTGCTATTATCATTAAACTGAACTGTAAGGAAGAAACTTAATGGTTTATTAGGAGAAAGAACCCAACACTTGTATTTAACCCATAACTTATATCATTTAATCTTGCAGTGTCTCTTCATTGTCTTTTCTATTGATTTAGAGCAAAGTAGATATTGTGTATATATGAATCCAAAGGAGCCAGAACTGTTCTTTTACTACCTGTGTATTCAACAAGCAAATGGAAACCTATAGGCAAAACAGTGTTTGATTTCCAAACTTTGTACTTTCAGTGAACCAAAACAGCTGCAGGGAGTCAGAGCCCTGGTCGACATCAGTGAGTCAGAGGCATCAGTGCCTCTAGTCTCATGTCATTCCCTTTTAATATTTTCATTAAGGTGATTACACACAAAACCCTTGATAAAATTCATGTCATTGTTGTAGCAAATTTAACTCTGTGCCCCGAGGAAATTAGCTGGGTGATGTTAACCTTTTGGTGTGATAAAGATAAATCCCCAATTTGGGAGATGCTTATTTTCATGAGGACTCCACCATCCTGACAGAGAATAAACCCTTTTATTATGCTCCAGTGGTGCTTAAAAACAGGGACACTGTTAAAGCTCTGTGGTGGACAGTGTCCTGTAAAGGCTGTGTTAAAATTTAATCTCACTGTGTAAAAATAAACCCAAAATTCAGAGGTCAGTCTGGTTGTCATGTTGTCTGTGACATGGACACAGAAATGTCATGGTCTGCCAGTCCCCTGATTGGTTCCCAATCCGTAATATAACAGATTTTTTCACTGCAGTTGGTCATTACTATCAGTCACCTGTTTTTATAGTGCCAAATACCTGATTAAAAAAGTCGAAATTCACTTGTGTTTAAAAACGGTTTGATGTATACAGCTGTTTTTTAGTTTGGCCAAAGTCTCATAAGGGAGGTTTTCGTAAATATATTTCATTTGTATTCTCAATAGAGGTGGTGTGGACTGATGAGGAGAATAAGTGATTCCTCTGTGAAAAAAGACAAACATTTGTTACAATAAACAGAGTAGTACCCTACATCACCACCTGCTGATGACACAACACAGCCTATATTAGTGGCTCCAATCCAGTTTATGGATATGCACATATTTTGCAAAACATATTACAAAAATATTTTCAAAAGGTGCTTGATATTTATGGAAATACTGCTACTGAAGAGCATGAAGGGTGTGGGATTTTTTGTTTTTAAATTTGACACATTCTCACAATGTTGATTGTGAGTTACACAGCTTAGGAAAAAAAAAACTAAATCAAAAAGGTCCCATGTTCAAATATAATCTTAACCTTATTTGCCTTAGCTTTGATTTTAGCACACATTCACATTGTTTCAATAAGTTTATGCAGTGTCGTAACATTACCTTGCCCCCTGAAGGGGAGGCAAGGGGTATTGTTTTTGGTTTGGTTTGTTTGTTTCTTTCTTTGTTTGTTAACACTTTAGCAGCAAAATTATTGGTTAAATTCATACCAAATTGGGTTTATAGATTGCCAGTGACCCAGAATAGATCTCATTATATTTTGCGAACAGTAGGTCAAAGTTAATTTTTTTTTTTAATTTTTAAATCTTTTTTTCCACATTTACTTAAATGGGAGAAATTTCACATGTCTGTAGCAGCAAAACTATTGGTTGAATTCATACCAAATTGAGTTTATAGAGTGCCAGTGATTCAGAATGGATATGATTACATTTTTGGAAAAGTAGGTCAAAGTTCAAAAAAAAAATTTTTTAAATCAATTTTTAAAATATTTTTTCTTCTCCCCTCTACTTATAATGGGCAAAATTTCAAATGTTTAGAAAAACATCAATTTTGTTTCAATTTACTTCAAATTTGGCACATATATAGAGGCAGTTGATATGCTGACATCAGCACACACATGGACATGATGATGTCAGCTGGATTGATGCCAAAATAAGTTACAATATGTGTGAGAGGCAGGGTTTGTTATGCCTGGAACCACTTGTTTCTATTGCTTTTAGACACATAGCATTGCTGTTATCTGGACTCATCAGACCACATGACATTTTACCATTAAAACACAGTCCAGTCTTTATGTTTTCTGCCAAATCAAAGGTTGTTTAAGCAATAAGAAGCTACTCACTGCATCAGTTAAAGGTTTAAAGAACACACTGAAGCTGAAACATGCTAATCATTGCATACCAATGGACTTGATGGACATTGATTTTAGCCGTAGTTATCAGTGACCCATACAACATGGGCCACTGAAGATTCAGCATGAAAGATTTGCAAGTGCTCATGTACTTACATGAGTTTTGTGTTGGTGTGCTGGAAGCTGATGGTTTGTTAACGCCAGTGAGCTCCATTACAATGCTAATGACTGTCTCGGTTGACTACATTCATGGCAATAGCCAACAGCTTTGGAAATAACTGCTGGACAACTGGTGCAAAGTAGTGAAAAGTCAATGTTTATCATAAATGGGACTTGTACAGCCATCGGTTTTCTTCTGTGAGATAAAAATCATGCAAAAGACAGATTAAAAGTTTCCTTTACAAATATAATGATGTATAACCTGTGTTTAAAACCTAATTAATGCCATGAGAAGTCATATATAAATTAACAACATCTGATGGTGAAACTCTGTAGAATAATTATTCTTTACAAAGTCAGAATATTCAAAGGTCATGTTGAAGGCTGTTATATTGAATTTCTGTAGAAAATCACAGCATGGCTGATAATTATTTCCAAGGCTGAATGTATGCTGATCTTTATCTAATGGACTTAGTTTTTCCTGCAAAAATCTTCACTCATGCAAATCTATGATAATGTACATTTCCATTCAGCTGTTTTTAATTTACATTTTCAATTTGAACACAAACTACATTGAAAAAAAGAGGAAAAAACTTGCACTTGAAAGTTTATATTTTGAAGAAGTGGAACAGTTGGTGGATTGATAAAACATAAATGCAAATTAAAGCTTCAGGCAGCATTTGGCGGGAACTCGCACCGCATGTTCCACCTCCCGTGACCGTCGACACCTCAGCTCAAGTCACACCTTTCCATCGTGACACCAGCTCCCACCCTTTTGTGTCCATCCTCCTTTACATCCCTACAGAACACCAGCGGCCCTTTGCTGAAACTACCACCACCTTTTAATGAGGCTTTTGGTGCTATTTAGAAGCCAATACGACAAATGGTGTAATACGAGTTAATTTTAAAAATGTTATTTTGAAAGGCAACTTGTAAACTTCCTGTTGGAGTTTGCTAATGGGTTTCAGTGTATCATTTGTAGTGGATCATCAAGCAAAAATGTTGGCATTGGTTCCATGTCCCTATGACATTCCTACTGGCTGCTAGGGCCATTTCCATTTTTTTTACATAGATGGCGCTAGAGAGCATATTTTGGCACCGATGGGCTTACTTTTTACATTTTATAAGATTTTTTACCAGACCTGACATGTGTGCAAAATTTGGAGAGTTTTTGAGCATGTTAAGGGGGTCAAAATCCAGTTGAAATTGGTGTCTGAATAATATAAAAATGAACAAAAAGGCAGGACACATCATAGAAACATTAAGTGACCATTCTGACGAAGGCTCCAAAACATGGCATTGAAACATGTAAAAGTAAAAATCAACCTTTGCTTATCTGTCTGACAAAAAAGAGAAGGAAATCTTTAAATCATGTATTTTATTTTAGGGCAGGGGTCTCAAAGTTATTTTCTTTCAGGGGCCACATTCAGCCCGGTTTGATCTCAAGTGAGCCGGACCAGTAAAATAATAGCATAATGACAACTCCAAATTTCTGTCTTTGTTTTAGTGCAAAAAAACCCCATTAAAATATGAAAATACTTACTTTTATAAACTATCCAAACAAAAAAGATGTGAATAACATGAAAAAAAAATTTGTAAAGAAAAATAAGTGCAATGTTAACAATATTATGCCTCAACTTATCATTTCTACATGTGCATTATGGATCAGATCTACAAAGACACTAAACACTTAGTAACAGGCAGAAAATTGTTAATTGTGCTTAACTGTCTTTAGACATTTCAGGTTGTTCATATTTGTTCAGGTTATTCACATTTTGTTATTACAGGATAGTTTGTACATGTAAATATTTTCATAATTTAATGATATTTTTTTCACTAAAACAAAGACAGAAATGTGAAGTTGTCATTATTTATGGGCATAATGTAATATTTTTTTTCACAAACCGAGAAGAAAATATAGAGTCATTAAATTTTCAGTTTCATATTTTATTCTTTTGTACACAAAACTTACAATCCTATTTTGGCTTCATACACACTGACCTGAAAATGTCTTCCCTGGGAATCGAGCCCTGGTTTCTCAGAGGAAAGTCAACGTCTTTGACCACTGGACCATCTTCAGCACTGATAGAAATAGAGACCAGGACTCAGTCCAATGTCCACACAGACAGACTCCAACAGGAGACTAACATGTGGTTGTTTGTGTCAGAGACTCAGTCAAATGCTGTTGAAAACCCACAGAAAGGCCTGACATGGACAAGAAGGAGGCAGTAGTGATGAGTGGACTCATTCCACTCCTCTAGTGCAGGGGTCACCAACTGTATCAGGCTTCTGCAGATGATAAGCTGATCATTTATTGACCTAGGTGCGCTGGAACAGCTCAGAAGGTCAGAGGTCACAGGGTGACATCCACACTGGTTCATCTGAAGGTTTACATGAACAGGTGATTATCAGTTGAGGTGTAGTTCAGCGGGTTAAGGATCAGGTTTGGAAGTCAAAGGTTGTGGGTTAGAGGGCAGAGGAGGTTAGGTAAGGCAAGTGAGTGACTGATATAAAAACATGTTGGAGAAGTCCAAAGTGAAAAATGAGTTCCAGACTTTGTGAATTTTCAGGCTTATAAAAAAAAACTAAGATAGTTATGACAGTTATATACAACTTTTTTTGAGAAGGGTTTATGCTATCTTTTGGTGCTATTTAGAAAACAATACGACAAATGGTTTTGGAGGAGATATTTGTAGAAATTTTGTTTTGAAAGGCAAATTGCGAACTTCCTGTTGGAGTAAAGTCATGGGTGTCAGCATATCATTTGTATTGTTTCATCAAATAAACATTTTGGCATTGGTTGCATGTCTCTACAACATTCCTATTGGCCACTTGGACCCTTTCTATTTTTTTTTTTTTTACATAGGTGGCACTAGAGAGACCAATTTTGGCACCCATGGGGTTAATTTTGACATTTTATCAAATTTTTCACCAGAACTGACATGTGTGAAATTTGGTGAGTTTTTGAGCATGTTTAGAGGGTCAAATTCCAGTTTAAAGTGTCACGGGAAAATAATGATATAAAAACAAATGAAAAACAATAAGGCCTTGTCTTTCCAGGTAAGTCCCACTCGACTTACCCTCCAGGCTCGGTCCCTAATAAGTGCAGTGGAAGCAGATTTAGGCTAGTGCATAATTATGCGTGTATGGACCAAAGAGATTGTAATATCACTGAATTTGTTACATACACACACACAAAACAGGAATGCCTTAGTGGGTAGAAACAGCAAATAAATCCAACCATGTATCAAGATCTGCAGAGAGAAACATTACATAAAAACTGGAGTTTGAGAATGTTGTTTGATCCAGACCAGCGGTTCAGTTTGGGAGGCAAAAGCTGTCAACCAGCTGCAGGGTTTTGGTCAAATACCTGAAATCTGTCAGCTCCTTCAAACAGCTTGGGTAGTATGTTTTTATATGAAATAATACTGTGCATCTAACAGGCAAACTTATAAACTACTATAATGATGATAAAGATTACACCAAGAGAAAGAAACATATATATTTTTTAGATTTTTCTGAAAGTTTATTTAAAATTTGTGACGTATTTGAATAGAAACCTGCCTTTAACAAGCAGTTGATGGCATATTACTGTTAGTAAAATATTAACGATAATGAAACAGAACCAACCAACATATACAGCTGATAGATCGATGCATCACTATTTACTTCTTTTTCTTTCCTTCTACTGGGAATATTAGCTTTTACCCTGGAGTTGCGGTACTAATGAGGTTCATTTACAACTATCGGTTGTGTTTCCAGTAGTTAAACACAGTCATTACCAAGCAACAACCATGTATGATTAAAAACATCAGAAAAGCAGAACCTTACACTATAAATAATGTAGTAAAGTGTCCTAGTGCATGTCACTCCCTTTTGATTCTCCAAACTGCAGTACTTGATAGTTTTTGGCATCATTGTACAAAAACTATAATTACCTTTCTGCTTATTGTGATTCAAGTGGTCTGTGAGGAAACAAGCATCCTACCCAGACATTGGCTAATCACAGGTGTTTTTCAAAGAGGCGGTGGGTTAAAGACGTGACTGACAGCTGTAATTATGCATTGCTGATCAGATATGATTTGGACTGGGAGACGAGAGCTGCAGAAGGAAGGTGTGCGTTTCCACATACTAGCATATTTCTAAAGCTTTGAAACACCGGCGTCAAGTATATGATATGGACAGAAAATACTGGAGCACGTCACACCTACAGCTTCTAATT
Source organism: Apogon hyalosoma (assembly GCA_037367295.1). NCBI lineage: Eukaryota > Metazoa > Chordata > Actinopteri > Kurtiformes > Apogonidae > Apogon > Apogon hyalosoma. The sequence continues at coordinate 27,658,502 of JAPQRP010000006.1, read as the reverse complement.
CATGTTGAAATACCTAGGATAATGAAATGACAAATATGGGATCAGGAAAAATGTTCGTGGTAGCTGTTGCCAGAAATGATCATGATGAGTAAATGAAGAAACTCAACATTTATTTTAAGTTTAATGGCTCATTTTTCTTCCTGAGTGAGAGCTGAAGAAAACAGTTATTTGTGGCTTAAAATGATCTAAACAAAATGTCACGACCTGACAAAATACTTCAGAAATAATAGGATACAAATTTCAGATAAAACTCAGCGCATTCTAGGAGATAATAAAAAAATGAAATAAAACGAACACAAAAAATGAAATAAAATGTAATGTGAATGGTACTTACCGCAACTATTGTATTCAACGACAATACTTAAAATGTACATACATTACATATCGCTCTCTCTCTCTCTCTCATGCATATTATATACATACATACATACATACATATACTTAGCACCATTAACAATGCACAGGTCAGAATAATATGTATATTTGGCGATATATTAAATTAATCGGTTTAGGGTTACCTTCATATTAAAGAGGGAAGCACTGGTCACTAGAGAATGAATTATGGACAAACTGTGATCAACTTAACACCTTTATTCAGTCACTGAATACAGGTTTCCAAACAAGCAGTGCAGAAATGACGCATGGAACTAAGTCTCATGATCCTGTCCTCAGGGATCCGATCACTGACGACTGATTGTACTGTGATAACAGCGCAGACGGTGAGCGACTTCACCATGGCTCAGACCTGCACATAACACACTGGAAAAAATCTAAACCTTACCAAGTGTATTTTTTCTCATTTCTAGTCAAAATATCTATAACACTTAAAGGTGCTGTATGTAGGAATTCTGTTCCCAGTGATCATAAAATGGCCCTGACTGTCACCAGACATTAAGGAATCATGTTAATTTCAAATACGGATGTCACTGACAGTAGTAGTCCAGCCAGAACATTCGCATTTGAAAAGCTAAGTGTCAGCCCCTAAATAATGTTTATGTTCTAGTTTTGTGTTTTGGTCGATGCTCCGCCCATCACCTTTCTACCAATCACCGAGTCAAAAGCGTTTCAGCATCCAGGTTGCCAGTTGCACTGATCTGCATCTGGAGCATTTCTGATCACAAATGTCTGGCTTTACTAAACCCAAAAGGCCTCTTATTATTCCCAAATACATCATGATACAGTGAGAAACAAAACAAGGATGTGTATAGGAGATGCTTTTGAAACATGGAGACGGCTGAAAGTGGAGCAGAATTGGAAGACTGACACCGGTTCTCCTGTGGTCTCCCCTGGCTTTCAGTGGCTCTTACCAGGTGGTGAGACTGCGGGCCTGGGTGTTTTCTCCCGGGCAGAGCTGCGGTGTGTTCTAACGGGCCGAGCGCCCGGTGAGACGAGCTGCGGGGTGAGACAAGCAGGGGTCCGAGAGACCACGGTCCGGCCCCAAGAGAAAACACTGTGGCTCGGTCCCAGGAGAAGAGACCGTGGCCCAGGGGAAGAGACTCGGTGTAGGACTCGTCACTTATCATGGTAGCTCCATGTAGTAGACGCTCATGCTGGATCTGGCAACCCCTAGTCTGGGGGGAGGAGGAGGGGATACCACACTCTACAGTATTTTTAATGTGATTGCAGTACCAGTTTTGGCCACAATCCTACATACAGCACCTTTAAAATAAGACATAATCACCTAAAGAGTACCTTTTCAGTGAGCTATAAAGAACATATTTTTAGACCAGTGTTTTCCAACCTTGGGGTTGGGACCCCACGTGGGGTCACCTGGAATTCAAATAGGGTTGCCTGAAATTTCTAAGTGATTTTTTTTTTAATAACTAATAAAAATATATGGTGACTTGAAAGGGATATAATATATAATAATATACATTATATTGCCTAAATGTTGTCTAAAATTACTGTTTATTTGCAACATTGTATAGCAAACTATTACATGATCAAAAACAAATTAATTTTAGCAAAAGAAAAGTCTCCGTTTTGAATGTCTGGGGTCTTCAGAAATTTGTGATGTTTAAATGGGGTCACGAACTAAACAAGGTTGGGAACCACTGTTTTAGACAATAGATCTTGAAAATCTTATTTCAAGAAATCTTACCGAGATAATTTTCACTTGTTCCATTGGCAGATTTTTTTATTTTTTTTTTGCTTGAATTAATCAAAAAAAATCTTGAATTAAGCAAAAAAAAAATCTGCCAATGCAACACATGAAAATTATCTTGGTAAGATTTCTTGAAATAAGATTTTCAAGATCCATTGTCTAAAACTAAGTTTTTATTTCTCACTGAACAGTTACTCTTTAGGTGATTATGTCTTATTTGAAGTGTGATGGGCGGCTGTGGCTCAGGAGGTAGAGCGGGTTGTCCAATAACCAAAGGGTTGATGGTTCCAATCATGCTCTGTCCCAGTCATGTGCTGTTGTGTCCTAGGGCAAGACACTTTACCCTACTTGTCTTCAGTGCTGCTATTCACACTGGTGCTCGAATGCGTATGATTGACAATAGAAAAGTACTATATAAATCTGATATATATATCTAATCCATTATTACGATGAGATATTTTGACTAGAAATGAGAAAACTACACTTGGTAAGATTTAGATTTCTTCTAGTACATGCCAGTGGCACATTCTCTCTGTTGTATCGTAAGTCGTGGCATTTTGAGCTGGCAAAAACATTTCAGAGTTTTCTTTGCTACCTTTATATAGGCTGTTGACCACGCCTAAAGTTACCAGTCCAGTGTGACTGTGCAAGAGATTTGACTCAATTTCCGACTAATGCAGGGGTCACCAATCCTGGTCCTCGAGGGCCGGTATCCTGCATGTTTTAGATGTATCCCTCTTCCAACACACCTGATTAAAATAATAAACCTATTATTAAGCTCTGCAGAAGCCTGATAATGACCGTCAGGTGTGCTGGAAGAGGGAAACATCTAAAACATGCGGGATACTGGCCCTCGAGGACCAGGATTGGAGACCCCTGGACCAACGGATTAGTCCAAACACCGACGTCGCGCATCAGGAAGGAAAAAAATACAGCTGTATTATGAATAACCGTGTTACTCATATTGTGAAAAACATATACAAAATAGGCACCTGGTATATTCTCCTCAACATCCTACCAGTTTCCATGCTGTGCTCATTCACTGTGATGGAAACCACTTGAATGAACCAGTGGAAACAGGACGGTGCCATTTACCATGTGATCTGTCTGACCTACAGGTAATGTTTAGGCACAATAACTTGGCATTTGTTGTGTTTGCGTAAGGTCAGCATAAATGAAGTAATTACAACACTTATTTTAAAAGGAAAAAGAAAAAAGGAGGTAGAAACTGACTGGACACTAATGGCCTTTAAATTAATTCACGGTAAAGAATGCCCTTTGGCTGTTGCATTAATACAAATTATTCACAGTAGTGGGTTTATTATTTAAATTATGCTGCACCATAATCACTTAAAATGTCTTTGTACCTTTGCCTCTGAACATTTGGCAAAAAACAACTATTATCAATTCTTCTACATAAGCGCATAAGGTTCATTACTGCAGACGTCAACCCCACATTTTTTTAAACGTACAAATTCACTTCACCATAATTGCTGTTGAATTATTAGCAGTGTAGACATCAGCAAATGAAATTATGAATATCCATTAACAGTCGAAACCCTGTGTGGAAACCCAGCTGACAGGCTGATTTAGATAAATGTAGATACGCATTAGGAATTCAGCCTTTAATTGTACATTTTAGCATTTTTCCCAGGGCATAAAATACAGTATGTCAGACACATTAAAGTGAATAAATACCTCTGTCAGACAGCACATGTAAAATGCAGATCTGTTCCGTTTATGTAGTTTATTATAGCTTACTTTTGTGGCACCTGAGAGTATAATTTAACCTTTTAGATCCAAACTGTTAAAACAAAAGAATCTGCTCATTTAAAATGTTTACAACTTTTGAAGCTGTGATTCTATCAATACATTTAAAAACTAGAAAAGCACTTAGAGAGTGCAGACCTC